>SJYV01034608.1:241367-280364 GCA_006410875.1 Neotragus pygmaeus | reverse complement strand
GGATTGGTGGCAGGAGGAAAAGGGGATGACAGAGGATGAGATGGCTAGATGGCATCACCAACTCGATGGACGTGAGTTTGAGTGAACTCCGGGAGTTGGTGATGAATGGGGAGGCCTGGCGTGCTGCAATTCATGGGGTCGCAAAGAGTCAGACACAACTGAGTGACTGAACTGAACTGAACTGAAGAGTAAAGATTTGAAAGCATGGTAATAATGCCCAGTAACACTGGGGTTTGGTTTTGTTTTCCATTCCATATGAAACAAAAATCTTCTGGGTGTTTAACCATAAGGAATAATATTTTTAAAGTGATTGTGTATTGTAGAACAATCTCTCTACAGAAGTCAATAAACAGACATACATGGAAAAAAAATAAATTAAAAAAAATAAAGATTTCATGTACCAGAGTCAGATGGGTATAACTACTCACCAAACCCCCATTTTAGGGGGAGATGAAGGTAGATTGGGCTTCCCAGGTGGTGCTAGTGGTAAAGAACCCGCCTGAAGGTGCAAGAGACCTAAGAGACGTGAATCTGATCTCTGGGTCGGGAAGATACCCTGGAGGAGAGCATGGCAACCCACTCCAGTATTCTTGCCATGGATGGACAGAGCAGCCTGGTGGGCTATAGTCCACAGGGTTGCAAAGAGTTAGACACGACTGAAGCGACTTAGCACGCATGCATCAAGGTAGATCAACTTTGGTTTCCAGTCCAAAGAGCCAAGGTGAAACAAGGGACCCCACCCAAGCAGCCAGCTGCTTAGGAAGCTGGGAGTTAAGGTGAGCACAGAGCAGAGCCAGCCAGAGTGAGACTCTGAGGGAGGAGATCCCGAGCAGTGGTCAGAAGACCCAGGCCGCAGCACTCCAGGCTCGCTTTCCTGGTCCAGGAGGCTGCCTAAAACAGGCAGAGAAAGGACAGGTGCCTCAGGCAGCTACTGACTGCTCCACAGAGATGCTTTGAAGGGTGAAGGGTAAAGGAAAATGTTAAAGCATGTCCTTCCTTACTATAAAAGGAATGCATTCATAATGGAGAAAAATGTGAAAAGTACAGACACCTATAAAGGAGACAATTGGAGGACTTCCCTGAAGGTCCACAATGGTCAAGACTGTGCTCCCAATGCAGGGATTCCATCCCTGGTCGAGGAACTACCATCCTGCATGCTGCATGGTGCAGCCAATAGTGAAAATAAAATAAAAATTAAAAAAAGAAAGCAATTAAAATAACACAGAAAGCCATCACCCTGAACAAGTCATTTGTAATATTGCCATACATTTTGTTCTCCCTAAAAATGCCAAGAATTCATTTGGTCCAGTCCACTGAGTAATCAAAAGCCATTGAAATCTTCACCAGAGTTTCTTAAAGAAAATCAAAGGGGATCTCATTTATAATCAGTAAAAAAGACTTCTAAAAATTTTCTTTCCCATTCCTATCCTCTCATCACCTCCCACTCCCTGTAACTTCCCAAAAACTTCTACCATGAAAATCTCTCCACCAAAACTACCACCAAACTACCACCAAAAATCTCTTGTAAAGCCCAGTGTCAAAGTGTTTCTCTTCCCTCTTTCTCTTCCTCACTTTTTTCAAGTTTCTCTTCTTCTTCTCAGAGACTCTTCTTCCATTCTCAATATTAATTTTTTTAAAGATTTTTTTTATGTGAACCATTTTTAAAGTCTTTATTGAATTTGTTACAATATTGCTACTGTTTTCCATTTTGGGGTTTTGGCCAGGGACATGTGAGATCTTAGTTCCCTGATCAGGGGTCGAGCCCACACCCCTTGCATTGGAAGGTGAAGTCTTAACCACTGGACCACCAAGGAAGTCCCCACAGTGTTACTTCCTTCAGTTCATCTTTTATTTTCTTTTTGCCCATTTCCCAGTTCTCCCCGGAAGAATCTGAACTAAGCAGATACATTCTTTCCCTGAGAAGCTGGAGAAGGAGAAGAAGCTGAGCAATCAATGACAGAATAGTCTTTCATGGGCAACAGAAGGAAAATATCCGGCAAAATATGCAAATACCCACAATGCAACGTCTTTTAAAAAACGTTTTATTTTAAATATATTTTTGTTACAAAACTCTTAGTATACTGTAGGTGCAATTTATATTGTGCTCTGTAAACTTTAGATTAATGAATTCATTCATTCAGCCAAAGAGTATTGTGGGCTTATTATATGCTAGACATTGTCATGAAGGCAACATCAATGAACAAAATGAGCCAGAGTTAACACCCTCATGAAGCTTAGTCAGGTAGGAAGAGATAGCCAACAAATATAAAAAGGAAGTTTGACATTATGCTAAAAAGTCATGGATACCCTGTATTTTTTTGTCTTAAAACCAGCTTTTTAAAAGGTTTTGGCCACACCATGTGCTTGGTGGGATCTTAGTTCCTTAACCAAAGTTGCAACTCGGGCCCTCAGCAGTAAAAGCACAGAGTCCTAAGTACTAGACCACCAGGGATTTCCCCATGTAGTTTTCTTTTTTTTACTGCAAAGAGGGTCAGGAGTGCTGGGTAGAGATCTAGTTCCTTCTCAGGGAGGAACACACATTTATGGATTTATGGACACAGACTTGAGCAAAGAAATGGGGTGAAGCATGTGAGTTTCGGGGAGGACCGTTCCAGGGCGGGCAGCACAGCCGGGACAACAGCCCAAAGACGGGATGGCACTTGGCATTTCCTAGAACTAGCAAGAGATCAGTGTGGCCAGAACCTGATGCAGGATGTGAGAGAGAGAAGCCACAGATAAATCTGTGACTTCCAGCCTGAACAGCTGCAGGAATAGAGTTGCCATCAACCAACGTGAGGCAGACAGAGGCTGCAGCAGATTCTGGGCAGAATCTGGAGTGTAGATTTTGACATGTTGCGTTTTGGATTGTTTTGAGCTATTCAAGTGGAAGAATCAGGGATGGTGTTGAGAAAAATGCTTCCCCATGTCATTAAATATTCTTAGAAAATCTAAATTTAAAAGAGGTAATGCTTTATTATGAATGTAAAGAAATTACAAGAGGGTGTAGAATGAAAATTAAGTCTATTCCCCTTTCCTCCTCCTAGCTGCCTAAATCTTTCTTTTCCCCCAAATCCATTCTGTTTTAGAAGTTGTTTATATATCCTTCCAGAAGCCACCTACACTTTTTTTTTCTTTCCTGGCTGCATCACATAGCGTATGGAATCTTAGTTTCCCCAACCAAGGATCCAACCCATGCTCGCTGCGGTGGAAGCACAGAGTCTTAACTACTGGACCACCAGGGAAGTCCCTATACTTTTATGTTTTCTTTTTCTCCCCCATAAAATTTTAGCATGATATGCACACAATTTTCTACCATGTCTTTTTCACTTAACCAGATGTCTTGTTATATTTCCATATATTAATATTATATTTAATATTTAATTTATTTCCTTATTAAAGGAAAGAACATTGTCATTCTTCATATGGTTGCATAATTTTCATAGCTTTCCCTTGTTTGAATACATGTAACATATGTAATATTATTTTTAATACCTCTTCCCTTGTTGATAGACATTTAAGTTTTTGTTTCCAATCTTTTGCTATTACAAGCTGTGTTGAAATACATAATGACCTTTGATATATTTCATTTAAATATGCAATGATATAAAGTGTATATTTAGGAGTGAAATTATTTCTGACTCAGAGGATATATGCATTTTTATTTAGCTAGATATTAGGAGATCAAACCAGTCAATCCTAGAGGACATCAACTCTGAATAGTCATTGGAAGAATTGATCCTAAAGCTCTCCAATACTTTGGCCACATGATGCAAAGAACCAACTCATTAGAAAAGACCCTGATTCTTGGAAAGATTGAAGACAAAAGGAGAAGAGGGCAGCAGAGGATGGAAGTGGTTACATAGCATCACCAACTCAACAGACGTGAGTTTGACCAAACCCCGGGAGATAGTGAAGGGCAGGGAAGCCTGGTATGCTGCCGTCCATGGGGTCACAAAGAGTCAAACATGACTTAGTGACTGAACAACAACAAGAAGAAGAAAGAACGAAAGAATGAATGCACATTGTGGGCTATTTTCCCCAGTATTAGCCATTTATTTTCTGATTCTTCAGATATCAACTGGATGTCAGAAGATCACATTCCATTCTGATGCTCACTCCCAGAGTTAGCATAGACTTTACAGTTTTCGGGCTCAGTCTCATAAGATGACACCACAATTTCAGATGTCTGTTGCCAGTCCAGGGCCACCAGGACTTCTGACCAATCAGTGGAAAATGGGGGGTTTGCCAGAAAGTTCTTCTCAGGTTTGATAATTGGCCAGAATGACTCACCAAACCCTGGAACCAACTTTCTTTATGTTTGTTGTAAAAGATGTAGCTCAGAAAGAGCCAAGTGGAAGACGTGCAAAGGTAAGGTAAGGGAGAGGGCAGGGGGCTTCCATGTCCCACCTCCCAGCACTTCAGTGTGTTCACCAACCCAGAAACTCTTTGAATCTCATTGTTTGAAGGTTTTTGCAGAGCTCACTCTCCAGCCCCTCAGGTTGGAGGGCAGGGCTGAAAGTTCCCCCTTCTGATCACTTGGTCTTTCTGGGGATCAGCCCTATCCTGAGACTTTGAAGGGGGCCTACCCTAAGTCAACTAATTAGTATAAACTCCAGTGTGATCAGAAGAGATTGTTATGGACAGAAAAACACTCCTATCACTCAAGAACCTGTGATAAAGGACAAATATATATATAATCAAAAATACATTATCAAAGAAAGAAAAAAATCAGACACAACTCTTGCTTTAGTTTGTATGGACAGTACTTCAGGGTAACCAAGTAGTTAATTGTGGTGCTGGAGAAGACACTTGAGAGTCCCTTGGACTGCAAGGAGATCAAGTTAGTCAATCCTAAAGGAAATCAATCTGAATATTCACTGGAAGGACTGATGCTGAAGCTGAAGCTCCAATACTTTGGCCACCTGATATGAAGAGCTGACTCATTAAAAAAGACCCTGATGCTGGGAAAGATTGAGGGCAGGAGGAGAAGGGGGTTGAGGATGAGATGGTTGAATGGCATCACCAACCCAATGGACATGAGTTTGAGAAAACCCCAGGAGATAGTGAAGGACAAAGAAAAGCCTGGCGTGCTGCAGTCCATGGGGTCTCAAAGAGTTGGACAGGACTTAGCAACTGAACAACAACAAGTAGTTGATTGGGGAAAATTCATCTTTCAAGAAGTAGTCCAGCTAGTAAAGACAGAAGCAAGTGATTGAATTAGAAAAAAACCACTACTTTGTTATCTCTAATGAAATAGTGGACCAAGGCTGCAGTCATCAGTAGATGCTAACCTTTTTAGGAGGGCGGTTGGAGAGCTTTCAAGTTGATGATTAGATTGACAAGCCCTGAATTCATAGATCAGTCTTAACATCATTAAAAGTGGGACAATCAGACATTATGTGCCTCCTGATAAGATGTAATAATACTCTGAGCTGCTGATGACTTATTCTTATTATTATAAAAACTGTCCTCTAGTCATACTTCTAGAGCCTCTACATCAGTGGTTCTCAACTGGGGGTGATTTTCCCTCACCTAAGGAACATTTGACAGTGTCTGGAGATGATTTTTGTTGTCACAGCTTGAGAGTGGGGAAATGCTAATTATGTCCAGTGTGAAAGGCCTGGGGTGCTACTAAGTAGCCATCCCACTGAGCATAGGAAGCTCCCCACCATCAAGAATTGCTCCAAAATATGAACAGTATAGGGCTGAGAAACCCTGCTCTAAAGCTAAGCTGCTTACAGAAATGTGGGAGACCAAACACCACATTAAATGATGCTGCACAGATGCTATCAGCCAAATCCAGAATGCTAGAAATTTTACAGCACAAATGATCCTATGACTTCAACCAAAAAAGTGGAATAAAAAATGGAAACAGAAAGGAACACTAAAATAGATTTTTTTAAGAGACGTATAAAAAACTACAATG
Source organism: Neotragus pygmaeus (assembly GCA_006410875.1). Taxonomy (NCBI): domain Eukaryota; kingdom Metazoa; phylum Chordata; class Mammalia; order Artiodactyla; family Bovidae; genus Neotragus; species Neotragus pygmaeus. The sequence goes on along the minus strand of SJYV01034608.1, from coordinate 274,438 downwards.
TGTGGACATCATTTGCCTCTTGATTCAGACAAAGCAGTTGTAAAAAAATATTTTGAGACATTAAGGGAAATTTGGACACAGACTGGATATTAGATGATATTAAAAAGAAGTTATTAACTGTGTTACATGTGATATTAGTGTTGAGGTTATTTTTTAAATTCTATGTTTGTTAGGAATACATATCAATTATTTACAGGTAAATGGTAAAGAATCTGCCTGCCAATGCAGGAGACACAGCTTCCATCCCTGGGTCAGGAAGATCCCCTGGAGAAGGAAATGTCAACCCACTCCAGTATTCTTGCCTAGGAAATCCCATGGACAAAGGAGCCTGGTGGGCTACAGTTTATGGAACTACAAAAGAGTCAGGCATGACTTAGCAACTAAACAACAACAACAACAAATGTTATGATGTCTGGAATTTGCTTAAAAACAACAGTTCTCAAAGTGGGGTCTACAGACCTTTAAGGGGAATCCCTGAGACTCATTCAGTGGTGTACAGAATCAAGCTTTTTTTAACAATATTAAAATATTATTTATCTTTTGCATTGTTTTGAGATTTGCACTGATGACGCAAAAGTAGTGCTAAAGCACAAACCACCAAACTGGCCCAGTCATTGTATTCTTTACTACCATATAGTGACCATTTGTTAAAAGGCCAATTTCACTTAAGAATGTACCATATGAAGTGATAAAAGCTGTTGAATCTGTTAAATCTTGATCTTTTAATGTACATCTTTTTTTTGTTTTGTGGTTTGTTTGTTTGTTTGTTTGTTTNGGGCAGGGGGCTTCCATGTCCCACCTCCCAGCACTTCAGTGTGTTCACCAACCCAGAAACTCTTTGAATCTCATTGTTTGAAGGTTTTTGCAGAGCTCACTCTCCAGCCCCTCAGGTTGGAGGGCAGGGCTGAAAGTTCCCCCTTCTGATCACTTGGTCTTTCTGGGGATCAGCCCTATCCTGAGACTTTGAAGGGGGCCTACCCTAAGTCAACTAATTAGTATAAACTCCAGTGTGATCAGAAGAGATTGTTATGGACAGAAAAACACTCCTATCACTCAAGAACCTGTGATAAAGGACAAATATATATATAATCAAAAATACATTATCAAAGAAAGAAAAAAATCAGACACAACTCTTGCTTTAGTTTGTATGGACAGTACTTCAGGGTAACCAAGTAGTTAATTGTGGTGCTGGAGAAGACACTTGAGAGTCCCTTGGACTGCAAGGAGATCAAGTTAGTCAATCCTAAAGGAAATCAATCTGAATATTCACTGGAAGGACTGATGCTGAAGCTGAAGCTCCAATACTTTGGCCACCTGATATGAAGAGCTGACTCATTAAAAAAGACCCTGATGCTGGGAAAGATTGAGGGCAGGAGGAGAAGGGGGTTGAGGATGAGATGGTTGAATGGCATCACCAACCCAATGGACATGAGTTTGAGAAAACCCCAGGAGATAGTGAAGGACAAAGAAAAGCCTGGCGTGCTGCAGTCCATGGGGTCTCAAAGAGTTGGACAGGACTTAGCAACTGAACAACAACAAGTAGTTGATTGGGGAAAATTCATCTTTCAAGAAGTAGTCCAGCTAGTAAAGACAGAAGCAAGTGATTGAATTAGAAAAAAACCACTACTTTGTTATCTCTAATGAAATAGTGGACCAAGGCTGCAGTCATCAGTAGATGCTAACCTTTTTAGGAGGGCGGTTGGAGAGCTTTCAAGTTGATGATTAGATTGACAAGCCCTGAATTCATAGATCAGTCTTAACATCATTAAAAGTGGGACAATCAGACATTATGTGCCTCCTGATAAGATGTAATAATACTCTGAGCTGCTGATGACTTATTCTTATTATTATAAAAACTGTCCTCTAGTCATACTTCTAGAGCCTCTACATCAGTGGTTCTCAACTGGGGGTGATTTTCCCTCACCTAAGGAACATTTGACAGTGTCTGGAGATGATTTTTGTTGTCACAGCTTGAGAGTGGGGAAATGCTAATTATGTCCAGTGTGAAAGGCCTGGGGTGCTACTAAGTAGCCATCCCACTGAGCATAGGAAGCTCCCCACCATCAAGAATTGCTCCAAAATATGAACAGTATAGGGCTGAGAAACCCTGCTCTAAAGCTAAGCTGCTTACAGAAATGTGGGAGACCAAACACCACATTAAATGATGCTGCACAGATGCTATCAGCCAAATCCAGAATGCTAGAAATTTTACAGCACAAATGATCCTATGACTTCAACCAAAAAAGTGGAATAAAAAATGGAAACAGAAAGGAACACTAAAATAGATTTTTTTAAGAGACGTATAAAAAACTACAATGTGTGGACATCATTTGCCTCTTGATTCAGACAAAGCAGTTGTAAAAAAATATTTTGAGACATTAAGGGAAATTTGGACACAGACTGGATATTAGATGATATTAAAAAGAAGTTATTAACTGTGTTACATGTGATATTAGTGTTGAGGTTATTTTTTAAATTCTATGTTTGTTAGGAATACATATCAATTATTTACAGGTAAATGGTAAAGAATCTGCCTGCCAATGCAGGAGACACAGCTTCCATCCCTGGGTCAGGAAGATCCCCTGGAGAAGGAAATGTCAACCCACTCCAGTATTCTTGCCTAGGAAATCCCATGGACAAAGGAGCCTGGTGGGCTACAGTTTATGGAACTACAAAAGAGTCAGGCATGACTTAGCAACTAAACAACAACAACAACAAATGTTATGATGTCTGGAATTTGCTTAAAAACAACAGTTCTCAAAGTGGGGTCTACAGACCTTTAAGGGGAATCCCTGAGACTCATTCAGTGGTGTACAGAATCAAGCTTTTTTTAACAATATTAAAATATTATTTATCTTTTGCATTGTTTTGAGATTTGCACTGATGACGCAAAAGTAGTGCTAAAGCACAAACCACCAAACTGGCCCAGTCATTGTATTCTTTACTACCATATAGTGACCATTTGTTAAAAGGCCAATTTCACTTAAGAATGTACCATATGAAGTGATAAAAGCTGTTGAATCTGTTAAATCTTGATCTTTTAATGTACATCTTTTTTTTGTTTTGTGGTTTGTTTGTTTGTTTGTTTGTTTTTGCCAAGCCACATAGCACATGGGATCTCAGTTCCTTAAGCAACGATGGAACCCTCACTCCCTGCTTTGAAAGCATGAAGTCTTCCCTCTGGACTGCCAAGGAAGTCCTTAGTGTACATCTTTTTAAGATTCCATGTGACAAAATATGAAGTATCCATAAAACACTTGTGCTGCATCTCAAAGGATGAGAGCTATCTTGTGGAAACATGCTTGTGATTTTGAGTTTTGTGCTGAACTAGCTGCTGTTTCCATGGAGATTGATGTTTACTTGCAAAACTAACAGATGAATTACAGTCAATTCTGGGTCTGTCTGGCAGACTTTGTCCCCAAAATGAACAGTTAGGTGTCACTTCAAGTTAAAGAATGGACAAAATTTGATGCCAATCACAAACTTCCAAGTGAAAATTCAACAAGTAATATGTCTGCCAACTGGCCAGAATGTAGACCATTCGGATGAAATTGGTGATGATGTTAGCAAATGTAAGTTTTTGATATTGTGTAATATGTCATTAAACATTTGAAAATCTACATAACTTAGTCAACTAAATATTTTTCAAATAACTAAGGCATGATAACCCACTGGGACTTCCCTGGTGGCTCAGACAGTAAAGAATCCTCCTGCAATGCAGAAGACCCAGATTCAATCCCCTAGAGAAGGGAATGGCTACTTACTCTAGTATTCTTGCCTGGAGAATCCCATGGACAGAGGAGCCTGACAGGCTACAGTCCATAGGGTCAAAAAGATTCAGACACAACTGAGAGACTATCACTTTCTCTTCACTTTCAAGGCATGACAAGACAAAAAATCATGTCTGAGTAAAAAAAACGCCAATCGAAGTACAAGAAAGAACAATGGATTTTCATGTTATCAACTTACAAAAAGCTCACTCATATAATTTCAAATTCCACAGAGCAACTAACAAATTTAAGAAACGAGTGCTTATCAGGTATAATATCAAAGACAAATACCCACAAATATCTGAAAAGCCAATGAAAACATGCTTTGTTTTCTAACTGCATACCTGCGCAAGGTCAGATTTTCTTCTTGTGTTTCAATCAAAAAACATATTGTAAGCAATTGAATGCAGAAGCAAACACAAGAACTCAGCTATATGCTAGTGAATATCCAATTATCTTCTGTTAACCAGACAAGGGAGAGACTTGTAAAATTGTAAAACAATGTCACTCTTCTTACTAATTATGTATAGTTATTTTTCACTAAAAAGCATATCATTTATGTTAACAAAAAGTGTGTTATAATGTTTAAATAAATTAATAAGTAAATATTTTAAAGTTTCTCAGTTTTAACATCTAAGTATCAAAATGTAACTCACATAAACCAAAACTTTTGGGGGGTCCTCCATGTTTTTGTAAAGTGCAAGGGAGTCCTGATATCAAAAAGTTTGAGAAATCCTGCTTTCAAATGATCTTGATATAGCACAGGAAACTCTGCTCAATATTTTGTAATAACCAAGAAGGGAAGAGAATCTTCAAAGTTTTATATATATAAAGTGGGATCACTGTACTGTATACCTGAAACTAACATGATATTGTAAATCAACTATACTTCAATAAATAAATAAGTAGATAATGAATAAATAAAAATAAAAAGCTTTTTAAAGAAAAGAATGACTGAGACTTCCACTGGTGGTCCAGTGGCTAAGTCTCCACACTTCCTCTGCAAGGAGCATGAGTTCAGTCCTTGGTCGGGGAACAAAGATCCTGCAAGCTAAACAGTGTGGCCAAAATTAATTTTTAAAGCAAAATTTTAAAAAGAATGACTGCAACAATAAAAAAAAATGATAGTGCAGAAAACCAACAAACAAAAACAGTGTTGGAGGGAAGGAGACTTATCTGTGACAGGATTAAGTTGAAGTTGGGGATCGGATACATGGAGACTCTTTTGCCCTGTGCTCTCTCTTAGTACACTTCAATTTTTCTGTAATATTCCCCACCTAGGATATTGATAACTACATCCACCCACGCTTTCTTGTATCTTCAGGGCCTGGGATCGCAGCCAGAGGTAAGACAGTCCTCTGTAAGCAACATGGAACTCCCTCTCCTTTCCAAGGATGCCTAAGGATCGGGACCTGGAATGTGAAGAAAAACAATGTCAGGTCAAATGCCCTTTTACCTGGGCCCCAGATTCCCAGTTCATGACAGGAGCATCTTTGATAGCTGTGCCTAGGGGTCCCTCATGGAGATGGAACTGGGAAGAGGGGAGGGTCTGGGGTGGCTTCTCTGTACCACTAGAAATGTGCTGAAGACCACAGACTGCTGTCTGGGCTGCAGGTAGACCACATGGGCTTTCTCTTCCAGCTAAAGTGCTTTGTGAAAAGCGATTCCTCTCAGTCCCATGAGTTTCCATCCACTTAGTAATCATAAGTGTTGATGGTCTCTCAAGCATCACAGTCTGCCTTGCACAGGATAAGAACACAAAACACAACAGTACCTGTGATTTCCATGACATCAGAAAGTCCGGATGCCCCTGCCCGCTTCCATCTTCTTATTCCAAAAGTTCAACCACTAATGTAACACTGCTTTGATTTCTTTCAAGATGAGTCACTGTCACTTTAACAGGGAGATGAGTCTGACCCTTTCCAAAGATAGAAACCAAAGGGGAAGGCTGTATTGGCAGGGAAGATGTTTAATTTTATCTGAGACACATTGATTTTATGACTCTAAGGGATGTCTCTTTTTGGTTTTTTGTTGTTGTTGTTTTTCCTGGGCCAAGCCCTGTAACATGTGGGATCTTAGTTCCTGGACCAGGAATTGAACCCGGGCCCCTGCATTGGAAGCACAGAGTCTTAACCATTGGACTGCCAGAGAATTCCCTAGGGGATGTCTTAATGGAAGTGTCCAGGTGGGCATATGGATCAGGAGCTCAGGAGAGCAGCCTGAATAAAGAGAGAGAGATTTGAGGGATTTCCCTGGTGGCCCAATGGCTAAAGGCTCCACACTCCCAATGCAGAGGGTCTGGATTTCCATCCTGGGTCAGGGAATTAGATCCCACGTGCTACAACAAAGATCAAAGATCTGTGCAACAACTAAGACCTGGCACAGCCAAATAAATAAACAAATTTAAATATGAGACAGAGAACTGAGAATTGTCCACATTTACAAAATAATGAAGAATATGGGTGCGTTCAGCCACAGTCTCAGAGAGGAGAAAAAATGAGGAGGGAAGGCTGAGGAAAAGCACAACCAAGGAGAGACACTCACAAAGAGGACCAGCAAAGCATGAGCAGAGGCGAGGAGATGGGAGGGGGTCCAGGGAGCATGAGGCAGAAGTGGGAAGCAGAGAGTGTGATCCGGGAGGACAAGGGAAAAAGGGAGCAGGCAGTGGTGCCAAGTGCAAGCGGCCCTGGGAGAATGAAGACAGAAGTGCCTTGTGAGTAAGGCAACAAGGACGCCACTGGGAACTAGGTCCCAAGCAATCTCGGTGGGGTGTTGGGAGAGCAAGCAGACTGAGATTGAGACAGGGAGATGAAGTTAGATACTGCATGTAGACAACCCTTAGGAAGTGCGGCTAGCAAAGGAAGGAGAGCATGCTTACAGCAAGCTTTCTTGTTTGTGTGTTTAAAATGGGAGAGACTAGAGCATGTTTTTAAAATCGATACTTTTTAATTTTGTTTTATTTTAAAGTATAGTTGATTTACAATGTTATTTTCATGTATATAGCAGAGTGATTCACATATACATACGTATTCTTTGTCAGGTTCTTTTCCATTATAGTTTATTACAAGGTGTTGAATATGGTTCCCTGTGCTGTACAGCAGGTCCTTATTTTATGTAGAGTAGTTTGAGCTGAAATAATCTCCCAAATTCTAACTTATTCCTACCTACCCACTTTCCCCTTTGGTAACTATAAGTTTATTTTCTATGTCTGTGAGTCTGTTTCAGTTTTGTAAATAAGTTCATCTCTATCATATTTTAGATTCCACGTATGAGTGATATCATGATATTTGTCTTTCTCTATCCAATTTACTTCACTCAATATGATAATCTCTGGGTCTGTCCATGTCGCTGCAAATGGCATTATTTCAGCCTTTTTATGGCTGAGTAGTGTTCTATCTACCGCATCTTTCTTATCCATTCCTCTGTTGAACGTTTAGATTGCTTCCACATTTGGCCTATTGTAAACAGTGCTGCAGTGAACACTGGGGTACGTTTGTCTTTTCGAATTAAAGTTTCCCCTGGATATATGCCCAGGAGTGGGATTGCTGGGTCATATGGTAGCTCTGTTTTCAGTTTTGTTTTGTTTTTTTTTATAAGGACCCTTCCTATTCTCCATAATGGCTGCATCAATTTACATTCCTACCAACAGGACACGGGGGTTTCTTTTTCTCCACACCCTTTTCAGAATTTATTTTTGAAAGCAGCATTTTAATTGATTGTATTGATTGGTAGAAAGGAGCCAACACAGCGGGAGATGAAGAGACAGCAGAGACGGTGGATCATCAGAGACTAAGAAGGCAGACTGGATGGGGTTCAGAGCCCCAGACAGGAAGGTGGCAAGAACACACAGGACCCTCACTCAAAAACTTCAAATTCAGGCAACAGCGATACACTATTTTTCATCAACCAATTTGGCTGTTTACAGATAAAGGAACTGAGGCACAGAAAAGTTACCATCAAGACCACCCAGGCAGCACGTAACGGAGTCAGGATTAGAACCTCGGCAGCCTGGCTCCAGCAGTGCAGTGCCTGCCAGTGCAGGAGACACAGGAACCACAGGTTCGCTCCTTCGGTCAGGAAGATCCCCCTGGAGGAAGGCATGGCTACCCGCTCCAGTATTCTTGCCTGGAGAGCCCCATGCACAGAGGAGCCTGGTGGGCTGCAGTTCATTGGATCCCAAAGAGTCAGACAGGACTTTGCCACTGAGCACACACACTCACAGCCTGGCTCCAGAGTTCGAGCTCTCAAACATGGTATGACACCTTTCTTCTAAAAATAATTACACATTTCATAAGTGTGCATTTCCATAAATAAACATATGTAATAAATGTGCATACACATATGTGTGTGCATGTATATGTATTCATGCATAAAAGACTAAAAGATACCATGATACAAAGAATGATTATCTCTGAGCAATTGGATTAGAGGGTTTTTTTTTCCTTTGTTCTTTTCTACATTTCTAAATCTCCTACTAAGTGTCAATTATTGTATTATAAGGAAAAAGTATAAGTGATTTTTAAAAACAAGCCTGGGGAAGAGAGTAGGATGACGACACAGATCAGACCTTCGTTGTTCAAGTCCAGCCTTCACAGATAACCTTGGGGGAAGGGAGAGAGGGCACAGGATGAATGGGTGAGTCAGTCCCTCAGCTACACAGAACCCTCAGAATATCTCCTGAAAGTTCCAACTACTGCTTAGCTTTTGCAAAAGTCCAGAGCATTTTCCCTGGGGATTGCTGTCTCTTATCTCAAGCAAAAGAGTTGTAACCTAAGGAGACTCTAACATGGGGTTTTTCCCTCTCCCATTAGAAGGTCCCTCAGGGAGGAGATGGGATAAACTTGGAGATTGGGATTGACATACATACAGTGTTGATACTATTTATAAAATAGACAACCAATGATAACCTAGTATTCCCTATAGCACAGGGGAACTCTACCCAATGCTCTGTGGTGATCTAAATGGGAAGAAAACCTGAAAAAAGAGGGGCTACATGTATATGTATAGCTGATTCACTTTGATGTGCAGCAGAAACTAACACAGCATCGTAAAGCAAAATGTGCTGTTCAGTTGCTAAGTCATGTCCAACTCTTTGTGACCCCTCTGGACTACAGCATGGTGGACTCGGTGACACCATGCAGGTGGCCATTCCATCCCAGCCTCGTGTTCCCAGGATCTCTTCCTCTCCCTCCATGGAAGTCTTTCTCCAGAAAGATATCACTTCCTGCCACAGGGAAACCTGTAGAATGCTAACAAGCATCAGTCCATACAGCAGAAGTGAAGGGCAGAAGAGGGGGGTAGGGGATTAAATGTTGTCATTAAGGCATGGGCAAAAGACAGAATGTCTTCTCATGTCTTCTCATTCTTTCTCAGGTCAGAGGGCCTTTTAAGTAAAGTCACGACAGAGATCAAACATGAAAGGCGAGGAAAGAAAACTCAGTGATACATAAGCTACTAGGAGAGACTGTCAGAATCTTCACAACAGAATAAAATAATGCTTAGTGTACTCTTGATGAAAGCTTCCCTGATGGTTCAGTGGTAAAGAATCTGCCTGCAATCCCGAGACTCGGGTTCAATCCCTGAGTTGGGAAGATCCCCTGGAGAAGGAAATGGCAACCTATCCCAGTATTCTTGCCTGGAAAATCCCACGGACAGAAGAGCCTAGTGGGCTACAGATCATAGGGTCATAAAAGAATTGGACATGACTTAGTGACTAAACAACTGTTGATGAACACACCCATGAAAGAGAATGAAAGAACACCATTTCTTAATCAGAGATTATCCATTTTATAAACAGGGACACAACATATTTCTTCTCCAAAGATGCCAATTTCTAATTGATTATCAATCTCTATCTAAACCATGAAAACTAATAGTCCCAAAGAGAAAAAGTAACATGGAATCATTGGAGAATTTTTAAAAAGAGAGAGATGGACAATAGAAACTAATGTGGGCTGTGAAGAGCACATTAACAGCACATTAACAACCTAACTTGATTCCCAACACACACCCACGAAGGGAAGTGTTCTGTTTGGTTTTGTTTGATTAAAATGCCCACTGTACAGACAAGGAAGTGCAGAGAGGTGTCTGGGCTCCAGCTCTGCCAGGAGAAGGCGGGGATTTAATACAGATGATCTAGGCTCTGCGCACAGGGGATTAACTGAGAGGAGAGGGCAGCGAGCATCTTGAATGCTGTCGGAAAGGCCATGTCTTTCCCAGCGGTTCTTGTGCTGCCATGGCGACAGCCAGTTAAAAATAGTGCAGGCTCAGGTCAAGGTGTCAATGTGCGCTAACACTGGGGATGCTCCCGCCGGCCTGGAGCCCATAATAGGGAGCACGTCCCCTCCCAGGATGGGGTGCTCCTTACTGAGTGGGGAGTGCTCCACATCCACTGGGCACTGCGGAGATTTCCAGATGGAGATAGAGATGGGCCTGGTGCATCCTGTGGGAAGGTTGTCAGCTGGCAGAGGGGGCCCGGACTATGGGGACAGCCTCCTCCTTCAACCTCCCTGCCTCCCTCGGAAACCACCTTGCCTTCTTCTCCCCGCATGCACCCCTCACCTTGTGCAACTACTGCCCCTCTCACTAGATTCTTATGGGGACTTATGGAGCACCTTTGCTCCCCATTACCTCATCTGCAGCTAGCATAGTGCCTGACCTTTAGTGGGTATCCCTACATGTTTATTGAATAAACACATAAGACCTTGAAAATAACCATTTTCAACTCCTTACTTTGAGCCATGTTTTATTGTTTCTGACTTATGTACTAGAAGGGCCTGATTGACTAAGGCTGCCTAGAATCACAATACCTAGCATGGCTGGGCTGGTCTTGTCCAGCTCAACATCTGCATTTTATAGAAATTAAGAGGGTCCTTAGTTGGCATACCTCTATCTTCTGAGCCACCTCCCCACCCCCTAGCATGCAATGCTTTCTTTTTTTCTAGCATTTCTTATGGAGAAATAGAAATTAATTTTGAGCATTTTCAGAGCTAGAATCGTTTTAAGACAATTCTGGCAATGAAGACAGTTGTTTGCGAGAGGTGCTCAGGTACAAGCTTTCGGATGGCTGGAGAAAGAAGGCAGGGCTATGTGTTGGCAGCTGCAAACCACTCCAGAATCCTGGGAGTGGACAGGAAGGAGGGAAGGCTCTGGCAGTCCGGTCTGTGCCGCCAAAGGACAGATTGTTTGCATAATGAGCCCCGTGCATACATTAGCTCCTGACTTCTCGCAGTCTTGAGGAGAGAATGGGTATTATTAGTGTCATCTTATCTAGAACTGGGTCACACCGGAAAGACAGGCTTTCCAGATGCTTCCTGGAGATTGAGTGTGCTCAGGCCCACTGAAGACACCAGCCAAGGTGCTGCCCTGGTCAAGCCAGTCAACCCATCAGCCCTTCTGTAACAGGGAAGAGCAAATTTTGACTCCACGTTAGATCTGTTTCTTTTACTTTAACCTTTGCTTCTCCTTGCTTTTGGTATTACAGTCATTGTCTGTAGCTGTAAGCATACTCAAGAGCCTGCCGGGGGAACCCTGCCCCTCCGCCTGACTGTTAAAGTCAAATAACCTTTGTTCAGCTTCCAGTTGTTTAGTCACTCAGTTGTGTCTGACTCTTTTGTGACCCCATGGACTATAGCCCACCAGGCTTTTCTGTCCAGAGAGACATTCTAACCCTGCCCACCTGTGAGTGGCTGCAGAAAAGAAGAAATGAACACATCCCCTCCCCAAGGTGGGCCAAGGGGTTGTTTTGCAAGACTCATGGCCTTTTCACTTTATTTCCTCACTTCCTCCCCATCTCTATTCTATAAGTGACACTGGCCCCATGACCCTAATAATTTGGTGTTTTGGGGACACTAGTCTGCCATCTTCTCAGTCTGCTGGTTTTCCGAATAAAGTTGAATTTCTTGCCTCAGCACCTCGTCTACAATTCATTAACCTGTCGTGCAGCAACTAGGTAACAAGCTCACCAGCTCTTTCTCCCGGCCACTCACCCTGCCTGCGCCGCACAACTGGCTGCTTCTGCTCATCCTCTGGGGCTCAGCTCATCCCAGGGCTGGTCCGCTGACCATTGCCTCCCACATGCCTTCAGCATCCCTGATATGCCTCCTCCCTAGCAGGAGTCACGCTGTGTTGTGGTTTTCTGTGTGCATGCCTATTTCCATTTTTGGGCAATCAGCAAGCTCAGAGCTGGGCTGGCCCATCGAAGACACTCAGTGGGCGATCAACAAACAAAACTGTGTGCCCAGCACACCCCGCAGTACCCTCTGAAACATCTGCTGGGCACAGACAGCTCATGTTTTCTTGGGTGCCAGGCTCGAGTACAGCCTCAGCCTCGAGGAGCTTTGAAACCATGTATTCTATGGCATCCAAGAAACTGGCAGTGCTTGCTCGATGATAAGTTGTTGTTCAGTCACCAAGTTGCGTCCAACTCTTTGTGACCCCATAGACTGCAGCTTGCCAGGCTTTCCAGTCCTTCACTGTCTCCCAGTTTGCTCAAACTCATGTCCATTGAGTTAGTGATGCCATCCAACTATCTTATCCTCTGCCATTTCCTTCTCCTCTTGCTCACAGTCTTTCCCAGCATCAGGGTCTTTTCCAATGAGTCAGCTCTTCAAATCAGGTGGCCAAAGTATTGAAGCTCCAGCTTCTGAATCAGTCCTTCGAGTGAATATTCAGGGTTGATTTCCTTTAGGATTGACTGGTTTGATCTCCTTGCATTCCCAGAGACTCTCAAGCATCTTCTCCCACACCACAGTTCAAAAGCATCAAATTTTTGGTGCTCTGCCTATCTGCCCGATGATAAAATACCATCTGACTCCTATGGCCCAAGGGATCAGAGGATTGGTGTTCCCTGGCAGTGGGGGAGGGCTTCCTGGACTGTGTGTAGGGCACAGAAGACACCTGTACCGGACATAAGTATCAGGAAACAGGTTTCTTGCCTAAAAAACACATTTTAGAAGAAACAGAGACTCCAAGTTACAGGAGAGGTTGCTCCAAGCTGCAAGACACAAAAGCCAAGTTCAGATGGGTCCTTCTCCAGAAGAAGGGCTGAGCCAAGTGACCTCTGAAACTCCTTCCAGATTCTATTATTCAACCTTGACATTACCAGCAGGGAGTGAGCCACAAATGTAGGAACTGAGCGGGGATATTCTGAATGTAGTGATGGTGCTGACCAAGTGGGTCAGAGCAGGATGTGTGAATGGAGCTCGGATGGGGACTGTCAGACTCCCATGGATTCAGTTGGTGAAACAGTGAGGGGTTTGGGAGCAGAGGAGCAGCCACCCCATATCTCAGGGACGGGAACTAATGCAGGATGTGCATGTCTGCCTCTGAGCCACCTCTGGTTCCTGCTGTCCTCCTCACACTTTCCCATGATAGAATCTCAGGGTTTATTGCTAACCGCAGAGATGAAGATCAATCCAGCCCTCTTCCCCATGGGTCCTATGACAAAGGAGTCACCAGTGAGCCAGATCAGGGACTTCTCTTTTGGCGCAGTGGTTAAGACTCCACAATCTCAATGCAGGGAGCATGGGTTTGGTCTCTGGTTGGGGAACTAAGATCCCATATGCCACGTGTTAGGGTCAAAATATTTTTTTTTAACATAGAACCAGATCAATATCTGGATGAAGCAACTTGGAATGGTAAAATAGTTGGGTAAAGCATCTTGACTCTGCAGCCACAATCTGGTTTCTCAGTACTTTAAACTGAGCTTAGTATTAAACACTCAGTTGTGTCTAACTCTTTGCAACCCCATGGACTGTAGGCCACCAGGTTCTTTTGTCCATGAGATTCTCTAGGTAAGAATACTAGAGTGGGTAGTCATTCCCTTCTCCAGGGGATCTTCCTGACCCAGGGGTCGAACCCAGGGGTCTCCTGTACTGCAGGCAGATTCTTTACCATCTGAGCCACCAGGGAAGCCTGTGGGCTTATCCACCTCAAACTACAGCCATGTCCAACCAAGACAGAGCCTGCCACGGTCAGCAGCATGGGGGTGTGGACTGGGGGAAAACAGGTGCTCACATGCACGGGGGTCAAAGGGGAGAACACTTGGCAGAGGCTGGTAGGCACAATCTTAGGTTCTTTCTCTAATCTAGTTGCTTGTATCAGACACTCCCTTTTGCTCCTGGGAGGAAGAGTAAGAGCATGCTTGGAAAGTCTTCAGGGATCAAGGAGACCATAGTTCCCTGTTTCTGGAGGTACCAAGTGCTGGGTCCTCATGAGGTCTTTTTGGTGACTGGTGCTCCAGGCTGCAGCTTGGTTCTGCCTAATGGTCCTCCCTCCTGCACATATGCAAGACTATCAACAATCAGCTTCAAGAGGCAGCATTGTATGTCACTCTCCAAGGTACTGCTCCATCATCAGCACCACGAGAATAATAGGAAGAGTATCAGGAGATGCTGTGGGAATTATTGATAATGTGCGAACCTTTCATATAGAGGCGAATCATAAATAGCAGGTTCTCCCTCACCTGTACAGCAGCCCAACACTGCAGGTCATCACTCCTAGTCTGAGGCTGGACTTGACCCAAGTTCTCTGGCCAGCTCTCTGCAGCTCCAGCATGGGTTCCAGCATCCAGGCTGTGCTTCCAGATCCTGGGATGCAATAAGTTCCTGGGGCCTATAAGTCTGCAGGACTGAGGCTGCTGCACTCTTTATTTCTCCTTCCAAACTGGCTTTGGATGGGGATGAGGTGCAATGTATAGATGGGACCCTCTCCCCAGAACCTCAGATCCACATGAGCACCTCAGGGGAGACAGAGGCAGATGAAAGCAGGCAAGACATTCTCCAGCATCACCCTTGTAAGCCTGGTAACCAAGGTAACCAAGCCTATGCCATAGTGATGATCAGTTCATGCACATCTGGGGATTCCAGTTTCTGCTCTGCCGCCAACCACTGAGCCCGTCCTTGCACCTCCTAGAGCCTTCATTTCCTCATCCACAGACTGGGATGATAACATGACCTTCCTTGAAGGCGGGTTTTTCTAACCGTGGGTGTGAACACTTCTTTGTAAGCAGCCAAGATGTATGCAATTGGAAGAGGTGGTAATTATGGAAGTGTCATCAGAGGCACGTTTGTTGCTGTTGGAAACACAGGCGCTGGCCCTTTCTCTCATCTTTACACAGGTTGCTAGAATCACAACTTATAATTAACACACAGTGATGTGGTTTGACCCAGTTTCCCAAAATGGAATGTTTCAACTACAACTGGTGAAAAATGTGAAGTTCTTGTCTTCCTAGCTGAACAAGCTAGATAAATCTCCTTTCCCCAGGCTTCAAGTTTTTTCTGAGCTAATTAATAAATACACGTACTGAACAGATATGTAAATTCACTTATTCAATAAATATCAGTTGGGGGTACTTCCCATCTCCTGGCCAGACTCATTGACTCTGTACCACAGGGCAGCTGCCTTGTCTTCATCCTTGGTTCTAACTTGTTTCACTTTCTACCATCCCAGGCATGTCTAGGACTGGCCTGCCACGGAACTGGCAGCCCCATCTCCCTTGGGCACCTTGGGCTGGTGGGCAGTAGCTGGGCAAGACAGGACATGGAGTCAGACAGAGTGAGGCCCTTCTGATGGCTCCCCACTTGACTTCAAGAGAGTAACAGGTGTCAACTACAAATTGGCACTTCCCATGGGTGCTTGTCATCTACCTCTACAAGAATTAAATCATGTCCTGCTGACTTTCAACACCCTCTGAAAGAAGTTCAAGGTGGAGAGCAAGAATGAGGCATCTGTGCTTTTTGGGGGTGTTTTGGGAGGAAACTGGCAGAACAGGTCTTCAGGTAGTCAGATATTCTCAGGAGTCATTTTTATAAGCCCAATTCTTGTATCTACTCAGACCTAGAAAAGAACCAAAATCCTTCAGGGTGACAACTGCTCCTTGAAATTAGCCAGAAACCTTCTGCAAAAAATATATGCAGATCACATGTACTCCCCCTTCACCAAAATCACATCTATACTGTACTATCCCCCCTGCCTCTTTGAGGCAGTTTCTCAGAGCGATCTGAAGTGTTCTCTCCTGGGTTGTAGTTCTCAATTTGCCCTAAATAAAACTTAACTTGCAACTCTCACATTGTGCTTTTTTAAAAGTTGACCAAGGGTTCTTTATGCCTGTTTCCTTATCTGAAACTTGAGGGTAATATCTGTCTCCTAGCGTTGCTGTGAGTCTTAATAAGGAACTACATGTTCATACAACGGGGAATCAGCAAGTGCTATTTCCTTCACTTCCCACTGCCCCACCCCCACCCCCACATACTTCAAAGTATGGCAAATGGTAACTTCTGACGGCACTGCTTTTTCCTCTATGGTGTCTTATTTTTAAATATTGAACTTTCATTTTGGAGAGTAGGGTAAGATACGAATCTAATTTCCTTTTCGGATTCAATCTTCAGTATTCCGACAAGATTTATTAAATAAGCTTGTCTTTCCATGTTGCATACTCATCACATAGTACAGTCTCTCATATAATTTGATCTCAAGCTTGATCCTCTTCTGCATAATTTATATGTGGTTTTCTCTTTGGATCTGTACTCCAGTTGCTGTTTGTTTTCTTTTTTTCAATCATTATTGATCTAAAATAGGTTTTTGTAACCAGGCAGATAATTCTTCCCCACTCCTGCTCTCTGAACCTTACTTTGTGGCTCAGCTAGCTGGTAAAGAATCTACCTGTAATGTGGGATACCTGGGTTCAATCCCTGGGTCAGGTTGGGGAGATCCCCTGGAGATGGGAAAGCCTACCCACTCCAGTATTCTGGCCTGGAGAATTCCATGGACTGCCCATGGATAGTCCACGGGGTCGAAAAAAGTCAGACATGACTGAACGACTTCACTTCCTGCTCTTCCACCCCAACCTGAATTATGTATTTTTCCTGGCCATTTATTCTTCCAACCATACTCTTGTCAGTTTCTAAGAGAAGTTTTGGTACTTTCAATGATTTGCTGGCCTGCACAGCGGAGGTGAGGGCTAGCACTTTAAAAAATATATATTTGCTTATTTATTTGGCTGTGCCTGGTCTTAGTTTTGGCTAGAAGGCTCTGTAGCTGTGGGGCGAGGTTGCCCCACGGTGTGGAATCTCAGTTCCCCCACCAGGGTTTGAACCCGTGTCTGCCATGTTGGAAGGCAAAGTCTTGACCACTGGACTGCCAGGAAAGTCCCTGCTGTGCATTTTCTAACTGAGGATGCCTGGTGTTCGTCTAGTATTCTGAGAATTCATTGGTGACCTCTCACTTTTCTGACCTCTTTCTTTCCAGTCCTTGACAGCTGGTTTGTCTTTTTTCAAGGTGTCTTTTGAATGCTAACACTGCCTAATCTGAGCCTAATGTTTATTATTTGCATTTCTGCTTCAGGGGCCAGTTGGAGCAGACAGATTTGACTAAAGACTGTGGAAGGAAGGACATTTGGGGTCAGACTTGTCCTGGAACACACTTCCCACCTGGCTTTTGGGATCCACCTGGTAAATTCCTCTTTGGGTTTTTGGAGTTTCTAACCTTTGTTTTAATTCAAGTTTTAAAATTGGTTTGCATACAGTTATACAGAAAACTCTGTAATCTTTCTTTTAATTTGGCTTTTATGCTCCCATTTTTGTATATAATTCTTGGATCCATATTGAACTTACTCACATGTGAAGAATAAGGTAATAAATTGATTTTTTTTTTCCTTCAAATAACTAACCTGTTTTCCCAGCAGTTTATTGAACACCTCATCCTTGCTGATAAATTTAATGATGCCATTAAAACTGTTTTTAATTTCCATTTTATGTATTTATCAATATTTCTTATTTTATTTTTTGCTGTGCTGGATCTTCATTGCTATGTGGGTTTTTTCTCAGTTGCGGCGAGTGGGGGCTACTCTAGTGGTGGTGTAAGGGGTTCTCATTGCGATGGCTTCTCCTGTGGCTCCCAGGCTCTAGCCACACTGGCTCAGTAGTTGTGAGCTTAGGCTCGGCTGTCCTTCTGCATGTGGGATCCTCCCAGACCTGGGATCGAACCTGCATCCTCCGCATTGGCAGGTGGATTCGTAACCAGTGGACCACCAGAGAAATCCTAATGATGCCATTTTAATCAAATTCTCAATTTCCGTATTTGCTTGAATTTATTTTTTGACTTTCTGGTCTCTTACTTTGATCTCTTGGTCTAATTCTACTCTAAAATATCTGTGGCCTTAATGTTTTGATATCCCTAATAGTATCATAGTCATATTTGTTATTCTTTTTCACATCTTTTTCTGCATCCAATCATGTGTTTATTCTATGCGATGGACTTTAGCTTTAAATGTTCAAATTCCAAACAAAATTCTATTGGTAACTGGATTGGGAACAGAATGAATTTAGAGATTAAATTAGGAATTAAAACTATCTTACTGAGTAGTCTTCCAAAGAAAAACCTTTTTCACTTACTAAAATACTTTGTGTACCTTTTAACAGAAATTAAAAATTTATTTGCATAGGGTTACAATTACCCTATGTATATATAAGGTTAGGCCTGTACTATATAAGGTCAGGAATGTACTAATATTTACTACATTTGTCCTTAAGTATTTTTATGTTTATGTTATAGAGGGCATCTTTTCTTCTTTTTCTAACTGGTAATTATTTGTAATATAGTAAAGGTTTGATTTGAGGCATAAATTTTATAAACAGATGCCTCATCCTTTCCAAGGTTTATACCTTTTATTGTTTCTCGTATACGATAGTGGGAGTTCTTGTTTCTGACTTTAATGGGAATGTTTCTGCCTTTTCACATTATACTGTACTAGCTTTTTGGGTGGAGGATTATAATATTTTATAATGTTAAGGAAATATCCATCAGTATTTATTTTGTTAATTTTTAAAAAACGGAAATAAAGGTTGAGTGCATTATGTGTGTGCTCAGTTAGGTCTGACTCTTTGTGACCCCATGGACTGTAGCCCCCAGGCTCCTCTGTCCGTGGCATTTCCCGGGCAAGAATACTGGCATGGACTGCCATTCCCTCCTCCAGGGGATCTTCCCAATCCAGGGATCAAACCAGAGTGTCCTACGTCTCCTGCATTGGCAGGCAGATTTCTTATTATTTAGCCAGCAGTGAAGCCCCTGCTTTCCTTAGGTTAGTTTAATTATGTGTTTTCTAAATTCTTAAATTAATTCCTTAATTTTAGTTCACTTCATTTTTTTCTTATTTAGTAGTATAAATAAGTAAGCTAGGAACTTTTACCAAACACTGCTTTAGCCACATTCTATAGCTTTTGATATGTAGCATTTATTGCATCTTCTTATTTTATTTTTATGAATATTCTAGAGCAGAACTACCAATAGAAATGCAACATGATATCATCTGTCATTTTACAGTGTCTGGTATCCACATATAAAAAGCACACAGAAGAAACAGGTGATATTATTTTAATGATATCTCATTTAACCCAGTATGTCCCAAACATTATCATTTAAACATGTTATCAATAAAAATACATTAATGAGCTATATCACATTCTTTTTTCATGTTAAGTATTGGAAATCCAATGAGTTCACACTCACAGCCATTCAGACTAACCTCTTGTTAAGTGCTGTGTTTCAATAGCTACATGGGGCCACTTGCTGCGTTAGAGAGCAGCTCTGCTTCAGAATCTCAGCTTCAGTTTCCTTGCAGACAGAGTTGTTTAAGGATGAGACTCAGACGTAAGCAGAGTCAGGCTTTTCATTTATGTTTTGTCTTTATAGTTTGATTACACTGGGATCAGGGAGCATGGTCTATTAGGTTTTTAAAGAGAAAATACGATATTTTCCATTTTTGGAAACTGGCTGATGTATGTCATATTAGTATCAATCATATTTTTTAATATGATTTTAAATAAATGTTCTATAGCTCCTTGCAAAAGAGATGAGCTGTCTATTTTTAGGGTATAGAATTCACTTCATTGTTCTTGGCTATTTTGTTGGAGGAGGGCTACCATGAACTAAGTGATATAAATCTATATCTACCCTAAAACCACCATGAGCTACCTTAACATCTTCTCTTATTATTTTGTATCTATTCATTTACTGTTTTTTTATACCTTTGAAACAATTTACGTTGATGTTATTTTACTCAGTATATAAGGATTTCATTGGAAACTGGAAATTTTATTTTTATAAAATGCCCCCTTTTGTCTTTGTGTTTTTCTTCAATTTTTTTTTATATTAACATACTTCTGAGCTTCCCAGGTGGCTCAGAGGTAAAGAATCCACTTGCCATTGCAGGAGATGCAGGTTCAATCCCTGGGTTGGGAAGATCCCCTGGAGGAGGAGGATATGGCAACCCACTCCAGTATTCTTGCCTGCAGAATCCCATGGACAGAGAAGCCTAGTGGGCTATAGTTAACAGGGTCGCAAACAGTTGGACCCAACTGAGTGAGCACACACACAACATACTTCTGCTTTTGTTTGCATTTTCCTGATATGCATTTGTATGCATTTTTCTGGTGTTTGCATTTTACTATAAGAACTGCTTTTAGAGATGAGTTTTTTGTAAACAGCTTATGGATGGGTTTTCACTGAGCTATATATGCTGCCCAAGTAACCAGGAAACACAAAGAATATAGTTAGAGAAAAACAAAATAGGCCCTCCACTCCCAGGGAACACAGTGTATCCCAAAAAGAAAGACAAGAGCGTCTACATCTGTACCAGGGTCTCAGCCTTGGCACTATTGGCATCTGAGGCTGTATGATGCCTCGCTGTGGGGGTGTCCTGTGCACTGTGGGATATTTAACAGCATCCTTGGCTTCTACCCACTAAGTACCAGTAGCTTTCTCCCATCCCCAGCCCTGGTTATAGACAACCAGAAGTGTCTCCAAACATTGCCAAGCGTTGGCTAAAAGGTAAAATCTAACCCCATTTAGAATCACTGATCTAGAAGGGCCACTCCATACCTTTCTCCTGGGCTTGCCACCTACCCATCCCCACATATTCCTTCCCAGTAGAGGGTTCAGAGTGAGGTGTGTGGCAGACAAGCTGCTTCTTGCTGCTGTTGTTTAGTTGCTCAGTCTTGTCCGACTCTTGTGACCCCATGGCTGCCAGGCTCCTCTGTCCACGGGATTCTCCAGGCAAGGATACTGGAGTGGGTTGCCATTTCCTTCTCCAGGAAAGCTGCTTCTAAACAGTAGAAAAAGCCCTCTTCTGAATCTAGAAACTTCCATCTCTGACGATGCCTTTCACATTAGCAGTCAGAGGTTTCAGTCCTTCCCTTAGTGAACATGACCGTTTGATCCCCTGCCGGTGTGTCTCCTCTTTCTGTTTCTTATTAAGTGTCTGGAGAAGGAGGCTGCGTTTTCATCTGTACTCTACCATCTTCCACAGTTGACTCCTCTCTAGTCCCCAATCTGCGCTCTCTTCCCTGCACACCTGATAGAGATATGTCAGGTTTCAGGAAAATTATAATTAAATCTATAGTCAACTCTGATCAGATGGCATTAAACAGAGGAACACGGAATGAGGAACAACGTTCTCTAAAGGGAGAAATATTTTTACATGAATATTTTGGTATTTGTTAACGTACGGGAATTAATAGAGAGATGTGGGAGGTGCTGAATAGAAATCCAATTTGTAGTGATTATGCCCAAATTAAGATGAGCACAGAAACCTGCCTGGTGTGGGAGGCAAAGTCTGCTATTCCAAAGCAGAGGTTTTAAAGGTGTGGGTGGGAAGAGTGAGAGAGACTGAACGTAAATGTTCCTGCAACAGGAATGAGGAAGGAGCCTGTGGGTCTCCTGACTGCCAGGAGCATCCCTGTGGAAAGAGACTTAGCCCTTAGCCCAGAGGTGACCAGCAGGGGCTGTTCCCTAATCCTGAGCCTGCCAGCATCCCTTCAATTCATTGGGTAGCTGATAGCCTGCAAAGAGCTTTTGTATATTTATCATTTTAGATAAAGTGGATAAATGCAGATGAAAACCTAACAGAGAGATTTATTATGGGATTCCTAAATCAATGGAGAGATTTGAATAAACTATATAAGGGCTTCCCAGTGACTCAGCAGTAAAGAATCTGCCTGCCAGTGCAGGAGACACATGTTCAATCCCTGGGTCAGGAAGATTCCCTGGAGAAGGAAATGGCAACCCACTCCAGTATTCTTGCCTGGTGAACTCCATGGACAGAGAAGCCTGGAGGGCTGCAGTCCATGGGGTCACAAAAGAATCAGACACAACTGAGCAACTAAACCACTACCAAGCAGAGAAATGGCAATTCCAATCTGGCAACGTTGAGGCTAGATCATAAAGGAAAATATTTAAAGCAGGAAGATCAGGGATGAGGCTGTTAGAATTGTCCAGGCAGGAAATTATGTGGGCCTAATAATGGAATATTATTAGAACCTGACATTTCCTTCTGCAGGAAAGCGAGCACTTGGCATCCAATTAGTGCCTCTGGGAACAACGGGAGGTCTACTGTAGGTTAGAAAAGACATTTTGTTAAGCTTTCCCTGCACTCATGAAGGCAAGACTATTACAGAATCGGTCCAAAAATAACCCAGCCAAACTGGGGAGCTGCAGGTTGGCTCCACGTCAGCTGGATCAGCAGAAACTCAGAAATAAGACAGCCAGGCAGGTAGACGGGCTTTGTCAGCCCCACCCAGAGTGGGGCCAGGGCTTCCTCCTTGAACCCTTGATCTCTGCTTATTCCTCTGTTCCTTAACATTTACCACCATCTGCCTGGAAGTCAAGATGTTTGCTTATCTGGTTGCCTCTACTGCACACTGCAATCTCATGGAACAGGAAGCATTTCCTGCCGTTTGTCATATGCCCGACAGTGCCTGTCACAAAGAGAAGACTTTTGAATGGAATTGAGAATAAACTTTACAAGTGAGATTACTGAACTGCTATCAGTGATCAACAAATATTAACCGTAATAAGGATGACAGGTAACAGCATGGGGGCCCCTCCTCGGGGTCAGGCACACTGCTAAAAATTTTATATGCATTATCTTTGTTCTTAATTGTTATTTTTAACTGGAGGATAATTGCTTTACAATGTTGTGTTGGTTTCTGCCATACAACAACACAGATCAGCCATAAGTATACATATATCCCCTCCTTCTTGAGCTTCCCTCCCACTCCATCCCCCACCCCCCCCCAGGCCACCACAAACAACAAACCTGGGCCCCCNACTGGAGGATAATTGCTTTACAATGTTGTGTTGGTTTCTGCCATACAACAACACAGATCAGCCATAAGTATACATATATCCCCTCCTTCTTGAGCTTCCCTCCCACTCCATCCCCCATCCCCCCCCAGGTCATCACAAACCACTGAGCTGAGCTCCCTGTGCTGTACAGCAGCTTCCCACCAGCTACCTATTTTACACAGGGAGAACTCGTCCCACCCTCTCCTTCCCCAACTGTGTCCACGAGTCTGTCCCCTGCATCTGCATCTCCACTGCTGCCCTGCACATAGGTTCACTAGGATCACTTTTCTAGATTATGTACATATATATAAAAATACACATTAATATACAATACTGTTCTCTGACTTACTTCACTCTGTATGACAGTCTAAACAGATCCATCTGTATCTCTATAAATTGTTCAATTTCATTCCTTTTTATGGCTGAGTAATATTCCATTATATATATCATCTATCAGTGGGCATTTAGGTTACTTCTATGTCCTTGCTGTTATAAATAGTGCCACATCACCCTTCTTTAGATGCTATCTCTTCCTTGCTCCTTATCCCAAAACCCATCCTCAGAAAGCATTCTGATTAAGTCCATGTCATGAAAGAGTTCCTTACTGATTTTGGGGTTTTGCCCATCCTGAGAAGTTAGCCTTATACCAAAAGACTGCCTAGATGGTAGTGTTTCAGGTGCACGGTACCCCAGGCTGGATGGAGAGCTGTCTCTTCCAGTACAGAGAAGGGAACCATCACAGCATACCAGAAAGCTTCCTGCACCAGTGGCCACGGATGCCAGTTCCAGCCTCATAACCCCCAGTGCTGCTGCCCAACCTCCAGACATATGCTCCTCTGAGAATCTCACAGATCCCTCTTATATAGGCATTTATTTTCAAAGAATCAAAGGTGTCATCACAGTTTCTCTGCCATCCCTCCTCCACAGCTGCTGCCCTCTTTGCGCAAAACTTCCAGCATCTCAGCCTAGGGTGAACGCACCTGCCCCTAGACACACAGAACCCACCGCCTTTGAGCATAAGCACAGTGATTTCCATGGAACCAGGATGGCCTTGTCCCGCCTGCTTCACCTTGTGACCGCCCTCTGTATTTCTCAGCTTGCCCACTGGATGAATAGGTTTGCTCAAGCTGTCCTGGACTTTGAGAGAAAGGATCCAGAGCCCCCACCACTTACTGCTGGTCATGTGACATGGCCCTCACCACCCCTCACTTCCTCTAGGGGTTGAAAGGATGCTTCAACGTGGGCAGTGATAACATACGAACATGAATATAAGAAGCTCCTACAACTCAATAGCAAAATAAATACATACAACAATTAAAAATGGACAGTGACTCAAGTAGACATTTCTCCCAAGGAGACATATAAAGGAAATGGCAACCCACTCCAATATTCTTGCCTAGATAATCCCATAGACAGAGGAGCCTGGTGGGCTGCCGTCCATGGGGTCGCACAGAGTCAGACACAACTGAAACGACCTAGCAGCAGCAGCAGCACATATATGAAAAGATGCTCAACATCACTCATTGTCAAGAAAATGCAAATCGAAACCACTGAGATACCACCTCACATCTGTGTGCCTTCCTCAAGGGGGCTCTCCCCGCCACCCCAAGCCCCGAGAGGGTAGGATTCCTGCCTGTTTCATCGAGGGCCGTGGTTTAGCGCCTCACATGGTTACCAGCACCTGGTTGGCTGAGTAATAAAGGTGGGGGTCAGTCCCCATAAGGAGAACCCCTGTTACCTATGAGAGCCAATAAGCAGTCTGGGGTTCAAGGTCAGCCAGTCCACTCAAGTCAACCAGCATCAACAGAGCACCTGCTGTGTGTAGAGCTGTGAAATGCAGCCTAGAGTAGCTGCTAGGAGAACAGAAGGGTTCCAGATTTCCCTCCCTCAAAGGAAAAAATTTCCAGACCTTCTGTCCAGACAGTTATCTTCAGAGGCTCTGAAAAGTCTTTTCCATTTATAGTTTTACCCAGAGAGGCTTTTTGATATTATAGGACTTGTCTGGAGATGCCACTTGGAGGCTCCAGCTCAAACAGTTTCCAAGAGGAGCTTCATGGAGACACCACTTTATGGGTTAAAATCATCTCTCATTGCCATGGCAATCCTGCCGGTGATTAAAGAGAGGTACTCAGGGCTGGCAGGGCTCCTGCAGGTCTCAGGACAGACAGAAACTGCAGGCCATGGAGGATGGGAAAGAGGGGCAGACAGAAGACCAGTCAGAGAGGCAGAAGTTGTCAAAATGCCCTGATCTAGCAGGAAATAGACTGGGAGTGACAGCTGCGTGCCACACACTCAGTGGAAATTAGTGAACTCTCCAGGATTGGGAATGTCTGCAGGAGTCAAAGAAATGCTCCTTGGACTTCCCTGATGGTCCAGAGGTTAAGAATCCACCCCAATACAGGGGACATGGGTTTGATCCCTGGTCCGAGAAGATCCCACATGCTTCGGAGCAACCAAGCCCATGTGCCACAACTCCTGAGCCCACACGCTAGAGCCCATACTCTGTAATAAGAAGCCAAGCACAACAAGAAGCCCACGCACTGAAACTGGAGAAAAGCCCTCACATAGCAATGAAGACTCGATGCAACCAAAAATAAATATATAAATAAAATCTTTATTAAAATAAAATAGTCCTTGTGTGGGGCTGATTATGGACTCTCTTAGCAAGTCCTACATCTGGGCTTCCCTAGTGGCTCAGCTGGTAAATAATCTGTCTGCAATGTGGGAAACCTAGGGTCGATCCCTGGGTTGGGGAGATCCCCTGGAGAAGGGAAAGGCTATCCACTCCAGTATTCTGGCCTAGAGAATTCCCAGGGACTATATTGTCCATGAGGTCGCAAAGACCCTATGGTCTTTGGGGTCCAAGGGGTCAGACATGACTGAGCGACTTTCACTTTCACTTTAGCAAGTCCCACATCTGGGCACAGCAAAACATCCTGAGCTGCCACCACCCAGGCAAAGGGAAAGCAAGAGTAGGGTGAGGGCCGGGAAGGCAGTAGAGAAGAGGAGGGATAAAGACAAGGAAGGCGTCAGGGAGGAGAGCCATCTTTGCCCGGGGTCCCCAGGTAAATACAGGGAAATCAGAGGCTGTTTTCTGGCTTGAAGATCCTCAAGACTTTTCTTTACATTCAATCACTCCCAGCATCATAGGCAGAAACAGAGCTAGACTTTGAACTTAGCTCAGAGGCAGAGCTTTCCCAGGGTGTTGCAGCCTCATACACCACTCTTCCCAACTGAGGTCCTTTCCCACCACTATAAACAGCTCACATCCCATAATGATCAGTGGAACACTTTGTTAAGAAAAATTGTTTGTTGATCAGTCACTAAGTTGTGTCTGACTCTGCAATCCCATGGACTGTAGCACACCATGCTTCCCTGTCCTTCACTATCTCCCAGAGTTTGCTCAAACTCATGTCCGTTGAGTCGGTGATCCCATCCAACCATCTCATCCTCTGTCATCCCCTTCTCTTGCCCTCAGTCTTTCTCAGGGTCTTTTCCAAAGAGTCAGCTTTTCACATAAAGTGGCCAAAGTATTAGAGCTTCAGCTTCAGCATCAGTCCTTCCAGTGAGTATTCAGGGTTGATTTCCTTTAGGATGGACTGGTTTGATCTCCTTGCAGTCCAAGAGACTCTCAAGAGTCTTCTCCAGCACCACATTTCACAAGCATCAATTCTTCAGCTCTCAGCCTTCTTTATTCAAGAAGAATAAGCAAAAGTAATTTAGAAAGCTTTAATAGTTTAGTAATTTAGTAGTTTAAAACGCTTTGCCTTCTGGAGAGTCAGGAGAACAGTTGAGGCTCCCAGCCCTGGGTCAGAAATAACGTCTCCTGAACTTGACACAGGAGGCTTTGCTAGGCTTCCCTGGTTAGACCCTTGCTTGCTCTCCAGACTTCCCCTATGTGTATGACCTGGGCTTGGGGGGATGGGGGACACTCTCTGGAGAGAGAGGGTGTCCAGGGGCCCACAGGCAGTAAAACAGGCCAAGGTCCTCCCCTCTGATCCCTAAGAGGATGGAAAATGGATCCTGCCTGTTTGTAGTTGGAGGTTTGTCGGTACCAGCCAGGCAAAGGAGCAACTGCCGGGGGATGTGAAGAAAGCCTGTCTTCCCCTCTCTCCTCCCCCATCCAGTCTGAGGGGACATGCCCCCACGATGAGGGCAGGGGCCAGTGAGAGCAGATAACACCCTGCCCCTCCCCACAACCCAGCCTCCAGCCCTGATCCTAAACCCTTCGCGAACTCAGTCTCACCTGCTCTGGAAGAGAAGAATAGCGCTTGAAATAGAGGTGAGATCGACATTTTAAAACAAGAAGAACTGAGTTCTTCCTAATTGCAAGTGACAGAACTTTCTGGAAGTAGGCTGAGCCTTCACTGGTAGAGCTGCTACCCAGAGGGAAAGGCCTTCACCATGACACAGCCAGGGCAGTTACCTGAAGAACATAACTCGTGTCCCATGCAAACCCAGATGAGTGCAGTTGCACAATAAACCAGTGATGCTAATAAAAACCAGTGGCTCAATTTCCAGTGTTATATTTGAGGCAAAGACACAGTAAACTTAGCATTTGCTGGCAGCCAAGATCCTGTCAATTCGTGGAACTCCTTCCCTCTAAAGGGTGGATGGTTTAAGATGATCTTCCAACTTTGGGGAGAGCCATTTCTGACTTCAGCCATTTACTTTCATGTTCCTCCTAATTAGTATGCAGTCAAAGTTTTTTATGTTTTACTTAGCAACTGAACAACAACACTCCTCACAGGAGAGGGTGCACAACTCTTGAGGCATGAGCCTACTGTGTCCCCCTCTCTGCTGGCTGAGAAAGCCGCCTTTCTATTTCCCCCAAACTCTATCTGTGTCTTTTTTATTTGACTTCAGTGGGAAGAAAAAGCCAAGATTTTGGCCAGCAACAGCTGTGATGGATACATGTTGATATTTCATTGTGTCTCAATTTGCATTTCCCTGATGATCAGTGAACTTGAACAAATGTCTATGTTCCATTAACATTTCTTCTTTCAGGAATGTCTTCTCTATGTCCTTCAGTTGTTTTTTTTTTTTTTCCTCCTTCTGAATTATTTATCTTTTTCTTATTATTTTGTAGGAGGTTGTTTTTTAGGGGTTTGCCATAAAAAGCTTTAGGCATTTGATCTCAGGCCCACTGGCAGTTACCAACCATCTGTGGCTATATATATTTAAACCAATTTTTTTTTTTTTGCCTCAGCATGTGGTATGTGGGATCTTAATTCCCTGGCCAGGGGTAGAACCCGTGCCCTCTGCAGTGAAAGCCTGGAGTCTCAACCACTGGAACACCAGGAAAGTCCTTAAGGGACCAATTTTAATTTAAGTTTAAATTCATTTCCTCAATCGCACTAGCTTCATTTCAAGGGCCCAATTGCTGTGTGTGGTAAGTGACTACTGGATTGGACAGTGCAGGATGGATATTTCCATCCCCAGAGAAAGTTCCATGGGCAGCACTGGTAGAACCAGTACATCATTTGTCTTTCATCTTTTCTAGGTTGTCTTTGGCCATACCTAGTTTGACATTTTTATAGAACTAAATCTGGCAATGTTTACTTTATGGCTACTAAATGTATATATTTCTTGCTTAAGAGAAACAACAAACTCTCTCCCAAGGTTATTTTTGTTTAACTTCCATTTTTTACTTCTCATATTTTTATACTTTTTCTCATTGAGATCTTTAGCCTGCAAAGAACTTACACACAGGATGAGGTTGTTCGTCTGGCTTTATTTTCTTCCAAAAAAGATTGTAAAAATACAATTTGTACAATAACCCGTTCTCTTATCAATGCGAGACTGTTTGTTGGGGTTTTTTTTTTTAACTTTTTATTTTGTATTCGGGTCTAGCCAGTTAACAATGTTGTGATAGTTTCAGGTGAACAGAGAAGGGACTCAGCCGTACATGTACATGTATTCATTCTTCCCCAAACTCCCCTCCCATCCAGGCTGCCACATAATATTGAGCAGAGTTCCCTNCGGGTCTAGCCAGTTAACAATGTTGTGATAGTTTCAGGTGAACAGAGAAGGGACTCAGCCGTACATGTACATGTATTCATTCTTCCCCAAACTCCCCTCCCATCCAGGCTGCCACATAATATTGAGCAGAGTTCCCTGTGCTGTACAGTAGGTCCTTGTTGGTTATCCAGCTTAAATATAGCAGTGTGTACATGTCCAGCCCAAACTCCCTAATTGTCCCTTCCACGCAACAACCATTAGTTCGTTTTCTAAGTCTGTGACCTCTTTATGTTTTGTAAGTAGGTTCATTTGCGTCGTTCTTTTTCTCAGTGTGTAGAATGTCTGTGTGATCAGACTGTGGTTTTTGTTTTCCTTTATGAACTGGGCTTCGCTCTCATCCCTAGGCAGCTCTGTCTCACTGGTGGACAGTGAACACTCAGCAGTATTTTCATCTAGGTTTGCAGGGCCAATTAAAGATGGGGAAGCTGAGTCCTGGGAATGGCAAGCAAGCAGCTCCAGGTGACAAGAGGAAAGATCTAGGGACAAGGTCATGGCAATAAGATAGATGCATTTCGAATGCAGCCAACTTGTAGCTGGAGGAAGTCCCTGTTCATATTGTCTCCTGCACATGTGCCATGTGGCTTTTCCACCACCAGTTCCCTGCAGGGCTTGACTGCAGGGCCTCAGAGATGGCTGAGAGCTGAAGCCCCAGTTCCCTCCCCACCTTCCACTCTCATGGGCTCCAAGACCTCCCTGCAGCGCTCTCACCCACCACCCTCTGGGTGCCTCCACCAAGTGCAGCCCACCTGGGTGCAACAAGTGTGCTTGATGCCAGGAACCTAAACACAAGACAGAGCCAGGGACAGGCTTCCCTTGGAGGAGACCCTGGCTATGTAAATTGCAGGGCCCAGAAAAAAATGAAAATGCAGGGCTCTGTGTTAATACTTAAGAATGTCAAGTTGGGGTAGCAGAGGGCTTAATGAAGCATGGGGCCATTCTTAGGGCAGGGCTGTGGAGCCAGCCCTCCTCCTAAGGGTTATGGGCTCAGGGAAATAATGCCTCCACTTAAGTTTCATCCCCACTCAAATGGAGTGCTCCCAACCTCCTGGTACTAGAGCCCTGACTGCAGGCATTGACCACAGCCACTCCCAAAGCCCCAAGCTGTGACCCCAAATTAGGGGTTCTGCTTTTTTTTTTTTTAACATTCTTTCTTTTTGTTTTTTAAATATGGACCATTTAAGAAGGTTTGTATTGAATCTGTTACAGTATTGCTTGAGCTTCCTCAGTGGCTCTAGGGTAAAGAATTCACTTGCAATGCAGGAGACCCAGGTTCCATCCCTGGGTGAGGAAGAGTCCCTGGAGGAGGGCATGGCAACCCACTCTAGTATTCTTGCCTGGAGAATTCCATGGACAGGNGCTCTAGGGTAAAGAATTCACTTGCAATGCAGGAGACCCAGGTTCCATCCCTGGGTGAGGAAGAGTCCCTGGAGGAGGGCATGGCAACCCACTCTAGTATTCTTGCCTGGAGAATTCCATGGACAGGGGAGCTTGTTGGGCTACAATCCATGGGGTCGCAAAGAGTCAGACAAGACTGAAGCAACTGAGCGTGCACTCACAGTATTGCTTGTGTTTTATGTTTTGGTTTTTTGGCCGCGAGGCATGTGGGATCTTAGCTCTCTGACCAGGAACGGAACCCATGCCCCGCACATTAGAAGGCGAAGTCTTAACCACTGGACCCCCAGGGAAGTCCCAGGAGTCAGTCTGCTTTAATTCTACTAATTTAGAAACTTTAACTTCACAGAGATTCCAGCCCTCAACCCCATCTTCACCACAGCACATCTGAGTCATAGTCAAGGGTGTGGTTGTGCACACAGCCTCCTGGATCACAGCAAAATGAGCGAGAAGCCAGCTCAAACCCCAGGCTCCAGAATCAAATAGGCCTGGTCCCAATGCCTCTCCATCAGTCACTGTCCATATCACTGTGAGTCTCAACTGGGGATGCCTAGAGTTGCTCCAGGCACAGCCATAAGGATTAAAGGAAGTGAGACCCAGTACCTGGCACAGAAAAGAGGCTTATGAACAGTCACTTTGAGGGAGAGGCAGTGTTGCCAAGTGGTGAGAGCTCAGACTGCCTGGAACATCCCTGTTCAGCCCCTTACCAGCTGTACAGCGTAAGCCACATTCCCAAACATCTCTCTGCCTCAGTTTCTTCAGAGGTAAAATGGAGACTATTCTAATAGCACATTTCTCACTGTGTCGTTTTTAAGGATTAAATAAATTAATGTTTGCCACTCTGTTTATAAGGGCTTCCTAGGTGACTCAGTGGTAACGAATCCGCCTGCCAATGCAGGAGACTCAGATTCGATCCCTGGGTCAGGAAGATCCCCTGGAGAAGGAATCGGCTACCCATTCCAGTATTCTTGCCTGGAGAACCCCATGGACAGAGGAGTTGCAAAGAGTCAGACTCAGCTGAGAGACTGAGCATGAGATAAAATAAAGCACTGTCTGTGGTCCTGTAGGGTTTGGAATTGGAAGAGTTGAGAGGCAAGTTTGCTCCAGCGTTTTTCACTGAGGAGCCAGAGCAGGCCCTGTGATCTCCCTGAGCTTGGTCTTCCGGCCACTTAATGGACGTGATGATTGCGGCATTTGTGTTGTTGTAAGAATCAAATGTGCCTCTGGTGCCAACGTGCTGACAAGCGAGATGCAAATGTTGGCTGCTGTCATGGTGATTCTTCTTCTGGTCATCAGAATCCCTGACTCGTGGAGACACAGAAAAGAGGACAGAATCCATCCAGTAACATTAACTGTTAGCCTGCCCTGTGGCTGGCTTTGTACTAAAAGCCAAATATATGGAAGAGAAACAGAATATTTCCTGCCACACCAGTAAACAAATGATGTCACAGTCATCAGCAATTACAGCCCTCCAGTGTGAGCCAGTGAGCCCTGAGGACACTCAGGAAGAAGAAGAATATCTGCTGTCTAGCAGCCATCAGACTGCATCCACTCTGTACAGTGAGCCCCGAGGAAACTCAGGATGTGAAAGCACAGGTCACTGGCCCCAGATAGCTGAGATGCCTGTGAAAGGAATGATTTCAGCAAGCCAAGACTCTTGCATCTCCCCATACATAGAGAAGACTAAATTCTTTAACCTGGGAAATTTGGTGTTCTTTAGTTAACAATAATCTTTTGGCTTCGGACTACCTGCCCTTTGTTGCAAAACTTTTATATAACCTGGCTCCTTCCTCACCTCCTTGGAGCATTTAGTTCTCTCAGTGTTACTTGAGATGATGCCTCCTGGGCTTAATTCCTAAAAATTTCCTCTGAATAAAATGAAACCCTCAACTTTTAGGTCGTGACTTTTTTAAGTCTACATGGAAGTAAGTTGGAGGCCCCGACCCCAGAAGGTCACTTTCTCTTATTTATGGCAGACAGATAAACACCTGATAATACAGGAGAGAGAGGAGTTAGGGTTAGTTGCAGGAGATGTAGGTGGCACTAGAGGTAAAGAACTAACCTGACAATGCCTCTAACCATGGGTTTCCCTGGTGGCTCAGACTGTAAAGAATCTGCCTGCAATGCAGGAGACTCTGGTTCAATCCCTGGGTCAGGAAGAGCCTCTGGAGAAGGGAATGGCTACACACTCCAATATTCTTGTCTGGAGAATCCCATGGACAGAGGAGCCTGGAGGGCTATAGTCCGTGGAGTCACAAAGAATCAGACACAACTGAAGCAAAACTGAAGCAACTTAGCATGCAAGCACAGAAAAGATGTTTCCTAGCTGCAAGAGGTTTCCTAGCTGCTGCTGCTGCTAAGTCACTTAGTCATGTCTGACTCTGTGTGACCCCATAGACGGCAGCCCACCAGGCTTCCCTGTCCCTGGGATTCTCCAGGCAAGAACATTGGAGTGGGTTGCCATTTCCTTCTTCAAATCACGAAAGTGAAAAGTGAAAGGGAAGTCGCTTAGTTGTGTCTGACTCTTCGCGACCCCATGGACTGCAGCCTACCAGGCTCCTCTGTCCATGGGATTTTCCAGGCAAGAGTACTGGAGTGGGGTGCCATCCCCTTCTCGGGTTTCCTAGCAGGGTCATCATATTTAACTGGGGGCTGGCTGTGTCTCTCACTAGCTGTGTGATCTAGGCCAGGAACTGAGACCTCTGTAAGCTTTAGTTTCCCCATCTGTAGACTTTAAACACTGAATTAAGCAAAATAACATGCAAG
>SJYV01034608.1:159494-241297 GCA_006410875.1 Neotragus pygmaeus | reverse complement strand
GTCCACCAAAGGCCCTCTGCACCTCTGCTCAGGGAAGTGATGCACAAGTTTGAATTGCTAAATGTTGCGTTGAGGGGAGGGTGGGGGCTGTGTGGGTGGATGTTGCCTCTGCATGGCAGGTCTGGGAGGCTTTTCTTCAGCAAAAGATTTATTGCGAGTTCAGCCGTACGCTGAGTTCCATGCAAGCCTCATGCTGAGATTCAGGGAGAGTAGGGTCAAAAAATCCGCCAGTGCGGGAGCACAAGGGGTAAAAGATGAGCGGGCTTCAGATCTGGCAGAAATGGACTCACTCCAGCCCCTTATATTTAATGGCACTGTGTGTCTTCAGGCAGGCAATCTATTTGGACAGCAGTGTCTTCGTCTATAGTGTGACCCTAAAACCTGCCTCTCAGGACTCATTGGAGGGATCAACTGATATTCCATAAGGGAAAAGATCTACCCTTCTCTCACCTGTTGCCGCTTCTATAAACTGAGGTCTGACTCTGCTGGACTTCCAAGCCTATTCCCGGCAGTACATCTGGGCTGCCCTCAGGGTCTGACAGTTCTGGAGTCTAATTCTGATGCTGCCACTTGCTGTGTGTCCTGCCCCATGATACTTAGCCTCCGGGGACCCCCCGTATTCCCAACTGTTAACACTAACAGTGGTACCTAGCTCAGACTGTGGCTGTGATAATTCAGTGATGTAAATCAGAGGTCAATAAAATCGATCAAAATGTAAAAGTGAAGGGCTTTGCACAGACCTGTTCCCAGTCAGCCCTAAAGAAATGGCAACTATACTTTTGATCATTAATATTCTTATCATCTAAAGGCTAAGAAACTTGAGGTATTTTTCTATCTTTCCACATGTATGTCTTTAGCCAGGTCCAAAAAAGAAAAAAAAAATTGGAAGTTCTCACACTACACGAGGACAGACAATTATGAGGAACTGTGGAAACAACCCAAACCCTTTGGAGAATCGACAGCAAAGCTAGATGCTCAGTTCGTGGTGTCATTCTGCGCTCAAGGGTGTCTCTCCAGATGACCAGCAGGTGCTTCCGGCATCACATGCCAGGCAGGAGGAGGGGGGTCTCAGCCCCTTCTGCACATGGCCCCTTCACTGGCTGGCCAGCCCCTTACTGGCCTCTTTCTGTCCAAAGGAAGTCTTTGAGTCTCTGAGCTGTGCTCTCTGCTCCTCTCAGCAACGTCTGCCCATCCACCCCACGACCTCCTGGACTCAGAACTCCAGGTGCTGAGTCACCTTCAGTGAAAGAAGAGGGGGCCTTGGCCACATCTTAAATCAGGAAGGGCCAGAAGGAGACGTTCACTCCGACACTGACCCAGGTTCTATTGAGCTTAAAAGGAAACTGAGACATACTAAAGGTTACAGATGAAGCTAGTCATAACAGGAGTTGAGGACTCAGGGCTAGAAGACAGGCTATCAGAAGCCCAGGTTACAGCTCTGCATTGGGGTCACCTGGNACACTGACCCAGGTTCTATTGAGCTTAAAAGGAAACTGAGACATACTAAAGGTTACAGATGAAGCTAGTCATAACAGGAGTTGAGGACTCAGGGCTAGAAGACAGGCTATCGGAAGCCCAGGTTACAGCTCTGCATTGGGGTCACCTGGGCACAGCCATGATGCCATGCCTGGACTGATTATATCAGCATCTCTGGAGGTGGGACTCAGGCTTAAGTGTTTGGCATCCAAGACGGTACATCACTGCAACAGAGCTGGGAGACCCCCACGTGAACACTAAGGGTCGTGGTCCACCATGTACTCACGCCCAAACTGTGTGCTGGGGATTCAGATGCAACCGGTAGCATGCTAGGATCGTTCAAAACCCCCAAGTGATTCCAACATGCATCTAAGTTTGAAAACCACTGTTTTAATATAGCACGCATGCGTGCGGCCTCTTTGTGACCTCATAGACTGTAGCGCTTCAGGCTCCTCAGTCCATGGAATGTTCCAGGCAAGAATACTGGAGTGGGTTGCCATTTCCTCCTCCAGGGGATCTTCCCTATCCAGGGATCGAACCTACCTCTGCGACATTGGCAGGTGGATTCTGTACCACTGAGCCACTTGGCAAGCCCTTTAATGTAGCATCTCCATTTAAGTTTAAAACTCTATCTACTCTTTAAGGAAAATCATAATACTTAACTGCAACCAAAATGAGTACCTGTTTAGTTGAGATGCAACCCAATGCATGCACTTCTGTTTTCACAGTCCAGGAAATAGGAGCGCTTGAAGTTATAGGACTATTAATCTGCATTTTGTCCTTCAAGTAGATGTCGTTAGACTTGCTTGCGTGTCACTGGATTAAATCATTTTCCAGTTCAACAGCAATTTACTGTTTGCTTTAGTATCAGCAAAGTTTAAAGGATCATTCTGAATCAACAACATAATAAACACACACACACACACACACATTTTTGCCATGAAATGTCCTGTCTTGACATATGGTCCTTATAAATTGAGTTTACTGGGTATTTGTCCTTGTCTGAGAAAAATGTCTGGGATGGGACTTTCACGCTATCAGATAGAAATTCCTGCTCCTGTTTTGTTTTGTTTTCAAGTGATTGCCTGAAATTCTGAAGCCTTTCAACCTCTTTATTGCCTCCCAACTATTATGAAGAAACTTTGGGAAGAAGTGCCCCAACCACTCATCCACTGTTCTCATGGGGGAGACTCACAACGCAGTCACAGGAAGGACATTTTGAATAAGCCAAGGGAATACCTCCCTGAGCACAAAACCCCAGGGCCGCTCCAGTGTCCTCAGCAGGGAGCACAGCCCAGGGCTCCCCCTTGCCCTCCCCGCACCCCATGCCCACACGGTCCTCTTTTTCAGGTCTCGCATCCAAGCAGGAGCACCAGGTTTCCCCCAAGACACACACAAACACAGGTGACCCTCAGGGCTTCCGGAAGCTGTGAGTGTCAATCACCTACCCTTATCAGTTCTCCGTCCAACAGTTAGAGTCACAAAGCTGGCTGGAAAAGTGATAAGGGGATGTGACTGGCCAGCGACGATGTTTTTGATGAAGATTCGAGGGACAAGAGGAAAACTGACATTTGATTTTCAGGTCAAAACGCCCACCTGACCTTCTCTGGGACTCCTCTCTGTGCCCCCAAACCTTCTCCCTGTCCTCCTGCTCTGCTCCAGCTTCTCTCCAAGTCTCTCCTTCTGACATCTGGCAAGCCTTCTCCCTTTCTGCACACACAAATTGAGATATACAGCCCTGGATCACTATAGAAAGTCATGGATTCTTTGCATTTAAAAAAAATTAATTAAATGTTAAAATGAATTTAAATCTCTAAATGAATAAATATACCAAAGTTAGCAAAGTCTTTACCCAAGAGATCCCACAGTTCTGAGGCTGGGCACCCGTGCGTTCTCCTCCTCCCGGGCTCTGTGGCTAAGTCCACACCCACATGCCATTCATAAAGTCCCTACCCCGAGTCTCCTCCTCCTGCAGGGATTGGTCCTCCAGAGGTGCTGGCCCCAGGCCAGGACCCATCAGCTGCAGATCTGCTCGAGCTGGATGTGTATATCCACTGTGCCGTGTGGCCCTGGTGGGACTGAACTGGGGTGGAGTCCGGTCCTAAGGATGAGTTCTCCTGCATCCTAGCTCACTGTGCTATCATGTCAGGGTCTTCCCTCTGGACGGTTGGCCATCCACACTGATCTATACACACAGTCTTTGAAAACCAACACTACTGACATGGCTTCAATTGCGGAGACGTTAAAATGTCTCTCTGGGTCAGAATGAAATGGAGAATGACAGCCAACTGTCAGGAATGGGTTTCTACAGAGTAGTATGTCATAGGAAGCATCGTACTGGGCAAAGTTTATCAGTTGGGTCTCACCTCCCATCAGCCTGCCAGTCACTTCCTGGTTCTGTGATCTTGAGCAAATGGCTGAATCTCTGAGCC
Organism: Neotragus pygmaeus; assembly: GCA_006410875.1. Classification (NCBI taxonomy): domain Eukaryota; kingdom Metazoa; phylum Chordata; class Mammalia; order Artiodactyla; family Bovidae; genus Neotragus; species Neotragus pygmaeus. The sequence continues at coordinate 237,389 of SJYV01034608.1, read as the reverse complement.
TTGGTACCTGATCTATAAAACAGATTTGTTGTTATCATTGTTGTTCAGTTGCTAAGTCAAGTCCAACTCTTTTTGATACCATGAACTACTGCGTGCCAGGCTTCCTTGTCCATCACCAACTCCTGGAGCTTGCTCAAACTCATGTCCATTGAGTTGGTGATGCCATCAAACATCTCATCCTCTGTCACCCTCTTATCCTCTTGCCTTCAATCTTTCCCAGAATCAGGGTCTTTTCCAATGAGTCAGCTCTTCTCATCAAGTGGCCAAAGTATTGGAGCTTCAGTTTCAGCCTCAGTCTGTCCAATTAATATTCAGGGTTGATTTCCTTTAAGACTGACTGGTTTGATTTCCTTGCTGTCCAAGGGACTCTCAGGAGTCTTCTCCAGCACCACAATTGAAAAGCAGATAGCAGATGGTACCACCTAACTCCCAGGGCTGCTGTGAGAATTAAATAAGAAAAGGAATGGAAAATGCCTATGCTTAAACCTAGGTTCAACACCCAGGTCAGGTGGTTCCTGATTACATAGGTTTCAGCAGGTCTCTTAAATTCTCTAAATTTTAACTTCTTTTGCAAAGTGGGGAATCTAATAGCTACCTCAAAGGGTTGTTCTGAGGATTATAACAGACATGCAATACAAAGTTAAGAGCATGGCTTTTGTAGTTAAGTGGCTTGGATTTAAATCCTGATTTTAAAAGTTACTGGTTCTGTGTAAGTCACTCGGCCTCTCAGAGCGTCACTGTCCACATCTGCAAGATGGCTGTGAACAATCTGACAATCCTACCTCCCAGGGCTGTAGTAAAGGTGAAGTGAGGTGAGCTATAAAAAGCTCCAAGCACAGAGATGTCAACAGCAGTGCAGCTGATAGCATTAACAAGATAACAAGGGCACTGACAGTGACCTTGACACAGGAGATGCCCACCAGGTGGCAGCTATTCCAACTGATGTCCAAAAGATGCATTGCTTCAGCCACTTGAATATTTTCTCCAGGGTCAGGACAGTCAAGACCTGTGGGTGAGCTTTGGTTCCAACTGTGTACTATAGAGAAGGGCTTTAGAAACCCCTGTGAAGTGATGGTGTAAAATGAGGCTGGAGGTGTAAGATCAGGGTCAACCACAACACCCGGAATGTCGGGTTTCTTAGCTTGGGTTCTCCCTTGCCAGCTAGTTCTGGAGTTCTGAGGACAGTCACACCTGATTCAAGGAAATAAGGGCAAAAGATTTGGAAAGAGAAGAACTGCAGAGGAGCCAACCAGGCAGCAGCTGCTTCATGTGGCTGAGAAGCAGTCAGAGTTTGCATTAATGTAGTGGCGGTCAAGATGGTGCCCTTTAATTTTAAACTTAACACATTCTTTAAATAACTAAATCATGCAAAGAATGATGCTTATATTTGGATAACATCTGCAGTATGCAGGTGCTGCTGGGCTCAGCTCATCTTCATGTAGTATTTTATTTCATCCTCAACAACGCTGAACAGCGTGTACCTGGGGTGGGCTCAGCCCTTCCTGGGGTCAGCAAGGGTCACAGGAAGAGATCAAGGCAACAGAATGTCAAACACCGAAAACCCTCCCAGGAGAATGAACTCTATCCTAGGGTCCCTTCCGGATGGCAAGGCCACCAAGTGGAAAAGAGGAGACAATCATAGGACAACCCTTGTGCATGAGTGCTCAGTGTGTCCGACTCTTCGAGACCCCATGGACTGTAGTCCACTAGGCTTCCTCTGTCTACAAAATTCTCCAGGCAAGAATACTGGAGTGGGTTGGCATTTCCTCCTCCAAGGGATCTTTTCAACCCAGGGATTGAACCCGAGTCTCCTGCACTGCAGACAGATTCTTTACCAATGAGCCATCTAGGAATTCAGGACAACCCTTAAGGATGATTATTATTTTAGATTATATACTTATTTACTTATCTGGCTGCCTCTGATCTTAGTTGTGGCATGAGCGATCTTTGTTGTATCATGTAGGATCTTTCATTGTGGCTCATGGACTGTAGTTGCAGCGCCCAGACTTAGTGGCTCCAAGTCATGTGGGAACTTAGTTCCCTGACCAGAGATTGAACCCATGTCTCCAGAATTGCCAAGCACTCTCTTAACCACTGAACCACCAAGGAAGGCCCCTTGGATTATTCACGCCAGAAGGCGGAACCCCAGGCATGTGCCATATGCAGGACAGGAAGGACAGACTGCAAGCTTAGTGCAGACCTATGATCATCCACCCAAGCCCTCCTCTATCAATCTAGTCCCTTCCACTCCAAGAACTCACTCCAGTCCATCTTCCCTGGCTCAGTCATAACACCATGTACTGCTCCATCTCAGTTAGGACTTTATCAGCACATGGTGTGTGTGTGTGTGTGTGCTCATCACTTCAGTCATATCCAACTCTTTGTGAACCTACGGACTGTATCCTATAGGCGCTTCTGTCCATGAGATTTTCCCGGCAAGAATACTGGAGTGGTTTGCCGTTTCCTTCTCCATAGTATTCATTACTAAAATGCATCAACACGTGGAGGGGGGCCCATAGCCAGACCCAGACAATCTGGTGGGACTGCCTGCACAGTGTCATCGCAGCTGAACCCTCTGTCCCACACAGTCAAGCACAGGTTGGCCCCTGGCTTGCTCACTCTATGATCCCAGAACCAAAACACTCTCCAGGCTCCCTCTCCACCTTTGGTTGTCTTTTTATGACTTTTTACCAAAACACATACTGAAACCACTTCTGGAAATATCATGAGCAATCTAAATATATAACCTCTAAAATATACTTTTACGTATGTATTTGATTCGAGTTTTGCCACCTCCAATACAAGAAATTTTCTTAGGGATTAGTTCTACTCAGAGCACCGCCATTTTCTTTTTATAGAATAAAAAACAGATTCAGAGAGGTTAAGCAACTTGTCCGAGGCGTCACAGCTTGTCAGAATTAAATCCCGGATATTTCTGTTTCTGTAGGCCCCTCCTACATCACCCTCCCTTTCTAAGTGCACAAACAAGTGAGTGGGCATCACCATCAACCCTTCTCACAAACATCCCAAGTCAAGCATGCCTTTCAAAACAAGTTACTGTTCATTAGGCCAGAAACTGAAGGCCAGCCCTGGTCAAGGAGGCAGGCTTGAAGATGAAGTGGAATAATTGCTGAGGTGATGGACCGCACCCTGACCGTCTTTCACCGGCCCCGGGTCCAAAACGTTCCCCTACAGATTCCACCTGGAGCTTCCTGTAACTCCTCTGGGCCTGCGTCGATTTACGAAACCCCCATCCCCCAGGTCTCCGGCCGGGCAGTCTGTCACAATCGTTTTGCGTCTCACATAATCCTTTCCTGCCGGCTGGCTGGCTCCACAGCAGCCTGTCTGCCCGTCCGTTAGTACGTTCCTTATGGGCAGTGCTGATGGGGACCCTCAATCAGCCAACCCCCTCCCCGCAAGCCTGGACGGACACACTTGCCCCGTGGTTGCGGGGGCGGCGGGCGGGTTTCTAACAGCCAGTGGAAGGGACAGACGAAGGGAAGAAGGCTGAGCGCTGGGCCCCTTCGAGAGCCGACTGCCCCGCCCAGCTGCGTGCAGGGCTATGACCTGTCCCCTCCCCGACTCCATCCATCCGGTTGGGCTCACTGCACCCAGTTTAATGTGCTCAAGAATGTGCTCGGTTGAGACACCCATGTTTGCTTTGGCCCCTTTGAGCAGAAACGTGCCCCAGGCTCTGCTCATCCGCCTGCAGGCTTGCTCACCCAGTCTTCAGAGAACGTCCAGTGGCAAGAAGAGACTGACGCCCAGAACACGGCTGCGTTTAATATGTCGTGAAGCATAGTAAACATCCATCCAGCCTGGCCTGCAGAGATGGCACGGGCCCCACCCTGGGAGCCAGAGGAGGCACAGGGCTTTGAAGTCCCTTCCAGCTCTGCTGTCGGTTCCTTTCCTCCCTGACTACTGCTGGCTCTGCAGCCCCAGGAGCATCTGCTCTCTGAAGCCCACGTGGGGTCTGAACGCTGGTCTAGAAGCACTGACTGTGTGCTGGGCTCTGAGCCGGGGTCCTAGGCCGCAGCTGAACCTGAGCTTCCAGCCTGGGGGTTGGGCAGATGTGACCTAAGAGATAAATGGGTGTGGAAATGGGGGCAACACTACCAAATCAGATTTGGGATCTGCTTACAAATTTGTCCCAACTTGGGGCTTAAGTATATAAGACAAGAAAGAAATTTGATCTTGAAATGGTTCCAGAAAACTTGGGTTGTCGACTTTTAAATATTTATTTATTTATTTTGGTTATCCAGGTCTTAGTTGCAACATATGGGACCTTTAGTTGCAGTGTTCAAACTCTTAGTTACCGCAAGTGGGATCTAGTTCCCTGACCAGGGATTGAACCCAGGCTCCCTGCATTGGGAGCTCAGAGTCTTAGCCACTGGGCCACCAGGGAAATTTGCAGCTTTATAGTGGAACAAAACTCAAATCCAGAGAAGGAAATTGTGTCCAAGTGGAGGTGACTGGACGGAGCACGTGAGCTGGATCTCGGAGGGTGGGTGGGGGGTGGCTGGCAAAGTGGCCTGGCACAGAAGTTCAAGTGGAAGTGTCCAGAAGGTCAAGCAAAGGAGAATGGCCTCTGACTGGAAGGTGTGAGTTGCTGAGAGGATGTGAAATTGCATCTCACACACCTGTTCATCCTTTGTTTAGTCTCTCTCTCCCCGACTCAAACATAACCACCAGGAAGACAGGGCAAGTTTTCTATTTTGTTCCTTGCTGCTTCCACCATGCCTAGAACAGTCTGGCAGATAGTAGATGCTTAATTAAATGTTTGGGGAATGAATCAATGCACAGAAAAATGATTTCCTGGGAGAGGGACTATTGAGGAATTTAGTAATAATACTAAATTTTTAATAATACTGGTTCTGGGGCTAACACTCTTTTTTACAAAACAAATGTGTTGGAGGGAGGCAATTGTTGGGGCTGTTAGAAGACTAGGGTTCATGTCTCAGATCTGTGTCTTGATCTATGGGAGTTGTTGTTCAGTCATTCAGTCGTGTCTGACTCTTTCAGCTCCATGGACTGCAGCACACTAGGTTGCCCTTCACCATCTCCTGGAGTTTGCTCAGATTCATGTACATTGAGTCAGTGATGCCATCCAATGATTTCCTCTTTTCCTTTTGCCTTCAATCTTTCCCAGCATCAGAGTCTTTTTTAATGAGTCAGCTCTTCGTATCAGGTGGCCAAAATATTGGAGCTTCAGCTTCAGCATCAGACCTTCCAGTGAATATTCAGGGTTGATGTCCTTTAGGATGGAAAGTGAAAGTAGAGCCTGCTTTTCGGAAACCTCCCTGCTCAAGAGGCCATGTCACTGCTGGCCCACCAACCGCCCTCAACAAGCTTCTGCACACTTCTTTTTCAACTGGGTGCTTCTCAGTTGTGGGTAACATTCATACACGTGTTCTATAAAGACCATGGAGACACATCCCACCTTGGGGAGCCTCAGCAGCTGCCGTTGCCCACACAGCCAGCTCCTGTCTCTTCTGCCTGGCATTCGGGTCTCTGTACACACTGGCCCCCACCATGATATTTGTCCAATATTTTCTTGCATGAAGTCTATATCTCAGCCACATCAGACCAGCCAGTGAAACACAAACATGTTCTCAACCTGCCCTTTTTCACACCTTTGTCCATCATGGTTTTCTTCATGCACGTTGCTTTTTCTACCCAAATTGAAAGCCCAGATGCCTCTGAGAGGTCTTCCTGGTCTTGACGGTTGGGAGGAAGACCCTCTGCTCTGTTCTGGTCCAGCCAAGCATTCTCATCTCTCTCCTAGGTTTTATTTATTTATTTGGCTTCATTGGGTCTTATTTGTGGCATGTGGGATATTTAGTGGCAGCATGCAAACTCTTAGTTGTGGTATGTGGGATCCAGTTCCCTCACGAGGGATCGATCCCATGCCCCCTGAATTGGGAGTGCAGACTCTTAGCCACTGGCCCACCAGGGAAATCCTTTTCTCCTGGTTGTTATTTCCCTGCCTCTTGCTCCCACTCGCTGTATCTTCTCTTGACTTGCCCTGAATGTCGAGTGTCCTGTCTGCCAAAGTGGATGCTCGCAAAAACATATCAAAGTGGATAGTGTTGCACCTTCTCAGATTTCCTTCCCCACAGCAATGGTACAGACAGAATGAGGGAGAAAAGTGAATTCATGAACCTTCAGTTAACTGGCACTGGCTGGAAGCTTGTCCGTGAATACCCATCATGTCATCCTCCTTTACACCATACTCTTGGGCATCTAAGTTCCATGTGTGTCCTTACTTCCACCCTTGAACTTCTTCTTTGTCTGGTCTCAATCATTGTTCTGCCCACAGGCTCCTCCCACATTCCAGAAGTTCAACCAACTTCACGTGATCTCAACACAGTCATCAGTCACACCCACATGTGTCAAGCCCATGTCTCCAGCTTCTTATCAAATGAGACATTTCATTCTAGTTCAATGCAGTCTCTGTCTACCAAACACAATGGAACATCAGAAGGCTCCAAACTTGAGACTTCCCTGATTGTCCAATGGTTAAGACTCTGCACTTCCCCTGCAGGGGTCAGGAACAAGGATTCAACACACTGGGCGGCCCAGCCAAAAAAAAATAGCTCCAAAACTTGGGTAACTACATATGGAATCCCTCAGAAGATATAGTTCTTATGTGCTTGAAAACAATGAACAGCCAAGAAAAATCAGAAGAAAGTTCCAGGCAGCATCAGCAGGGGCAAATGTGGTCAACACACCACCAGTATCCTCTTGGCTTAGCCGTTCATGTTTCCTGCCTGTAGCTTCAAACATCCTCCATGCTCTATCTCAGGCATGTTTCTTGGTTTGTGCCAGGGGCCAGCTGGATGTTCTGGGTAGTTAACACCTCTGGGGGGAAGATAGCCCCATGATCCTGCCTTCTGCTGGATCACTCTGAGATACATTCTCCCAGGGATCTCCAGCAGGACTTCTTGCATGAAGCGTACATCTCTCCGATTGTCCATGGTGGTAACCCGCTCACACACTCTCAATTGCTCTCCTTCTCTTTCTGGTCTCACCACTCCTCACTCAGCCTCCTAAATAAACCACTTAACACTCAAGTCTTTGTCTAAGAGTGTGCTTTGGAAGATCCCAGCCTGAGACCATCTCTTTTTAAACTCCTTCTGCCAAGAATATAATAAGTGCTTCTCTTCCAAACCCAAAGCTTCATTTCTACCCAGAAACAAGCAGAAGAAAGATGAAAAAAATCTAAAACAAAGTAGGACCCTCAGGGACGGCAGTCACACATCATCATATTTTAAAACTGTGATGTCTAGAGGAATTGGCCAAGTTCAGCTCCCTACTGCTCAAGTGGGCCGTCAAAGACCTCCAAGGAAACACCAATTGCCTGAAATCACTCACCATGTTAAGGACAGAACTGGAACCTAGACTCGGGTCTCGCAACTCTCAAGTTGAGGGCTGGGTCTGCTATGCTGTGTTGCTGTGAAAGGGTTTAACCAAGTGGTAAGTCCCTCCCAGGTCACTGGCTAAGTTCACAGCTGAAGAAAAATAAGTTCTGACATTCCTACTCTTCTCTCATGAACCTTGCAAAAACTTAAAAGAGAAAGTACCTAGCCCTTTCTAAGTACACAGGTCTACATGGCAAAGAGAAATCAGCTGTAGAAGCAATGATCTAGACACTGCATAGGCCCAGCAACAGTTTGTTCTAATGACAATCATTCAAAAATAGCCAGATTTCCAGACCTTTTCTTGGTCTTGCTCAAGGAGACCCAGGGCTTATTAGTGGAGAACACATAGGCTCAACCAAGATGGAGCTCAAAAATATCTTATTCAAATGCTTATACATTTTCCATAATATACTGCACAAGATAGTGAAGCTGCTGGGACATCCAGAAGATCATTAAGGAAGACTGCCATGGTGGAGACTTCCCCAGCGGTCCAGTGATGGCCTGGATTTGATCTCTGGTCAGGGAACTAGATCCCACATGCCACAGCTAAGACCTGGAACCAGCCAAATAAATTTTAAAATATTTTTTAAAAAGAGAGAAAGACGGACTGGCATGGGGACATGGGCTTGTTTCTAAAAGGCAATGAAACACTGCTCAGAGTGAGTTTGGATCTCTAATTTCCAAAATTATCAGTTTAGCTGGGTTACCTCCTGTGCTGTCTGCTTTGTCCTGGCTACACTGGTGAGGGCACATCAGGCTTTCACAGGGGTGGCCTTCTCCTGCAGAGTGCAAGAGCTGTTTTCAGAGCTGTGAAGCTCTCAGCATTTCAGCAAAAGTGTCTGCATTATGCATCATGAAGGTGGAGTGTAAGGAAATCCCAAAATATCCCCCGTCCCATAGACACACACACACACACATGACCCAGGTGTGGAAAGTGGGAATCTTCTCATGTCTTCAAAGAGCTTTAAAAAACAAAGCAACATATTCTATTAAGACAATGTATTTTTGTTTTCCTTGCTTCTCAGGATGTCTTCAAATATATTGTAGACAAGCTATTTTCATTTTTATCATATGATTTCTATAAACAACACATTTTAAAGTGAAAAATTCAAAGTGAATTAAAATTTCCCTACCATTGGATCCTTTGAGCTCCCTCCTTGGCACTCCCTCCTCCCAGGAAATAGTGTAGACGATGCACAGAGATGGGGTTCTCAGATGGCTGTGGTAAAGAATCTATCCGCCAATGCAGAAGACTCTGGTTTAATCGCTGGGTGGAGAAGATCCCCTTGAGAGGGAAATGGCAACCTACTCCAGTATTCTTGCCTGGAGAATTCCATGGACAGAGGAGCCTGGCAGACTATAGTCCATAGGGTTCCAAAGACTCAGACACAACTGAATGACTGAACAACAGTAACAACATCCATAGAGATGCAGATCGCAGCCAGAAAAAATACAGAATAATGAAAATAACCACTAGGAAAAGTTTGGTTAGATAAACTAGGGCACGTTCATTCTATATGAAATGGTATTATCAGTCCAATTGGCTAGAGAGTGTCATGGTTCAAAAACAAGTCCTCAAATTCTCTGACATTTGCCCTACTAATCAATAGAGTCCATGGCCCGCCCCTGGGGTGTGGGGTGGTGAGTGGGCAGGGGGGTGATCCTGGCTTCCTCAAGGAAGAAAATGAGGTGGAAGAGATCCTAAGTGGCTTCCAGGCTGGGATAGAAAAGGTCACACAGGGATGTGCCTGGTTGTCCAATGGTTAAGACTATGCCTTCCAATGCAGGGGGTGATGGTTCAATCCCTGGTTGGGGAATAAAGATCTTATTTGCCCTGCAGCCAAAAAACCCCAAAACATACAAACCAAACCATAAAACACAAGCAATATTGTAACAAGCTTAATAACGACTTTTTAAATGGTCCACATGAAAAACTTCTTTTAAAAGAAGGAAGGACCCTAAAGAGAGGCATCTTTGCAAGCTCCTACTGGTCTGGGCTTCTCATTCATTCACTCTCAACTCTCAGTAAAGCTGCATTAAAGACTAGGGCCAAGGGTCCACTGTGTCGTAGAAAACTGAGGGAAGGGCCCGAGGAGTGAAGGGGGAGTTGGGGCTCTGCCCCCTAAGAGCAGGGCACTGGAAGAGGAGAATCCCTGGAATGACCCGGCCCCCATGGAGGGAGCCCACCCAAGGTCATGGCGTAAGAGGCAGCAAAGGGCAGAGGATAGGGGGGACTGGGCCTTGACCAACCATGCCCTTGGCACAGCCAGGGGAGCTCTCAGAAATAGGGACCCTGGACTCCTTCAGGGGGTTTGTCCTGACACCAAAGGCTGGGGGTCTCAATCTGATTTTAATCCGAGCAATGAGGAGGCATGTGACCTTGTTCTACAGTCACAGGCTGCTGAGGCCCCAGACGGTTGAGGTAGTGAATCTGCTGGCAAAGCGTCCCCAAATAGCCAAGAAGTTAGCACTCTCAAAACAGCCCTGCGAGGGCAGGAGGGCCAGCCTGCTCCTCCCTCCTCTTCCCCGGCCCTCCCTCTTGTCCTTTCTGTTCTCCTTTCTGTGGAAAGGCCTGCCTTCCGCACTCTCCCTCTCATCTTTGGCAGGAACCAAGCCCACACTGTGCATTTCCCAGTGGTCCTGAAGCAGTGGGCTTCCTGCAGGCGTCCCCTCCAGGGTCCCTGTCCCCACCGCTCTCAGGGCCCATGACTCCTGGTGCCAGGTGGCTGAGCAGCATGGCCAGTGGCCACCAGCAAAGCCGCAGAGGGTGTGTGCTCTGAGAAAGGGGGTAAGGAGAGCTCCTTTTTAAAAAAAAAAAAAAAATGAGGCCACGACATTCATTCATTCAACCAACAATCATGGCTAATATATTATATATATACATATACATACATATATTGTTATTCAGTCGCTAAGTTGTGTCCAACTTTTTGTGACCCCATGGACTGCAGCATGCCAGGTTTCCCTGTCCTTCACTGTCTCCCAGAGTTTGCGCAAACTCATGTTCATGGAGTTGGCGACGCCATCCAACCATCTCATCCTCTGTCGCCCCTATATATATAAATAACTAAATATATATATTTGGCTGCACCAGGTGTTAGTTGTGGCACAAAAGATCTTTAGTTGCAGCATGCAAACTCTTAGTTGTGGCATGTGGGATCTAGTTCCCTGACCAGGGATCAAACCTGGGCCCCCTGGATTGGAAGCATGGAGTTTTAGCCACTGAACCACCAGGGAAGTCCTAAAATACTTTCTTAATATAATAAAATATCTATCACATAATTAAAAGTCCTAAAATACTTTTAATATAATAAAATATCTATCTATTTTATTGTTATAAAATATACACCAATCAATATTAACCTTAATAGAGAAATACAGCAGTTAGAAAATATGATGGGAAAAAGATCCTTTATGGATTATAAATACATTGATATATATAATATACACATATATATGCATGTACATGTATGCATATTAGAAAAGGAACTTAATAAGAAATATATAAGACCATGAGAAAAAGAGCTAACATCCATTGAGAAACATATAGAAGACTAACAGAATTACAGAGCATTTTCTCGAGCCAGTGAATGTGTGCACGCTCAGTCACTTCAGTCGTGTCCCACTCTTTGTGACCCCATGGACTATAGCCCATCAGGCTCCTCTGGCCGCAGGATTTCCCAGGCAAGAATACCCAAGTGGGTTGCCATATCCTCCTCCATGGGATCTTCATGACCCAGGAATTGAACCTGCATCTCCTGCATTGGCAGGCAGATGTACCCTCAGCCACCTGGGAAGCAGGGATAACATTTATAAAGATATTCAGTGCCAATAAAAATCATAAATTTTATAAAAGTTTTTCATTTAAAAACTTTCTAAAACAATAAACACATGGGAAAAAATGAGATATTTCTGAAAAAGGAAAGCAGCGAGACAGAACTGATCCAGCAAAGTGTCAAAATCCCCTGCAAAGCTTCAATATTTAATACAGTGTACCACAGCTGCAAGAAATGACAAACCCATGGAAAGTTCTGAAATGGCTGAGTGTACATACAAGTGACCAAAGTAAAACTATGATTTTCTATTAAACTTCAGTGGGACTGTGGAAGTCACAAAACTCCCCAAATGACATACGCAGCTTTATGTCTCCAAGTGATGGAGACATGTAACTGACCACTGCTTTAGGGCTGCTTGTTTATTTCCTTCTGGTATAGCTTCTTGAATGATCCCTCAATAAAGCAAGAACCAAGTCAGTGTTGGAGGGTGGAATTAAAAAAAAAAAAAAATCCAACAAGCTGCTTATCAAACATCCCCTAGCTCTGTGGCCCCTCCTCCAGGGTCCTTTTTGCTGTAGGATCATGTGAACAACTCTGGCCAATGGGCTTCGAGAGGAAATGGCATGTTATTTCCAGTCCCAGAGAAGAACTCCACCCCACAACCTCTCAGTTGCCATGGCAACCAAAGAAAACAACTGTTTAAGATAGTGTCCTTGCAAATCAGGGTGCTTCCACCTACTTCTCTCCTGCATGAGGGAAGAGTCACCCACCAACCTTTACTGGACATGCAGTGTGATTAAAAAACCAAACTTTGTCACGATAAACCACTAAAATCCTGGGTTTCATCAGTTACTGTAGGATGACCCAGTGTCTCCTGGAGGGATAAGGAGATGTCAGCATTTCAAAGCAGCGGTTCTCACATTAGAATTCTTTAATTCTACACATCAGAATAATCTGGGCCGGGGGGGACCTCCCTAGTGGCACAGTGGTTAAGACTTTGCCTTCCAATGAAGCGGGTGGGCGTTCAATCCCTGGTCAGGAAGCTGAGATGCTATACGCCTAGAGGCCAAGAAAACAAAACATAAAACAGAAGCAATATTATAACAAATTCAATAAAGACTTTTAAAATGATCCACAGTGAAGAAACAAAAAAAAATCTTAAAAAATAAAAAATAATAATAATCACCTGGGAACTCTGGAGAAATGTGAGCTTCCAGAGCCCTCTGAGAGCCTCTGACTGTATTGCTCTGCACAGCAACTCACAGGCAACCATAGTTTGTAGAGCTCTATCCCCAGGCGAGTGTATGGCGCAGCCCCAGTGGAAAACCACTGCTTTCAGTGAAGCAGCCGAGCATTCTGTAAGAGAAGACTGCAGGTGGTTTCATGGTCGGGTCAGCACCTGCTCTGCACTGTTTGGGGCCATGGATTTCTACTGCCCTGAGCTTGAGTGCAGTTGCTGATTCTTGAGAAGCTGTGTGTGTGTGTGTCTGTGAAGATTGGGTGTCAGGAGTTCTGAGGCTGAAATGCAGTGACAAACAGCACTTTGCTCCGTGTTAGAGGCACCTCTATAAATAGGCAAGTAAGGCCTGATGTGGGGAAATTCAAGCTGGAGTGTTCAGCTGAGCATTCTGCATAGAAAACTATTCAGAACAAAGACCCTCACTGGGTGTGGAAGTGTGGGGACCCAGCACTGCTGTGTTCTGATGTCATTTGCCTATTGGGGTCAGGAGAGGCATTGAAAGAAGCTGAGACTAGGTGGGGTTTCTGCTACAGGGAGTGAAAATTGCTCTCTTTTTTTAAATATATAGTGTGTCTCCATATACTTTTATTTTCTTCTGGAAAAATGCTGTTCACAGAGAACTTTATATATCAGTTCAGTTCAGTTGTTCAGTCGTGTCCGATTCTTTGCAACCCCATGAATCGCAGCACGCCCGACCTCCCTGTCCATCACCAACTCCCTGANTCACTCAGTCATGCCCGACTCTTAGCGACCCAATGAACTGCAGCCTACCAGGCTCCTCCGTCCATGGGATTTTCCAGGCAAGAGTACTGGAGTGGGTTGCCATTGCCTTCTCCGAGGAAGAAGGTTATTCACAACGAATTTCCTGATAATTGAAGATTAATTTCTCCGGATCAGGGAAGGGGTGTCATGCTTGGGTGATCAGCCAGGAGGGGCCTCTCCAACTTGAGGGTGAGGGGGTACTGAAACGATCGGATCTGATCACAGGACAGGTAGGATCAGTGATGGCCTTGAATGAGACCATCTAATCTGGGACCCTGTGTGGAGTCCCAGTTGCCATCATTTCTAACCCATCTGAATCAAGGGAGTGTGGAATTCATCCCAAGTTGAGGGCTTCTCAAATGCTGAGAAGTGCGTGCAAGGCCCACAGCAATCCCCAGCCAGAGACCAGGGATAGAAAGGCGGGGCAGTGGAGACTGATCTTCAGAAAAGGAGCAGTGACCCCCTCCAAGGTGATCCCAGGAGGGGGGTCACCTCCAGCCCAGCACGGTGTCCAGGGAAGCACAATCATGTGTGCCCAGCCTCAGAAGAGACAGCTAGTATCCTCGGGAACCCATGGGGCAGCTGGCTGGCAGAAGGGGGTGGGGCGCTTGGGTTCAGAGAAGGGTAAAATCCCAGAAGAGCCAGGCAGAGTGATGGACCCAAACTGAAACGGGGGAGCTGAGAGCCAAGCCCCAGGCCTTGCGAGCTGGTTCACATGGGGCCTGGGGTTCTGAAGCCACTGTGAGCCCAGGAACATCTCAGGTCTGGGGCAGCCACAGGCAGGGCAGCGGGCCAAGGGTTGTCTTGTGTGGGTTGGCTCGGAAATGCAGCAGGCTGGAGGCAAGGAAGCTGGGGACAGACAGGTGAGGGCTGCACCCTCCCACCAACTCAGACACAATGGCCCTTCTGCACAAGGAAAGAAGGGTCCGTAGGGATGGGCCTGGAAAGAAATACCTCAAAACACAGTGGATGTGTGCAACTTCCATGGAAATGCTCAGCTCTGGGGCCCAGAGACGGCAAGCAACCCACCCCAGGTCATCCAGCAGGTGAGTGGCGGAGCTAGTCAGAGCCCACAGCACCCTGCCCCCTGCCCTGTAATAATGTGGGGTGGGGAAGATCCCTTGGAGGAGGACGTGGAAACTCACTCCAATAATGTCTGACTCTTTGCAACTCCATGGACTGTTAGTCCTCCAGGCTTCTGTGTCCATGGGGTTTCCCAGTCAAGAATACTGGAGTGGGTTGCCATTCCCTTTTCCAGAGGATCTTCCTGACCCAGGGATTGAAACTGTGTCTACTGCAATGGCAGGTGGATTCCTTACCACTGAGCCACCAGGGCAGCCCTGCCCATATTTTATTTAGGATTTCTTGGAACTAATTGCATGAAGGAGACTGGCTCCATCATATTATTTTTTTTATATTGTCATTGTTAATTTGAACTCGCCAGATTGTGTTAGCTCAATAAACTGATTTAGGGAATGTCCCTCTCTTCTGTGCACTAGACACGTTTGCATATATTTCTAATTATTTTTTCTTTTACCATTTGAAAAAACTTTTCCAGCCTGCTTTATTTGTGTAAGAAAAATTTTTTTAATGATTTTTAATGGGTATAGTCTCATATTTCTAATTGCTCTTAAGCAAGTTTTGGTAAATTATATTTTTCTGGAAACTTTTCCTTTTTAACCTAAGTTTTCAAATTTTTGATACAAAGTTCTCCATATCATTTTATGTTTTTAATCTTATAAATTAAAAAAATTTAAACATAAGATATACAGAAGAGCACGCACTCAAACCATGGTAGTTAATATCTCTGCTAGCCCAACCCCTTCCTTCTGTCTATGAAGGCCACCTCCAGTCACTGCCCCAGAAGTCACAATGCTTACACTTTTGCTGGTTCTTTCCAGACCTCCTTCTGTGTTTAAACCAACATGTCTTGACATGTGCAGTAGATCAGTCATGGCCAAACCATTCTAAGTATCTGCTGTCTCTTAGAATAACAACAAGCATGCATCTTAAAAACAAAACATATTCTAAAGCTTCAGAGTATAACTATAACAGGGGAGCGGAGGACAAATCGGGAGAGTAGCATTGACGTAGACATACTACACTGCATGCGAGCGTGCTAAGCCACTTCAGTCATGCCCAACTCTTTGCGAACCCACAGCCACTTCAGTCATGCCCGACTCTTTGCGAACCCACAGACTCTAGCTTGCCAGGCTCCTCTGTCCACGGGACTTTCCAGGTGAGAATACTAGAGTGGATTGCCATTTCCTTTTCCAGGGGATCTGCTCCATGCAGGGATCGAACCCAGGTCTCCTGCATTACAGGTGAATTCTTTACCACTTGAGCCACCTGGGAAACCCCACACATACATTACCATGTGTAAAACAGCTTGCTGGTGGGAAGCTGCTGTATGGCACAGGGAGCTCAGCTCAGTGCTCTGTGATGACCTAAAGGGGTGGATGGGGGCGGGAGGGAGGCACCCGAGGGAGGGTATATATGTATACATAGAGCTGACTTACTTTATTGTACAGCAGAAACTAACACATCGTAAAGCAACTATATTTTAATTTAAAAAAATAGAATATAAATATAGAGAAAGAGCCGCCTACCAGCAGATCAACAGTCCAGCTTCCTCCCGCCCTGTGCCCCAGGGCAGTGGGCGCCTAGGACCTGCCGGGAGTGGCGGTGACTCAGCCTGACCGCTGACCCAGGCGGGCTGGGGAAGCAGGCAGGCAGGAAATGTCAGGCGCGCGTCAGAGGAACACGGTTCATCGATGTGGCACCGGCACCCGCCTGCGGGGAGCTCCAAGATGTGCTCGGAATCAGGCTGACAGGTCCATTAGGGGCTGGCCCCGGCCACGTACTCCAGGCTGGCAACCCAGCCCACAGCCAGCGAGTGGGAAGACACCCCCGGGTCTGCGAGGATCCTGCAGGGCGTAAGAGGACATCCTACCTATGCTGACGATCACCGTAAATATGAGCGGCTAAGCGTGGACTCCACGCCAGGCATTCTGAGGCAGGATTTCTTTTAACCCTCACAACTCCCATCCTGTAAGATTGTGCCCATTTAGAGATGAGAAAACTGAGGGTCAGAGGAGTGAAGGCACCAGCCTAAGGTCGAATAAAAAGGTGTCACAAACATGGGTTCTTGGCCTCCTTAATCAATTGACTAGAGGCCAAACAAGAAATTCAGGAGAGGCTTTATTGGGGTCTCTGTTGCAGCACAGAGGGGAATGAGAATAAACGATTCCCCTGCTGCTCACTCCCCGAGGTGAGGGCGAGCTTGTTCCTTATATAGGGTGAGGGTAGGGGTATGTCTGGGGTGGGGCTACAGGGGTGGCTTAGGTGGTTTCCTCAGCCCTTAGGTGGTGCTGTATACAGGGGACATGCGCAGTGCCCTGCTTTCGCTTCAGGCTCCTCAAAAGTGGCAATTGGATTTTTCGATCTCTTTGTATCTTTTGGTCCGGAATTTGCCCCAACTGCACATGCATGCAGCAGCAGCAGCACATGCATGCAGTTATTTTTAGTCCTGTACAGTTTCTTTGTGTTTTGTTGCTGGAGGAGAGGTGAGTCCAGGTGCAAGCACTGCAGGGTAGGGTCCTGGGTCCTAGCCTCTCCCTGTGGGTTCAGCCCACATTCCCATCACAGTCTCTCTGGCCAGAAGGCACAGTCTTTGCACATCACCCTATAGGAAGATACTTTTCTCCCCACTTAACAGATGAGAAACCTGAGGCCCAGCAAGGTTAAGATCCACACCTTCCCATCCTGAAAAGCCCCGTTCCCCTCTCCTGAATCCCAGTGTGAGGGTGGCACTAGGGAAATTCAGAGAAGGATGGGCAGGTTGCATAACATCTCTTGTTTTCCGCCAAAAGCTACAAACACCCACTTTCCCCATTCACGAATCTGGACAGTGAGTGGTGGGAGTCAGGGAAGGATATTTTAGAAGTTGTCTTCAGTCAGGGAATTTCACAGTATAATTACATAGTGAGGACATAAAATTAGCAGAGAGAGAGAGGAGAGCATCAGCTGCGGCAGCCACACACCACTGCCTACATACCCACACTCGTCATCAGTCCACAGCCTCCCAGGTGGGCTGGGGAACTCTCCCTCTGGATCCCAAATGCACACAGGATGCTCAGAGACCCCCAATTCCAACCCCCACACATTCACAGACAGCGAAGCTGAAGCCCCAGAGGAGGAGTTTGGGCTAGAGGTCACACAGTGACCTGCACAGGTTCTAGGGTTGGACCCCTAATCCCAGCCTTAGGCCTTCAGACCCACCCAGCCTCTCCGAAGCCAAGAGCCAGAAATAGACTATCGTTGGACTCCCAGAGTCCAAAATAAATTTGTGTAGAGCTCTATGCATTGTTGCTATGGTTATAGATAACAAGGGCCAAGGCAAAGCACAGCAAATTAGTTAATGATGAGAGAGAAACTTCCAACAGAGACACATTTCGCACGAACAAATTGCTTTCCTAATTTGGCTGTGAGCTGGACCCCGGCGGCATGGCAAGTGTTGGGGGCGAGGGGAGAGCAATTACAGCGAGGGGTCAGAGTGGGCAGGGCATGTTGTTCTCAGCTGTCCCCATCCAGCTCCCTCCCTCCATCACCCAAACAGCATGTGAAAAACCACAGACTCACGTGGTCTGTTTCAGCTCTGCTTTC
Organism: Neotragus pygmaeus; assembly: GCA_006410875.1. Taxonomy (NCBI): domain Eukaryota; kingdom Metazoa; phylum Chordata; class Mammalia; order Artiodactyla; family Bovidae; genus Neotragus; species Neotragus pygmaeus. The sequence goes on along the minus strand of SJYV01034608.1, from coordinate 219,525 downwards.
CCCTGGGCAGGAATATCCCCTGGAGGAGGGCATGGAAACCCACTCTAGTATTCTTGTTTAAGAAATCCCATGGACAGAGGAGCTTTGAGGGCTACAATTCATGGGTTCGCAAAGTCAGACACGACTTAGTGACTGAACATGCACACACGCACCATAGTATATATTGCTAATGTTGTTGTTCAGTTGTTAAGTCATATATATGCTACCATAATAATGTACTGGAGAAGAAAATGGCAACCCACTCAGTATTCTTGCCTGGAAAATCCCATGGACACAGAAGCCTGGCAGGCTTACAATCTATGGGATTGCAGACACTTGGACAGGACTAATCTACTGAGCATACACACCGCAGGCCTGCATGGAAGGTCGAGGCTGTGTTCTCTCCAAGACCCACAGTGGGGCAGCAGCTGGCCCTTGCCTTGGCAGGGTGGGTGGTCAGATCTGAGTGAGACATAGTCAAGGTTAAAGACTTAAGACTCCTGGGAGGCCTGGATTGATTCCTTGGGGAATTTTTGACCTCAACCTCCTGAGTCACCTGCTTCCTCTCATCACTATGGCAGCTGTGTGCAAAACTGGCTGCAGTTATTGCCCTCCTGGTACCCAGGCCTCTTTTAACTGATTTTGCAGCTCCTCCCATCAGGAGGAGGAGTCCCTGTCCTGTCCCCTTGAATCTGGACTGTCCTATTGGCCAGTCTCACCAATGGAATGTGTTGCTGGTTTAGTACTTTAGACAAAGGACTGTAGTCCTTTGTCTCTGACCCAGGCGTCTCTGTTAGCATCTCTGAGCTTATAAGCATTGTTAGGAGCATGTGCATGCATGTGTGTTGCTGACTCTTTGTGACCCCATGGACTGTAGCCCGCCAGGCTCCTCTATCCATGGGATTTCCCAGGTAAGAATACTAAAGTGGACTGCCATTTCCTCCTTCAGGGGATCTTCCCAACCCAGGGATCAAACCTGTGTCTCCTGCATTGGCAGGTGGGTCCTTTACTGCTGATCTGTGAGCATGTGCATAGTGTCCAATCACATCCTGCATCTAACACAACCCAGGCCAGCTCTTGCCTCAGGACCCCTGCACCTCTGTTCCTTCAGCTTGGAACACTCTTCCCTTAACCATCATATGGCTTTCTCTCGAACTTCCTTCAAGCCTGTGTGATCCCTGGTCCTCTAAGAAGCAGATGCTGAGATGGGGTTAATCATGCCAGGTTTTTATGGAGGGAAATGCCTCTATGACAGGAAATAAGGATGGAGCAGGGGGTTGAGGCCTGACAGTGACACAAGTCTGACTCCAAGGGAAGAAAAGAAGAAAAAATGCAGAACGGAAGGGCCATAGTGTTTGGTGTTGTCTCAGGAAGTTTCAGCAAAATCTCTGACCCAGTTTGTTGACAAAAGGTCCCAGGTTCCCAGGAGAGGTCAGTCATTGACAGGAAGCAGCTGTGGAAAATGTAAGCTTCATACGAATGCAGCAGTGGATTTGAAAGCTTGGTTAACTGTGGCCCTCAGTCAGGAATGTTCTCTGTAGTAGAAAATCTACAAGACTTATTCTATAGCTGCCATTAAACCTCTGTTTCAATGCCTCTTTCCACCAGGTCCTCCTGATCACTTCATAAAAAGAGCAAATCTCCCTCTATCAGCCCCACAATTCTCCCCCACCCCTTAGGCTTCTTTGATTGCACTTGTTACCCACTAATTGTGTAATTACTTGCTTACTTATTAATTTTCCCACCTTTTGCCTCTAAAGGGTAAGCTTCATAGCACAGGAGTTTTTCTCTGTTAGGACACTGAACACTGTCTGGCACTGAGTAGAATTACTGGATGAATGAATGAACAGATGGATGGATGAATGGAGGAACAAATCTTTCCTGACAGGTTTTTAAAAATTATTTATTTACTTTTGGCTGTGCTGGGTCTTTGTTGCCGCCTGGTCTTGTCTTTAGTTATGGTGACGGGGGGCTACCCTCTAGTTGCGGTGCACAGGCTTCTCACTGGGGAGAATGGGCTCTAGGGTGTGTGGGCTTCAGTAGTTGCAGTTCATGAGCTCAACAGTTGCAGCCCACAGGCTTAGTTGCTCCTTGGCAGGAGGTATCTTTCTGGATCAGGGATCAAACCCATGTCCCCTGCATTGGCAGACAGAATCTCATCCGCTATACCACCAGGGAAGTCCCTCCTGATAGCTTTTGTAGGGTCATTTTCAATTTGTGCAAGCCCATGTTACGGAGTGAATGCTTACCCACCCAAATTCTTGTGTCGGAACTCTAAACCCAAACATGATAGTATCAGTATTTGGAGCTGGGGCCGCTGGGAGGTAATTTGAGTTAGTCGAGATCATGATGATAGAACCCTCGTGGCAGGACTAGCACTCTAAAAAGGAGAGACACCAGCCAGCTTGCTCTTTCTCTCTCTGCACAAACACCGAGGAAAGGCCAGGTGTGCACACAGCAAGAAGGCGATCATCGACAAGCCAGAAACAGAGTCCTCGCAAGACACTGAATCAGTCCACACCTCGAGTTTGGACTGCCCAGTCTCCAGAGAAGGAAACATTTATTTCTTAAGCCACCCAGTCTGTGGTGCAGTATTTTGTTCTGACAGCCTGAGATGACTAAGATATTTCCCAGCCCAATGCCAGGTCACATGGGCGAGCATCCATAAATTTTTTGGACCACTCTGAATAATGCTCTGAAACAGGAATACCTTATCCTCCATAACCCTGTGTGTCAACCAGAAGTGGGGGTGTTTTCTGGTGCTGGCTGCCAGTTGACAAGCAGACAGGAAGTTGCATATTGTGGCTAGTCGTGGCAGCTATATATGAGGAAGGGAAGGGAGATGATATTTTTCGGTCAAACCTCTAATAGCGCATCCACGTAAATTTCCTCTCAGAAAATCCCTGTATCATGCTGGACACATTCATGCAATAGTGGCTGGGAAAATGCAATGATGGAGCAAAGTGGGCTGGCTCTGGGCTTTCATCAGTCTCTGGGGTTTGGGGCAGTTTTCCCTACTTGGTCGCTATGGCAACAGAATCCAGCTACAGGTGCCCACCTGTCACCAACATGAGGGCCAGACTTGCACTGCATCTGAGCACGCCTGTCAGAGTGGGGAAGGAGGGAACAAATATGGAAAGGCCTTGTGTAGTCTTAGGAAAATCCAGGTGGCAGTCAGGAAGCAAGTCCAGGCTGCAGATCTGTGGACCTGCCTTGCTAGATGCCCAGGCCCCTGCACAAAACTGCAATGCTGCCCTCTCCTGGTGGCAGGGGGCCTCTGTGAAGACAAGGTGGTACCCTCACTCCTGTACCAACCTGCACTGGTGGGTTCAAAATGCAAGTACACATGGCTATTTTTAACATGGGTAACCAACAAGGACCTATTGGATAGCACAGGGAACTCTGCTCAATGTTATGTGCCAGCCTGTATGGGAGGGGAGTTTGGGGGAAAACAAATGAAAAGTGTGTTAGTCACTCAGTCATGTCCAACTCTTTGTGACCCTGTGGACTGTATCCCTACCAGGCCCTTCTGTCCATAGGACTCTCCAGGCAAGGATACTAGAGTAGGTAGCCATTCCCTTCTCCAAGGGGTCTTTTTGACCCAAGGATCGAACCAGGGTCTCCTGCATTGCAGGCAGATTCTTTACCATCTGAGCCTCGAGGAGAATGGATACACCTATATTTATGAATGAGTCCCTTAGCTGTTCATCTGAAACTATCACAACATTGTTGTTAATAACTGGTATACACCAGTACAAAATAAAATGTTTTTAAAAATGCAGGCAAGATACTTATTGCCAGGCTCTGCCCACCACCTGCCATCACCCCTGCTTCTGCCTGACACCACCTGCCATAGACCTGAGGCCCACTGCCCAGATCTGTGACTTGTTCCCACGTCCACCTCCAAACCAAGGGAGGGAGTCAGGGCTCTTTCCTGCTCCCCAGGACATCTCCCCATGTAACATCTCCTGTGACCCACTCTGGCCGCAGCACCATGACATCTCCAAGAAGCCGAAGGGCATGTCAGGATGCGTCACTCCCAGCTTGCCGGGTGTGGGGTCCAGGCTCTGCAGTCATTCACCCAAGAAGCCCTGGGTGGGCTCTTCTCTCCTCCTCCCTTCCCATAGGAAGGGCTAGCCAGCCCCCTCCTCGCCCCCTGGCCACCGTCCTGGGCCAGGCTTATTTCTGCTCTCCAACTGGACTCCTGCAGAGCTTCCTAACCCAGCCCTAGTAACCACTTATTCCTGCCTGCTGGGCCCTGAAGCAGCTTGGGCTCAGGGTCTCTCAACACCCTTCCCGAGCATGACTTTCATGTCCTGGCCCCACTCTCTCTAACAAGCCATATAGCTGATTGCAAGAGCAGCCCCAGGGCAAGCAGTGGGGGGAGGGAAGAAAGGACAATCACTATGCTCCCATTCTCCTCATCTCCCCGTCTCTACCACCACTGCTCGTACCCAAACCCTCCCTCCTCTTCTAGGCCAACAAGCCCCCCACACACAAACACCAGCAAACAGACCCCTGGCGAACAAGGTTTTCCCAGTGATGGGGTAGCATCATGGCAGCTCTGTCCCAGCCAGGCCCCCTGTCATAGCAATAGATGCAATCGTGGTGTTTTGTTTTTTTTATCAGTGAGACTACTCATGGCTACAAGTCACAGAAATCCAGTACAGAACAGGGCACACAGCTACTATCTCACAGAAGCAGCCCAGAGGCAAGGCGATTGAACCGTGATGACTTCAGCAGTTCAACAATGTTATGCACCCGGATTCGTTTTCTCTTTCCTTTCTGCCATTGACAGCTTGAAGTGGCTCATCTCCCTCTCGTTCCGGTCTCCAAACGTCTATCTCGGCTCCAGGCATTGCACAGCGACCATCAGCAAGCAGCTGCAGAACAGGACTTCTTAGCTCTCACCTTCTCAGAGCAAGAAAACCTTTCCCAGAATTCCCCTGGCAGTCCTTCCATCACATCTCATTGGCCAGAATTGTGTCCCACACCATTCCTAAGCCAATCGCTGACAAAGGGTGTGGAATCATCATCACCATGATTGGCTTAAAATAGCAAAGAGGCACACCCCTGGGATGCAGCAGAGCCCTGTTCACCAGCTACTGCACTAAACTGGTGTCTGTGGGCAGGTGAACAGGGGGCGGCTACTGGGACACAATCCCCTGGTCTGCCTCTATATTCATATTTAATTGACTCCAACCAGGTGTGGCCAGTGCCCCTCCAAGGACAAGCCAGGGCCCAACTCTGGGAGCAGAAGCGTGGGAGAGATAAAAGGACCAGTGACCAGCAGACACTGAGAACCATTATTGCAATGGTTCAACCATGAAATCATGAAAGCAGAACAACGGTGATGATGGTCAAAGTAGACAAGAGAAGACACAGGCAAGAGAATTTTTAGCAATTAGAATCAATGAGTCTGGGCAACTCCTTGGATGTGGGGGAAAGAGAGGGCAAGAAAACCTGGAGTTCTTTAGCCAGATGCTTCTGAGGACGGTGGAGCCACTGGTGTTGATTCAGCTGGATGTTTGTATCCCAGATAATTAAGGAGGTCAGTGTGCTTGCACAAAGGCCTGGACAGTTTTATTTATTTAAAAAAATTATTTTTTGGTCAAACCTCAAGTCACATGGGACTTTTGTTCCCCAACCAGGGATCGAATCCATGCCCCTTACATTGGAAGGGTGGAGTCTTAACCACTGAATAACCAGGGAAGTCCCAGACTGGGCAGTCATGAAGGCCTTTTCACACTCACTGGTCTCACTTGTTCCTCAGTCAGCAAGGCAGGCAAGGTGGGACAGGTAATGGCTTTCCTATTTTACAGGTAAAGATGCTGGCACTTGTTGGCAACATAGACCTCAGGTTCCCAGGGTGACAGAGTCTAAAATTGGGACAAAATCTGAGTACCCAAACTGGGGGAGTCAGGCTAACCTGGGCTGGGATCTGCTGGACTGATGCGCTCAGTCTTTGCCCAGACTGCACCTGCCTCCACGTTCCAGCTTTAAAGACTGAAGTTTCTCTTTTCTCTGTTGTTCATACCAGAGGTTCTTTTATTGGTCAGTTTCAAAGAAAATGACTTCCTTGCGCCATATGAACCTGCCATTTCTGAAGCACAATAATGGGAGGTTTTTGTTTTTGTCTCAGAATGGGGAAGGACTTCCCAAGTATAATAAACTCAGAAGCTGGCAAGGAGAGGAGGAGGGAGGGAAGGGAAAACCAGGGAGGGAAGGGAAAGCCAGGGATGGAAAGTCTAATAAATTGGACTCTGTAGAAGCAATCATTGCAAAAACCACCATAAGCAAAATCAAAATGCAATCTAGGGAAAATACAGTTTTTGCAATTTGTATCACAGACAAAAAGCTAATTATCCTAATGGATAAAGAGCTCTACAAATCAACCTGGGATTAAAAAAGGACCAGCAAACCAAGAAGAAAGTGAACAAAGGATATAAACAGATTTCAGAAAAGAAAACACACGTTTCTTAAACCTATAAAAATATACTAAACCTCAAATTAAATGTACAAGATAAACTATTTTTTTTTTTAAGCAAGAGAGATGGTTTGCCAAGAAGTCAAATGATTGATACTCTCTTGGAGAGGGTAAGAGAAACAGGAGCTGTCATAAATTGTCAGCAGAAGAATGAATTGTAATGAATTCTGGAAGAGAAGCAATATTCATCGCTGGTATAAAGCTATGCACAATTTCACCCTAAACTTCCACTTCTAGAAATTTCTCCCGCAGAGATACTTACACATGCATCAAATTACAAATGTACAAAGTCGTGTTACAGTATTGTTTGTAAGAACAAAAGATGGAATGCTTCCTAGAAGTCCACCAATTAGAGACTGTTGTTGTTTTTTTAATTTTTATTGATGTATAGTTGATTTACAATGTTGTGTTAGTTTCAGCTGTAAAGCACAGTTAGACAAACACATATATCCACTCTTTTAGATTATTTTCCAATATAGGCCATTACAGAGTATTGAGGAGAGTTCTTTGTGCTATTCAGCAGGTTCTTATTAGTTATCTATTTTATGTATATGTGCGTGTATATGTCAATCCCAGTCTCCCAATTCATCCCTTCTCCACCTCTCCCCCCACCCCCAGTAACCATAAGTTTTTTCCTACATCTGTGACTCTATTTCTGCTTTGTCAATAAGCTATTAAGTGCTGATTTGTTGTTTAGTAACTAAGTTGTCTCTGACTCTTTGCAACCCCATGGGCTGTAGCACGTCAGGCTTCTCTGTCCTTCACTATCTCATGGAGTTTGCTCAAACTCATGTCCACTGAGTCAGTGATGCTATCTAACCATCTCATCCTCTGCCATCCTTTTCTCCTTTTGCCTTCAATCTTTCCCTGCATCAGGGTTTTTACCAGTGAGTTGGCTGTGTGCATCAGGTGGCCAAAGTACTGAAGCTTCAGCTTCAGCATCAATCATTCCAATGAATCTTCAGAACTGATTTTCTTTAGGATTGACTGGTTGGATCTCCTTGCTGTCCAAGGGACTCTCAAGAGTCTCCTCCAGCACCACAGTTCAAAGGCATCAATTCTTCAGCACTCAGCGTTATTTATGATCCAACTCACATTCGTACATGACTACTGGAAAAACCATAGCTTTGACTATATGGACCTTTGTTAGCAAAGTGATGTCTCTGCTTTTTAACAAGCTGTCTAGGTTTAATATGCTGTATGAGTGACGATACATCTATGTAAAAAGAAAGAACTTTGATTGTGCTGATACAGAATATTCTCCAAGACACATTAACTGAAAAACAAGGTGCAAAACAGCATATATGGTAGAATGCCATTCATGCAAAATTCAAATATGCATGTAGTGGCATTTGCACATAGATATGCAGAACTTCACTTGAAGAATGAACAAGAAACTGGTAACACAGACTGTCCCTGGGGAAGGAGACAGAGTAATTGGGAACAGAGACGCAAGAGAAGACCATTTACTATAGCTCTTTTACAGGTTTACAATTTACCATGTTAATTTACTATCTATTAATACATTGGCTATAATACAAAACTGTGGACTCCTCTGGTGGTCCAGTGGTAAAGAATCTGCCTGTCAATATGGGAGACACAGGTTCCATCGCTGGTGCAGGAAGATCCCATGTGCCTCAGCAACTAAGCCCATGCTCCACAACAACTGAAGCCCACTAACCTAGAGCCTCTGCTTTGCAATAAGAGAAGCCACTGCAATGAGAAGCCCACTCGCCACAATTAGAGAATAGCCCCTGCTCGCCACAACTAGAGAAAAGCCTGCACAGCAACCAAGACCCACATGGCCAAAAAAAATTTTTAATAAAGTAAATAAAACTTTAAAAAAAATTGGAATAAAAAATACACTGAAAGGATAAAAACTTTGATTAGTATGTAGTGGCTTAGAGTGTAGGAATGGATATTCTACTGGTTTTCTATGCTATATGACCAGTGACCACCAATATAGCAGCTTGAACAACACAATTTATCACCTTATGGTTCATTGGGTCAGGAGTCCAGGCCAAGCTTAGCTGAGTCTTCAGCTCATGGTCTCACGAGGCTGCAATCAAGGTGCTAACTGGGCTGCCTTCTCGTCTGGAGGCTTGACTGGGGAAGAATCCAACTCCAAGTTCATGCTGATTATTAGCAGAATCCATTTCTTTGCAGCTGTATGACTGGGTGCCCTGGCTTTTTGCTGGGTTTGGCTTGGGGGTACTCTAAGATTCTAGAAGACAGATTTTTATATAATTTTATTTATTTACTGGCTGCACTGTGCTGTGTGTGGGCTGTCTCTAGTTGCTGTTAGTGGGGGCTACTGTCTAGTTGAGGTCCACAGGCTTCTCCTTGTGGTGACTTTTCTTATTGCAGAGGATGGGCTCTAGGGTTCGTGGGCTTCAGTACTTGGTGGCACATGGACTCTTTGTTGGAGCTCCCAAACACTAGAGCACAGGCTCAGTACTTGCGGCACACGGGCTTAATTGCCCCAAGGTATGCAGGATCTTCCCACATCAGGGATCAAACCCATGTACCCTGCATCAGCAGGCAGATTCTTAACCATTGGACCACTAGGGAATTGCAAGAAGAGAGATTTTTATAAAAACTAATCATGGAAAAAAGCATCCCAGAATGAGGAGCTAAGTCTCAAGACCAATCTGCTCACATCCCTCCCCCCGGGTGGGTCCCTGTGCCCCCAAGGAAGGCACTCAACCTCCCCAGCTCAAAATTCTGGGGCCATCACTTAAAGGGCCCCACAGCACCATGCAGACTCATCTCTTGCCACAGCCCAGCTAGGAGCCTACACTGCAGCCATCCAGACAATCTTCGCAGCTCCCAGAAAATATGCTCTGGTGTCCCATCCTGGGAGACGATAGTCTCTATCCCAGACTGTCTTTCCCTGCACTGTCCTTCCCTTGCTCTATTCAGCTTCTCATTTCTGTTCTGTTATCATCTCTTCTGCAAAGCCTCTACCAACCCCGCAAGAGTCACCCCCTTACACCTCTCCGGATTCCTCTCAGCACTTATAACTGTAAATAGCTCCCACCATCTATTGAGCATCTCATGCAGTGCCCTGAGCATGTATCAGCTCTACTCTCGTGTGTGTTAGTCGCTTAGTTGTGTCTGACTGTTTGTGACCACATGGACTATAGTTTGCCAGGCTCCTCTGTCCATGGAATTCTCCAGGCAAGAATACTGAAGTGGGTAGCCATTCCTTTCTCCAGGGAATCTTCCTGACCCAGGGATCAAACCCAGGTCTCTTGTATTGGTAGGCAGATTCTTTACCGGAGAGCCACCTAGGAAGTAGGTGCTCCATCAGCTCCCAGCCTGACTTCCACTGAGTCAGTGCTCTGAGCTGGCCTTGGGAAAAGACTGATCCTTGAAACCAGTAGACAGGGTCCCTGGGGCCCAACAGCCCCAGTGCTGAGCCCAACCTTCCTGGTGTTAAATCCAGAAAACAGCAGAAGCTCCTGGATGAAAACCTGGACTCACCCCCAAACCCAGAGGACACAGAGGGCTCAAGGCAGCAGTGCTGTATCAGGCTCCTGGACCACACACCTAGGGTCACAGACCTGCTTTGGTGGTCGAACAGCTGAGGTCTGGGGACAGACAGGAAGTGGCCAGGCAGTGGCCACAACAGGCTTGATCAGCATTCTGTGCCTCCTCCCAGGGCGGTGGCACATGCCAGTCAGGCAGTGACAGGCAGGTGAGTTTCATCAGCTCTGAATTTCGCCTCCGACTAAACGAAGACTGAGCTTGCTTAAGAATCCAACTTCTTAAGTTGGATTCTAAATTTAGCACCGAACTCTGGGCACCTGGTGAGCTGGCCTCTGCCGCCTGTGGCATGGGGGGCGCTGGGAGCGTGCTGCTCCATTTCTCCCTCTCCGGCCAGGCTGTCCTGAGACTCAGGACTCACCATGGGCTGCCAGAGGGGCAGATTGTGCCTCAAAGACCCTCCTCTGAATGCTTGCTGTTCTGCTGGGGGAAGGAAGTGGGGGTAGGTAAGATCCTTCAGGAGCTCATTTCCAAGGCCTGACAGGTACCCCTCCTCCATAGCCCCACACTGTCTTGACCCTGCAGGGCCCCTAATGCCACCATCCCAGGGTCTGAGTTGAGCCTAATACCCACTGGCCCTGTGTAAGATGGAGCACCCACCAGCCTCCATCTCAGTCTTTCTGGGACTGGGGGGAGGTCCTGAGGCTGAGAAAGGGTGACTCCTACCCTACAATTCAGCTCCAAAACTTTACCTACAATGCAGAAGCCTGCCTGTGTGCATGGCTCCTAAATAACAGATAATAACTGGCCTCCCAAGTCCTCAGATCATCTCCCTTAATCCTTTCCCAAACCCTGGGAGGGAGGTACTATGAGGAATCCATTTTGCAGCTTGGAAAACTGAGGTTTGTCGTGGTTAATTAACTTATTTGATACTATACAAGTGGGTCAGGACAATACCAGACTCCCACTCTCTCTTTTTGGGGGGGGCCATGTGACATGTGGGATCTTAATTCCCTGATCAGGGACCAAACCTACATCCCCTGCATTGGAAGTGTGGTATCTTAACCACTGGACCGGCAGGGAAGTCCTGAAGAGCCCCACTCTGAAGGGCTTCTCCTCCACACCACATGTCTCTCTGCACAGGGACATTCCCTGAGTCCCAGGTGCTGAAGCTGGAGCTCTGCCCAGCTCTTGTTACAGCTGAGTCCCCACAGCCTGCAAGCTGGAACCTGGGTTAGGAGGAGGCTTACTGGCTGTGTGGGCCTGGGCATATGAACCAGCCTCTGAGGCTCACTTCCCACGTGTAAGAGAGGGTAGTTCTCTGATGAGCCAGCTTGGCCAGGCTGAACTGCATCTCCCAGGGCTCTCCTCCCTGTGTCCTTCTGGTTGGTGCCCACAGGACAAGGTCCAGGGCGAGCTTTAGAGGTGAGCGTGAAGCTGGCAGCCATTGTTTTAGTTTCTGCTGCACAGCAAAGTGAATCAGCTATATATATGCACAAATATCCCCCCTTTTTGGATTTCCTTCTCATTCAGGTCACCACAGAACACTAAGAAGAGTTCCCTGTGCTGTCCAGCAGGTTCTCATTGCTGTTGTTCAGTCTCTCAGACATGTCCGACTCTTTGTGACCCCCATGGACTGCAGCACTCGAGGCTTCCCTGTCTTTCACTATCTCCCGGAGTTTGCTCAAATTCATGTCCATTGAGTAAGTGATGTCATCCAACCATCTTATCCTCTGTCAGCTGCTTCTCCGCTTGTTCTCAATCTTTCCCAGCATCAGGGTCGTTTCCAATGAGTTGGCTGTTCGCATCAGGTGGCCAAAGTTCCTTTCAGCTTCAGCATTAATCCTTCCAATGAATATTCAGGGTTGATTTCCCTTAGGATTGACTGGTTTGATCTCCTTGCTGTCCAAGGGACTCTCAAGAGTCTTCTCCAGCACCACAGTTCGAAAGCATCCATTTTTCAGCACTCAGCCTTCTTTATAGTCCAACTCTCACATCCGTCATGACTGCTGCTCTCTTTAGTTACCTATTTTATACATAGTAGCGTTTGTTTGTCAATTCCAATCTCTCATCAGTTTCTGCTTGCTAATCTGTCTGCTCATTTCCTTGCTGTGGGGCCTGTAAATGTCCTACCTTCCCCTGGGCGCCCCCTCCCACCAGCTCCTGTAACTTCCAGGTCAGGTCTCTGTGTCCAGCTGCAGAAGAGGGTGCTTTCTTCTTCTCTGGGACACCCATGCCATCAAGGTTTGGAGGTGGCAAGAAGAGACACAGTGTTCAATCTGTCCCTTGGCTTCCAGTGAGAGCGACCACCTCCTCCTGGCTTGCCTGGGACTTTCCCAATTTACAAAGTACGATTCTCACCTCTTGGGAACCCTCTCAGTCCGAAAAAACAGGGACTTGGTCACCTTGTTCCAGTTTGTGCTTAGAGGATCCAGCCAGTCCTGCATCCGATGCAAATAAACAGCCTTAAAGGACTGCTTAACCAGCAAAGGGCAGCAGTGTAACACAGATGGATGGATGGATGCACAGGCAGATAATAGATGATAGATTATGGATGGATAGATGATAGATGATGGATGGATAAAACATATAGATGATAGATAATAGCTAGATAGATGGATAGATATATAGAAACAGGTAAATAGATGAATGTCAACAGATGCCAGGTGGCAACTGTGTTTGCCTCACAGAGTTGTGAGCATTAAATGAGATATTCATACACACAGTGCCTGGCAAAGAGGAAGCAATCAGTACATATTAGTCATTGTTGTCACTTAAAGTGAAAGTGTTAGTCACTCAGTTGTGTCCCACTCTTTGCAACCCTATGGATTGCAGCCCACCAGGCTCCTCTGTCCATGGAAGTCTCCAGGCAGGAATACTGAAATGGGTAGCCATTTCTTTCTCCAGGGCATCTTCCCCATCCAGGGACTGAACTCTGGTCTCCTACATTACAAGCAGATTCTTCTCTCTGAGCCATCAGGTATTACTTAATGTGGATCACAAAGTTCTGGGACATAAAATGGTGGTGGCAACACCTGCTCCTCTGACCCTCAGAACAACAAGTTGTAGGTAAAACTCACCTGGGCTTATAGCATTTCTCTTTGGTGGGGTACCAGTTGAGAGGGGCATGAGGGAGCTTCCTGGGGTACCATGTTCTATGTTGTGATGGAGGTGGTGGTCACATATGNCCATTTTTCAGCACTCAGCCTTCTTTATAGTCCAACTCTCACATCCGTCATGACTGCTGCTCTCTTTAGTTACCTATTTTATACATAGTAGCGTTTGTTTGTCAATTCCAATCTCTCATCAGTTTCTGCTTGCTAATCTGTCTGCTCATTTCCTTGCTGTGGGGCCTGTAAATGTCCTACCTTCCCCTGGGCGCCCCCTCCCACCAGCTCCTGTAACTTCCAGGTCAGGTCTCTGTGTCCAGCTGCAGAAGAGGGTGCTTTCTTCTTCTCTGGGACACCCATGCCATCAAGGTTTGGAGGTGGCAAGAAGAGACACAGTGTTCAATCTGTCCCTTGGCTTCCAGTGAGAGCGACCACCTCCTCCTGGCTTGCCTGGGACTTTCCCAATTTACAAAGTACGATTCTCACCTCTTGGGAACCCTCTCAGTCCGAAAAAACAGGGACTTGGTCACCTTGTTCCAGTTTGTGCTTAGAGGATCCAGCCAGTCCTGCATCCGATGCAAATAAACAGCCTTAAAGGACTGCTTAACCAGCAAAGGGCAGCAGTGTAACACAGATGGATGGATGGATGCACAGGCAGATAATAGATGATAGATTATGGATGGATAGATGATAGATGATGGATGGATAAAACATATAGATGATAGATAATAGCTAGATAGATGGATAGATATATAGAAACAGGTAAATAGATGAATGTCAACAGATGCCAGGTGGCAACTGTGTTTGCCTCACAGAGTTGTGAGCATTAAATGAGATATTCATACACACAGTGCCTGGCAAAGAGGAAGCAATCAGTACATATTAGTCATTGTTGTCACTTAAAGTGAAAGTGTTAGTCACTCAGTTGTGTCCCACTCTTTGCAACCCTATGGATTGCAGCCCACCAGGCTCCTCTGTCCATGGAAGTCTCCAGGCAGGAATACTGAAATGGGTAGCCATTTCTTTCTCCAGGGCATCTTCCCCATCCAGGGACTGAACTCTGGTCTCCTACATTACAAGCAGATTCTTCTCTCTGAGCCATCAGGTATTACTTAATGTGGATCACAAAGTTCTGGGACATAAAATGGTGGTGGCAACACCTGCTCCTCTGACCCTCAGAACAACAAGTTGTAGGTAAAACTCACCTGGGCTTATAGCATTTCTCTTTGGTGGGGTACCAGTTGAGAGGGGCATGAGGGAGCTTCCTGGGGTACCATGTTCTATGTTGTGATGGAGGTGGTGGTCACATATGAGAAAAGTCACTGAGCTGTGCATATAAGATGGAGACACTTTACTGCAATATGCTATCACCTGATAAAACACTGAAAGTTTTCTAATGTGATGGAAGAACCAGAAAAGCTATCTAGTGCTCCTCTGCCATTAGTTGAGTGTATGACATCATGTTACTTCTTTGGAGCACAGTTGCCACATTGATGAAGTCGGTAAGCCTTGGCAGAGATCCGGGAACTGGTCCGCTTGGTCTTCTTGTCTCCTAGTTTCCTAGATATTTGTTTCAAAACAGTCAAGAAAAAAGAGGCAGCTACAGAGAAGGTTTTTTAAGAATTGAGGTGTGATCCAAGCCACAGAGTCGGTGCTTCCTTCAGAGGATGCTTGCCTTCTCAGGCACTGTCCTTCAAACAAGGACAATTGTGAGTCTGTGTGTCTACATCAGAAATGCCTAGGAAAGTTCTTCAGAAAGGCTCTAATGCTAGAGATGAAGGTAGACATTAGAACCACAAGGGAAGGTGTGTGCCCTGGACCTGCCTCATCACCCGGGGGGAAAGCTTGAAGATACCCATGATTCATAGGTTCACTATGTACCAGGCTGAGCACCAAGTGCTTAACACACACCATTTCATTTTACCCCACCATGGAGTGATGCACAGTCGCTAACAAGGAGATACGTGTATGAATTTGGAGAGATTGTGTATTTCTTTACTCATCTGCATTTTCTAATTTTTTATTATCTATGAAAAAAATACTACAGAAATTTAAAAATGGAAAATACATGATTGGCAAAGAAGCTCTTTTTCTCTCTGTGGGAAGGGGAGGCTGAGCATGATCCTGAAAGTTCCTAAATTAATGCAGAGTCAGGCAGTAACTGCACCTGCCATGTCACACAGGGACTGTGATTGTCCCTAGTGCCACGTGCTTGATTTCAACTTTGATTAACAGAAAACAGGCTTGGTTGGAGGCAGAGAGAGGAGCCAGGAGGCTACTGCTGTGGGAAAAAATACTAGCGCTATTAGACCCTGTTGCCATAGCAACAGCACAGCAAAGCTATTTTGTTGTTAACTCCTGACAGAAAAGACAGGACCAACATTAATGTAGTTATAGTACAATTCGGACTGTGGGTATTTAACCTCTCCCCCCACAACCCCAACTCCTATGAGTACAGTCAGCGTATTCCCAGCAGCTGTCACTATGCCCTCTCTCTTCTAGTCCAGAAATCATACTACCAAGTGAGGATACAGGATTTGGGGATGATCCCTAGAACAGCGCTTTCAAACCATATTAAGCATCCCCTGGGGACTGTGTTAAAATGCTGAGTCTGACTCAAAGGTGGGTCTGGATTGTGATCTAAGATGCTGCATTTCTAATGAGCTCCCAGATGATGCCAATACTCTTGGTCGACGAACCACATTTTGAGTAGTAAAACCCTGGTCAAGACGGTTAAACCTTTACAAAGGAGGAAACCAGAACAAGCATGCCTTGTCCCTTGCTGTCTCTTCCCTCTGGATCTAGCTTGGTACCTGGTACCCAAGTGGGGAGGGGAAGGAGCAGAAGGCTCAGTACATGCTCCATGAATGAACAGATGATTGAAGAGATGAACATTGGATTCATTCACATTTTGATACTGACCATCTTAATTGAAAAGTAAGGGACTTTCCTGGTGGTCCGGTGGTTAAGACTCCACCTTCCAAGGCAGGGAGTACAGGTTCGAACCCTGGTCAGGGAGCTAAGATCACATATACCTCTTGGCCAAAAAAACCCAAAACATAAAACAGAAGCAATATTGCAACAAATTCAATAAAGACTTAAAAATGGCCCACATTAAAAAAAAAACTTTAAAAAATTAGCAAAAAATAAAATAAAATAACCCATACCCATGGCAAAACATTAAACCTTATGAAAAAGCAAATCTTCCTTCATGTCCAAGCTTCTGGTCACCTGTTCATAAGATTTTACTTATTTTATTGTATCCTCTGAGAAATTACTATTAATATATATATTATTTTTTCTTGACACAAGTGGGAGGATATTATGGGCCAGCACCACTCAATATCTCACGGATTTTTATCTTAAAATATGTATTAGAGATTGTTCCATATTTGTACATGTGCATGTCACTTCAGTCATGTCCGACTTTTTGCAACCCCATGAACTGCAAATTGCCAGGCTTCTCTGTCCATGGGATTCTCCAGGCAAGAATACTGGAGTGGGTTGCCATACCTTCCTCCAGGGGATCTTCCTGACCCATGGATCAAACCTGAATCTCCTGCAGCTCCTGCACTGAAGGCAGATTCTTTACTGCTGAGTCACTAGGGAAGCCCATCCATACATATAAATTTACTTTATTCTTTTAAACAGCCATATAGTGTTCTATTCCAAATATATTTAAACACTGCCCTGTTGCTGGAAATGTCTGACCTTACAAATCTTTTGGCATCTCAACCCATGCTACAATAGACACCCTTGTATATATGTATTTGTGCAAACGCGTATATGAATGTTATCTGTTGGATAAATTCCTAGATGTGGAATAGCTGGGTCAAAGGGTACATATATTTTTTAGGATCCTAGGTAATGTTTAATTGCCAGTCAAATAAGCTGTACCAATTTTACACTCTCACCAACATTTTATAAGAATGTCTAATTCCTTATACTTTTAAATACTATCCCTTTTTATTAATAACCTTATGAATCTGATAAGTGAAAAAGTTCTTGTTTTCATTTGATTTCAACACATGGAACTCTGCTCAGTATTATGTGGCAGCCTGGATGTGAGGGAAGTTTGGGGGAGAATGGACACATGTATATGTATGGCTGAGTCACTTCACTGTTCACGTAAAATTATCACAATGTTATTGATCGGTTATATCCAACACAACATAAAAAGTTAAAAAAAAAACAGGAATGAGATTGTACATATTTTCACATTTTCCATGCCATTACATTAACTAGTAAAGTGTTGTTTTATTTAGGAAAGTTAATGATTTTTGTATATTGATTTGGGACTCAGCAGCCTCACTAAATCCGCTTACTGCTTCCAGTTTTGTTTTGTTTTGTTTTTTTTCAGTCGATTTCTTGGCTTTCACAGTTACATGACCATAGCATTTGAGAATGATAACAATTTTGTCTCTTCCCTTACAATTTTTATACTCTTCTTTCTTTTCTTATTGGTTCATAAGCTGGAGAAACTACAAGAAAACAGTACTGAGAGCGGGCAGCCTGACTTTAATCATTTTAATGTGTTTCCATCAGGGAATTCTCTGGGAGTCCAGTGGTTAAGACTCTGTTTTCACTACCAGAGTCCAGGTTTGATCCCTGGCTAGGGAATTAAGATCCTACATGCTGTGAAATGTGGCCAAACTAAAAAAAAGGGGGGGGGGGTCCATCATTATGAATAACGCTAATTTTGGCATGAGATATATTTTTGTTTTATTAAGGAAATATCTGCATTGTTAAGAGTTTCCCCAATTCCTATTTCATTAAATATTTTTTTAAAAATAAGAATGATAATAAATGAAGCACAAGAAAACACTGAAATACTGAATTGTCTTTAACTCCTGGAGTGAGCCCCACTTGGTTGTGGTTCTGTCTTTCTTTTAACATGCTATTAAAGGAAATGTCTTTCTTTTCATTGTTTCCATTTGCTTTTATTTGATTAGGATTTTCTATTGTTATTCATAAGTTAAGTTCATCTCTATTATTCTTTTTATGCTTCTTGGGATTTGAAATCTGTATCACTCTGGTTTAAATAAAAATCTGGACTGTTTCTTTTGTAGTCCTCAAACTTTGCTTGAAAAAGACTTTTTACAAATCATATATGTCCAGAAATGGAGAATGCTTAAATTTCTTTGCCTATAATGCCATGAGGCTATTTGTCTCAGCTGGGCAGACTGGGGAGGGGACGGCCCATTTTGGCAAGTTTCTCACCTTGTTCCCGACAATTCATTGGTTGGCTTAAGTTCCATTTATAATACTGCTGCTGGTGCTGCTGCTAAGTCACTTCAGTGTCCGACTCTATGCGACCCCATAGACAGCAGCCCACCAGGCTCCCCGTCCCTGGGATTCTCCAGGCAAGAACACTGGAGTGGGTTGCCATTTCTCAGTTGACCAAAAAGATGGACAAGTTCAAAAACTGATTTTATTGGGTTGACCATAAACTATTATGGAAAAACCTGAATGGACTTTTTGGCCAACCCAATATAATCAATTTTGGAAATTTTCACTTTCCTAGAAAATAATCCAGTTTTTTTCACATTTTCTTACATAAATATAAGCAAAGCATTTTCTTAAAATTTATTTAATTTCTTCCATATCTATGATTACTTTTCCATTCTTATTTCTAAATTTATATATTGGTGCTTTTTCCTTTTTTGTCTTGTGTAGGTTAGCTAGTAATCTCCCTATTTCATTATATGTATATTTTTTATATTTCAATTTTTCAAGCTCTTGGATTTATGTTCTAGTGTACTATTTTCTGAGCCAATAATTAGTCTTCATTAATATGTCTTTCATTTCTTTTCCATACATTTGTTTTTTCATTATTTTTCCAACTTCTTAGGTTGCAATAACTAAGTCTCACCCTTTTATGTTTAGGAATGGAGTACCCTGAGAATTGGCTCCCCAGATAGAAGTAATGAATCCACCTGCCAATGCAGGAGACATAACAGACTCAGGTTCGACCCCTGGGTTGGGAAGATCCCCTGGAATAAGAAATGGCAACCCACTCCAGTATTCTTGCCTGGAGAATCCTATGGACAGAGGAGCCTGGCAGGCTACAGTCCATAGGGTTGCACAGGGTTGGACATGACTGAAGTGACTTAGCACACACACACACACTCGACCCTGAGAACAACTGTAGCTGTAGCCTCCAGATCAATGCTGTTCAATGCAGTACTTAATAGCTGTTTAACTTGTAATTCGTTAAGATGAAATAAAAGGAAAACTTCAGTTCCCGGTGCATGAGGCACATTTTAACGGTTCAGTAGCCACAAGTGGCTAGTGGCTCCTGTATAAGATACCCCAGATGTAAAACAATTCCTTCTACTGGATACCAAGACTGTAGAATGTAATATATACTTGTACAGGTTCAAACACCTCCAGTTGC
Source organism: Neotragus pygmaeus (assembly GCA_006410875.1). Taxonomy (NCBI): domain Eukaryota; kingdom Metazoa; phylum Chordata; class Mammalia; order Artiodactyla; family Bovidae; genus Neotragus; species Neotragus pygmaeus. The sequence goes on along the minus strand of SJYV01034608.1, from coordinate 200,063 downwards.
AAGTGACAAAAACCCAACTCACATTCATAGAAAGCCCTAAAGAGAAAATATGAGCTCGGTACCTGCATAGCCCTGAAGTATAGCTGGCTTCAACACCGCTGGATTTACTGCTTCATTTCTCTCCATTTTTTCGTTCTCTTTGTCCTGGCTTCCTCAAATTATATCATCAGGGTTCTTCTGCCTTCTCCCTCTCCCAGTTCTCTTTCTCTCTGTTCAGCGTTTCTCTGCTCATCTTAACCATGAAATATAGCATAACAATGTATTATTAATAGTGTAGCAGCTAAAGGCTCAAGCTACAAAGTCAGACTTCTTGAACATGAACCCTTGTTCCATCTTGAATGTAAGTGACACATTAATGAACCTCTTGGAACTTTCCTGGTGGTCCAGTGGTTAAGACTTTGCCTTCTAACTCAGGGGATGTGGGTTTGATTCCTGCCTGGGGAGCTAAGATCCAACATGCCTCAGGGCCTAAAAATATATATATATATATAAAACAGACACACTACTGTAACAAATTCATGCACTACTATTAGTTCAGTTCAGTTCAGTCGCTCAGTCATGTCTGACTCTACAATCCAATGAACCACACAGCACGCCAGGCTTCTCTGTCTATCACCAACTCCCGGAGTTCACCCAAACTCATGTCCATTGAGTCAGTGATGCCATTCAGCCATCTCATCCTCTGTCATCCCCTTCTCCTTCTGCCCTCAATCTTTCCCAGCACCAAGGTCTTTTCAAATGAGTCAGCTCTTCACATCAGGTGGCCAAAGTACTGGAGTTTCAGCTTCAGCATCAGTCCTTCCAATAAACACCCAGGACTGATCTCCTTTAGGATGGACTGGTTGGATCTCCTTGCAGTCCAAGGGACTCTCAAGAGTCTTATCCAACACCACAGTGCAAAAGCATCAATTCTTCAGCGCTCAGCCTTCTTCACAGTCCAACTCTCACTTCCAAACATGACTACTGGAAAAATCATAGCCTTGACTAGACGGACCTCAGTCGGCAAAGTAATGTCTCTGCTTTTGAATATGCTATCTAGGTTGGTCATAACTTTTCTTCCAAGGAGTAAGCGTCTTNCTGGGACCATACATTTAACAGGCATCACCAGAATTCTATGCTGCAACTAATAAGAGATGTTTCATCTTTTTAAAAAACTGCAGAATCAAATGAAAGGTGGGGTAGTAGCAACATAGTTTTTACATCTAAAAACAGGCCATCCCAGTCTCAGATTTAACTCATCATCTAGAAAGGGGAAGTTTCATTTGAATAGCTAGACTTAATCACAAGGCCCATGCTGATGGAACAAGAGCTGGTCCTGAGTATATTGTTTGGATCTCTCCTGGTCCCATTTACCAGGGCACTCTGGGTGTGTCTCTAGGGAAAGAGCTGCATAGGAGTTTGAAATGGCATTATTGGTTATTAATAGCTGAAAAATGAAACAGGCCTATATGTGCATTAGGCTCCTGAGACTAAGTATAATGTTAGGAAAAGTAAAGACAATCATCAAATTACAAGAGAAGAGAAAAAAAATAAAAGAACTATAAAACAACCAGAAAACAGTTAACAAAATGGCAATAGGTACATCAGTTCAGATCAGTCGCTCAGTCATGTCCGACTCTTTGCAACCCCCTGAACCGCAGAATACCAGGCCTCCCTGTCCATCACCAACTCCCAGAGTTTACCCAAACTCATATCCACTGAGTCAGTGATGCCATCCAACCATCTCATCCTGTCATCCCCTTCTCCTCCCACCTTCAATCTTTCCCAGCATCAGNCATAAGGGTGGTGTCATCTGCATATCTGAGGTTATTGATATTTCTCCCAGCAATCTTGATTCCAGCTTGTGTTTCTTCCAGTCCAGCATTTCTCATGATGTACTCTGCATAGAAGTTAAATAAGCAGGCTGACAATATACAGCCTTGACGTACTCCTTTTCCTATTTGGATCCAGTCTGTTGTTCCATGTCCAGTTCTAACTGCTGCTTCCTGACCTGCATACAGGTTTCTTAAGAGGCAGGTCAGGTGGTCTGGTATTCCCAACTCTCTCAGAATTTTCCACAGTTTCTTGTGATCCACACAGTCGAAGGCTTTGGCATAGTCAATAAAGCAGAAATAGATGCTTTTCTGGAACTCTCTTGCTTTTTCGATGATCCAGCGGATGTCGGCAATTTGATCTCTGTTTCCTCTGCCTTTTCTAAAACCAGCTTGAACATCTGGAAGTTCACGGTTCACGTACTGCTGAAGCCTGGCTTGGAGAATGCACTACTGTAACAAATTCAATAAAGACTTAAAAAAGAAAAGCAATTAGAAAATTAAAAATAAAGTGATACATTGCTTCACCTCTTTATATCTCCATCTCAATGTGCTCATTTCTCAAATGAGGATATAACAAAACCTAGTTCATAGAGTTTTGCATGAATTAAATGAGATAAGGCACATCCTATGCTTAGCACAGCACCATAGTCCGCACTCACCAAATACTAGCTGTCGTATGAGTGAATCATCTCTCCAGGTGGTGAGCTGTTTGACCACCGGCAGCTGCAGGCTCCTATCATCCAAACCCGATAGAAAAGAGACAGGCTTCTCCGTTAGCTGTAAAATCTCAGCTGGGACTCTGCTGGCCCAATCTGGGTCAAATGTTCATCTTTAAAACAATCACTGTGGTCCAAAGAATGGTTGCTCTAGATTGTACAGGCCTGGGTCATGTGCCCCAATTCTGCAGTCAAATAACATTAGTCACTATGATTAACAATCCCATCAGGGATTTTTCTGGTGGTCCAGTGGTTAGGATTCCACACTCTCACTGCCTTGGCCCGGGGTTCAATCCCTAGTCAAGGATCCCACAAGCCATGCATCTCAGCCAAAAACAAACAAGCAAAAACAAATCCCATAAAAAAAGCAGAGTTTGAGGCAGAGATAGCTTCAAAAACAAACAAACAAACAAAAAAAAACCGGATTAATTTTGGCAGAAAAGAAAGTGAAAGTCACTCAGTCATGTCCGACTCTTCGCAACCCCATGGATTATATATCCCATGGAATTCTCCAGGCCAGGATACTGAAGTGAGTAGCCATTCCCTTCTCCAGGGATCTTCCCAACCCAGGGATCGAATCCAGTTCTTCCACACTGCAGGTGGATTCTTTAGCAGCTGAGCCATCAGGGAAGACCAAGAATACTGGAGTGGGTAGCCTATCCTTTCTCCAGTGGATATTCCTGACCCAGGAATTGAACCAGGGTTTCCTGCATTGCAGGCGGATTCTTTATCATCTGAGCTACCATGGAAGCCCGCCAGGCTCCTCTGTCCATGGAATTCTCCAGGCAAGAATACTGGAGTGGGTTGCCATTCCCTTCTCCAGGGCACCTTCCCGACCCAGGGATTGAACCTGGGTCCCCTGCATTGCAAGCAGATTCTTTACCTCTAAGCCACCAAGGAAGCCCTTTAGGAGAAAAAGAACGTGGAAAACTATGCTGAGTCATCAGAAACTCAAGCAGACAGTCTATTACATTCCACCCTGGAATGCCCAGCATGTGTACACATTTATGTGCACATATACACACATGTCTTCCCAGGCATGTAATCTTTAAATGCCTCCCTAATACAACACAACTATCCTACATACATCAAATATATATAAACACCTGTGCATTTCTCTCAGTCANACCTTCCCGACCCAGGGATTGAACCTGGGTCCCCTGCATTGCAAGCAGATTCTTTACCTCTAAGCCACCAAGGAAGCCCTTTAGGAGAAAAAGAACGTGGAAAACTATGCTGAGTCATCAGAAACTCAAGCAGACAGTCTATTACATTCCACCCTGGAATGCCCAGCATGTGTACACATTTATGTGCACATATACACACATGTCTTCCCAGGCATGTAATCTTTAAATGCCTCCCTAATACAACACAACTATCCTACATACATCAAATATATATAAACACCTGTGCATTTCTCTCAGTCACACATGGATGTGGCTCCTAATGGTCACACAACCTACAGTTAAATGATACAGGGAACCACCCTAAACACAGTATACAGTGGTGGAGGAATAGTGGTACACACACGCGCGCGCGCACACACACACACACACACACACACACCCCTGTTGAGAAAAGGAAAAACAAGAAGCACAGTCCTTGGTGGCTCAGTAGTAAAGAATTCACCTACCAACACAGGGAACATGGGTTCAATCCTTGGTCCAGGAAGATCCAACCTGCCCCAGGGTAACTAAGCACGTGCCACAGCTACTAAAGCCCAAGATCTAGAGCCTGTGAGCCACACTCACTGAGCTCACATGCTGTAGCTACTAAAGCCCGTGTTCCGCAGCAAGAGAAGCCACCACAGTGAGAAGCCCGAGCACTGCAGCTGGAGGGTAGCCCCTGCTCGCCGCAACTAGAGAAAGCCTGTGTGCAGCAACGATGACCCAGTACAGCCAAAAAAATAATTAACTAATTAAAAAAGAAGCAACTCAGTCTCTAATCAATAGAGCCAGCCACAACCTCTATAGAGGATTACAAGGGCTTCGATGTCTGGCCATGGGGTGAGTTTCTTGGTCTCTCACTATGGGTACCCCAAACTTTGCACATTGAGAAAATCTCTCCTGTCTATTATTCTTATGACATCAGGGGCTGGGGAGAGATTTCCCTTCTGAAGAATACCTGGCCTTGAAGCCTATTTCCTGCTGAATGACTAAGGGGTCCTAGGAGTTTCCTTTGGGTTTAAGCCATGATAGATCCACTCCACCAGTGCAGGGGCATTAAATCATACCTATGTCTTTAAAATTCTGATCTTATGCCAGAAAAAAATTGTTTCCTGGAGTCTCCTTTGAGCTGGAATTCCCACAATAGAAATCCTGCCAAGCTGTGGTCTTTGAATCTGAATTCCTCTCTTTTCACATCTGCCACTTAAAAATAATCTTTCCAGAAAATCTGGACCGATACAACTTTTGGTAAGTAGACTTTTGTTGCATTCTCATGTTGAATCTAAATTTCTCCTGAAATTTTTAAAGAACAACTTGATTTAAGTATACTTGGAAATAACACAATGAAAACATTTTCTAAGATATCCAAACCTTAACTCCGTCATAATCACATGGAAGCAGAAATACCCACCCACTCTCCAGAAGTTCAATGGAGAATAAAAATCTACTTTTCATACAATATAAGATGATTGAGAGGCACAACCATAATTATACTGTCAGCCATTCCTGCCATAATAATTCAAAGTTAGCTGGCACTCCGTTTGAAAACCAAATAAAATGTCATCATATTAAACTTTGGGGTACTCTGTAAAAATGGAGTTCAAACTTCACTCACGAGTATAAGAGACCAATTTCCAGTCTTCCTTGGTGGCTCAGTGGTAAAGATTGCCATTTCAGGAGACTCGGGTTCCACCCCTGATCTGGGAAGATCTCACATGCCCTAGAGCAACTGAGCCCATGCGCCACGACTACTGAGCCTGTGTCTCGAGCCCATGTGCTGCAACTACTGAAGCCTGTGCACCCTAGAGCCCATGCTCTGCAACAAGAGGAGCCACTGCAATGAGAAGTTCATGCATCGCTGCTATAGAGTGCAACTAGAAAAGAGCCTGCGCAGCAACAAAGACCCAGCATAGCCAAAAAATAAATAAAATTTTAAAAAGAGAGAGACCAATTTCCCCACCCACTCTCAATCACATTTGGGTGTCTGTCCAAAACAAACATGTTCCTGAGTACCTAAATTAACCATCTTTCTGTTGGGTGGATCTACTCTCATTTGACAGAGAGGTCTGGCAGTTATCTGGTTCTTTTGATCCGCGCAGATAGCCATATTGATCAGGGTTCCTGGCTGCAAGCACAGAGACTGTGCGTAGCTGATGAAACAGCAAACGAGTTCATCAAAGTGAACAAAGCATTGCTCTCTGCACTGTAGGGAAAGCTGACCCAGGGTCAAAGAATCTTAGACCAGGGATGGAAACCACACCACACAACTGTCCTGTTGATGAAGCCTCCCTCATGGCTGCCACCTCCACTGTCCCAGGTGGACACTCCACTTGACAGTTGCCCCACCTTCAAAAGCCAGACAGCAGCACCTGCACTAAAACAGCTTCCACCCAGAGCCTCCTCCTCACCTTCCTCTCTTTTGAATTAAAGCCTCAAGTAAATGAGCCTGATAGGGCTTCCCAGGTGGCACTAGTGGTAAAGAATCCGCCTGCCAATGCAGAAGACACAGGAGATGCAGGTTCAACCCCTGGATTGGGAAGATCCCCTGCAAAAGGGCATGGCAACCCACTCTGGTATTCTCACCTGGAGAATCCCATGGCAGGCTACAGTGAAGCAACTTAGCATGCACACATGCAGATGAGCCTGATTAATATATATGAGGTCATGTATGTGTGTCAGACAGCAAGCAAGCCAGGGAAATAAGTTTTCAATGTTCTCCTTTAGGGAAGAAGATGGGACCTGTAAGCCTGGAAATTCTCTGAAGGTAGCAAAATGGCTCAGAAGGTTGGAAGCATCCATAGAATCATAGAATATGGTCAATGCCCACTACAATCATCCAAATGCCTTTTTAGCCAAGATAAACACATCTGGAAATTTAAATGGATAGCTGCCAAAATTCTGTATCTATTGGAAGGACTGATGCTAAAGCTGAAGCTTCAATACTTTGGCCACCTTATGCGAGCAGTCATGGAAAAGGCTCTGATGATGGGAAAGACTGAACGCAAAAGGAGTATATGGAGACAGAGGATGAGATGGTTGGGTGGCATCACTGATTCAACGGACATGAACTTGGGCAAACTATGGGAGATAGTGAGGGACAAGAGGCCTGGCATGCTGCCGTCCATGGAGTCACAAAGAGTTGGATACAACTTAGCGACTGAACAACAACAAGAGCTATAGAGATCAACTCTAAGAGGCCTATAGGGAATCTCAAGGATAAAAAAAATTGAGACCAATAAATCACTCTTCTTCTTCCCCCAAATCTTATTAAGTTGACTGTGAATAAACCACTATTGAACGGACTCCACGATGAACAGGTTTTGCTTAGAACAAGTCTCTGCTCTTTACAAGACAATGAGACATCTTTTCCAGGCAGAGAATTTGAGACATTTTTGGCATTCGGGCCTCCATTTACATTTGGTACACCAGGTTGGTTATTTTTTTTTAATTAATTAATTTGGCTGCATCAGGTCTTGTTGTGGCACACAGAATCTTCACTGTGGTGCACAGAAGCGAATCTTCTCCGGTTGTGGTGCACAGGCTCAATAGTTAAGGCACGAGGGCTTAGTTGCACTGCAGCATGTGGGATCTTGGTTCCACTGCCAGGGACGAAACCCACGTCCCCTGCATAGCAAGGCACATTCTGAAGCACTGGACAACCAGGGAAATCCAGGTTGGTTATTCTTAATGTGGTTGGTCGCCTGACTTTGGATCAACCACTTCTGGTTAGAGGGGGGTCCCTTAAAGGCTGCTTTCTTTGTGCCTTTCCCCCACCCCTTGTGAATACCAGGAGCTGCAGCTAAATCTCAATTTTAATTCCAGAACTTCATTTGATGAAGTTCTTTTCTTCGGCATATGCACAGTCTTTCAATGCATTCACCAGGATGGTGGCAGGTGACAAATCAAGACTTCTCTCCTTGGGAGCCACGGTCACAACAGAAGCCACTGTAAGAGGGAACACTGTCTTTTACCCCATCCCACCCCTGACTACTGGCACCTCCACAGCCCTCCCCTGAAGTAGATTAAGTTAGGTTAATAATAGGTAACATTTGTCAATCCTCCTACAGAGACAGTATTCAATATGAAAGAACGATGTGATTTGGAAAAGAGTGGGTCTTCATTTGCATACCATGAGCCCTGAAGGTTNCTACTGGCACCTCCACAGCCCTCCCCTGAAGTAGATTAAGTTAGGTTAATAATAGGTAACATTTGTCAATCCTCCTACAGAGACAGTATTCAATATGAAAGAACGATGTGATTTGGAAAAGAGTGGGTCTTCATTTGCATACCATGAGCCCTGAAGGTTCTTCTGGAGCATTCTGATCCAAGTTTGAAAAGTAGGTTGAGCAAGAACAGACCAGATTCTAATTTCTACTTTGCGTTACTTCAATATCGCAAACACAAGATGAGGATGAACGAAGTCGTACATTTGATCACGTAGATCGGGCCTGGGCCACACAAATCTACTTATTTATTTTTCTTTTGCCTTTAAATTACTTTTATTTTTTTAATTAATTCTTTTTGGAGTACAATTGCTTTATTTACAGCGTTAGCTCCTGCTGTGCAGCAAAGTGAATCAGTTATACATATACATATGTGGTGGTGGTTTAGTTGCTAAGTAGTGTCCAATTCTTGCGACCCCATGGACCGTGGCCTGCCAGGATCTCTGTCCATGGGATCGCCCCGGCAAGAATACTGGAGTGGGTTGCCATTTTCCTTCTCCAGGGGATCTTCCCAACCCAGGGTTCAAACCTAGGTCTCCTGCATTGCAGGCAGATTCTTTACCACCTGAGCCACCAGGGAAGCCCTCAATTCATCCCACCCTAATTTGAAAACACAGTTAACAGAGACAGAAATCTTCTGTCTTTCCTCTTTTCATCTCCATATTTTTAGCTGATCTGATGTTTACCTCCATATTACAGCATAATAGATTTTCACCACTATTTCTTGATTGATCAGTTTATTGTATGGTTCAGTCTTTGTTTTATTAGATGAGGATGTGGCTGTCTGAAACCTCTCCCTTCCCTTCACCTTCCCCCAACACCCTGAGATAATCATCCCACTAGCTCTGTGCGGTCGCACTCAGTTGTGTCCGACTCTTTGTGACCTCATGAACTGCAACCTGCCAGGCTTCTCTGTCTATGTAACTATCCCAGCAAGTATACTGGAGTGGGTTGCCATTTCCTACTCCAACAGCTCCTCTTTTGGTTACTTTTGTAAATTAATGCTGTATTTCCTATTTCATCAAGGCCTTTTCCCTTTCCAAGAGGAGAGGCACAGTAACCCTTGCTTGCCTTCAGCTATTTCCCCCTCCCTCTATATTTCTATTTTCATTTTAATACTGTTTTCTGGAGCATCACATTTGGAAACAAAAATTAAGTTGTCTTTGCTTGTCTGTAGGATGCAACTAAATGCTGACATTCAGTAAGCAGTGTTTGTATGCTTGTGGTTCTGGGATTATCATTCACTGCTGAGTGAGAATTATTGCTCACTCTTTCACATCTATTTGCTTCTCCTGAAGTTTATAAGTTTATATTATGCTCTATTCTCTATTACCAGTATTTCCATTTTTCCCCACAGGCTCCATAATATTACCTATTAAGCCAACCTTTTCCCCAGGAACCTCATTCACAGAACAGTCTGCACAACCACCCCCTGGCTTTTTCTTCATTGCTTTTCTGGGTCGATTTCCTATGTTTCCTGAACCCCAGGCTTTTGCTTTCTTTGGTTTACTCCATACTCTCAAATAGCTTTCCCCACAAAAAAGTGCTGTAGAAGGTAACAGTTCAGGGTCCCTGATTGTCTGAAAATATCTTAATCCTATATTCTAATTTCAGTTTGGCTGGCTATATAATTTTAGGTTAAATTTTTTTTCCTTCAGCCAAAACAAGAAATCACAGGCTGAATGCAGCANGGTAACAGTTCAGGGTCCCTGATTGTCTGAAAATATCTTAATCCTATATTCTAATTTCAGTTTGGCTGGCTATATAATTTTAGGTTAAATTTTTTTTCCTTCAGCCAAAACAAGAAATCACAGGCTGAATGCAGCAGCTCATATGAGACTCCAGCTATCTTCTACCAAACTAGTCCTTATAAAGATTTCCCAAAATGTTATTTTTTATGAAAATGTTATTGCTGTTAACATATAATGGGTTTATTATTTTAAATGGATTAATACATTTTTATTGGTGTATAATTGCTTTACAATATTGTGTTAGTTTCTGCTGTACAATCCAAAGTGAATCAGCTATAGGTATATCTATATCCCCTCCCTCTTGAGCCCCCCTCCCACCTCAACCTCCATGCCACCCTCTAGATCAAGACAGCGCCCCGAGCTGAGCTCCCTGTGTTACAGCGCAGCTTCCCACTAGCTAGCTGTCTTATTCATGGTAGTGTACATATGTCAATGCTACGCTCAGTTCATCCCGCCCTCTCCCTCCTCCTGTGTCCACACGTCCATTCTCTGTATCTGTGTCTCTGTTCCTGCCCTGCAAATACATTCATCAGTACCATCTTTCCAGATGCCACATAAATGCATTAATATATGATATTTGTTTTTCTCTTTCTGACTTACTTCACTCTGTGTGACAAACTCTAGGTCCATCCACATCTCTAAAAATGTCCTAGTTTCATTCCTTTTTATGGCTGAGTAATATTCCATTGTATATATATGTACAACATCTTCTTTATTCTTAAATGAATTAATACATTTTTAAAAATTTAATAATAATTTCCCCTCAAAACTTGGAAGGCAGTGTTCCATTTGTCCAGAATCCAGTGCTGCAGATGAGAAAGCCACTGTGAATCTAACTCTTGTTTTTCTTGAGATAACATGCATTACTTCCAGAGGTTTTAAGCTCTTCTTAGTGGACTGATGTGCCAAAACAGTGTGGCTAGCTAATGGCCTTTTTTCCTTGTTCTTACCACTCGCTGTTCTCTCTAATAAAAATATTTGTGCCCTCAGCTCAGGGAAATAATTCTGCATTACTTTTTATTATTTCTGTCTCTTTTCTCTGTTCTAGCTTTCTAGAATTTCAATAGTTCAGATAATGACACTCCTCAATTGATTTTTTTTCTATTCGTCTTTTTATTCAACTTCCTAAAGTGTTTCTTCATATTTATCTTCCATCTCTTCTTTGAACTTTATTTTGGCAATGTCATTCTTAATTTCTTAGTGCTTTATTTTTCCCTAGCCATTACTTTTTCATGGGATCCTGTTCTTGGTTAATGAATATATCTTCTAGAGTCTCTACAGATATTAATTCAAGGTGTGTGGGTTTTTTTTTTAAGTTCTCTTTTGCCCACCACCCTCCCAAATTAATCTGTTTTTTCCAGCATAATTTTTTCTGTTTATTTGGTCTCTTTCATGCTGGATGGTTTCTTCAAATGCATGATGGTACCTGTTTTTCCTTCATGTGCAAAGATGAAATAGTAAGAAAGCTGAGAGAGAGAGAGTTCTCTGTGCATTCTGGTGGCCTTGTTAGCTCAAGGGAACAAGCAGGGAACCAGCTGGTGATCTACAACTGTGACTCCTACATGCCAGATGGGATGTTCTTGGCTCAGGGCATTTCTTTAGAGAGAGTCCTCCAGTGTATTTTCTTTTTTTATGGTAGAAAGTGAGATTTATTGAGTACACTGCAAGGGAGCAGTGAGAGAGACCAAGAGGGGGTCTGCTCTCAGGGGAGAGAAATTGGGCTTCTTTATTGGCCCGTTCTGGTCATGCTTGGGTTAACGTTCCATTCATATGGTGGTTAGGGCTGGGCATGTTGCTGTTCAATCTTCTCGGAATGCTGACTACTTCTGACTGCTGGTAATTTTCCATTAAGGAAGGGTATGATTGTCTTATCTTGAAAGGACCTCCCCAGCCTAAGATGGCTGTTCTATTGTTACATTCCACATTTTTTCCCTGAGAGATCAGCAAAGTCAAATCATCGACATCTCATGAGGACATCACCTTGGGCTCCCTTCCGCTGAGAAGGGGTGGTATGGGATCCCAGTTTGCTAATCAAAAATAGAACTAAGCGAGTGTGTGTGAATAGAAATTTTAGGAGGTCTGGTCAAGATTATATTGGTTCCAGAGATTGAAATCCTTGTTTTGTCATCATTCGTAGCTTGATGGAATAAAGTCAGTTTTGTAGCAATTCATTTAAAGTAGCTGGAGACGTTGGCAGATCTGGGTGGACTGTCCTCAAGGGAGAATGGAAAGGGAAAAGGGATCTCATGGCACGTCTGGAATCAGCCAGGATACAATGCCGCAGCTGACCGGCGTGAAAGCGAGCGGCCCCAAGGTTAGGGCCGAAGGACATAGCCACCTGATCAGTCAGGGATGGTCAGTTGGTGTTCAACCAGGTTTCAGGTCTGCCAAAAGTTGCCTCTGCCAGGGTGTACAATCCCCATCTCCAGGGATCTCAGACCACCGGCGGTGTTGAAGATGAGGAAAGATCACCTCCACAATGTCCATTAGGGCAACAGTGAGTTGAGTCCCATCCCAGAGGCCTTCGGGTCCCGCTGAGGAGTAGTCTCAACCAGGGACCTTTAATTGCCCTGAGTCTGTAGGCCAACTGATACCAAAAGCTCAGCTTCTCTGTGCATTGGTACAGAATCAAATCTCAAAGACAGAAATAGAAAAGAATAGCTTTGGGTGAAGTAATAAAGAATAGCTTTATTACTCTGCCAGACAAAGGGGGACACAGTGGGCTCCTGCCTCAAAAAACTGTGTCCCAACTTGGAGAAGATAGTGAGAAGTTGTATAGTAATTGTCCAAAGAGGGCAAAACTGGATCGTGGACATTCTTCTGATGGGTTGGTGGTAAAGTAAGAAGGAGTCAGAATCATCAACCTTCAGGTCTGGGGTCTACATGCTTGTGGGCCTCATACCATCACTAATTGTTAACTTCTCCCACCTGGAGGGGTTTCAGTATCTGCAAAACAGCTCTAAGATATTGTTGTGTGTATCCTTTGATGGGAAACCAGGACCTTGTCCCAAGGCTGCACTACTGTTTCTCTTGACTTTCTCCCTGGTCTTGCATCCTCTCCCTTCCCTGATTAACAACTGTTTGAATCTGCCCCATGGAACTCAGAGAAGGTCATGGAAGCTGAATGAGGGCTGTTCCCTGTAATCCAAGAAATGGTGGGAGGAGCAGAGAAGGGTTTTGTGCTCTGTGTTGGAAGACAGATCAGAAAGGGAAGAGAGAGGAGAGGGATGCCTCCCATGTGCCACCAAAATGCCCTGGAGTGTGGCAATGGGGCTGGCAATGCAAGTGGTGAAAGAATTCGCCAAGTCAGAAGGAAGGGTAGAAAGCGAAATGTATCAGTTACACTGCAAAAGAGAAGTGGGTGAGACAAAAGAAGGGGTCAGCCCCTCTGGTGTATTTCTTCTTTTCCCCTGAAGGACAGACTCCTGGGTGTGTGTATACAGTCTGGGGATGGGAAAAGGAGGATCCGTTCCTGTAAACAAAGATGTTCACCCACTGAAGCCTCATCCTCCCCTCTGTACCCCTGCTCCTCCTCTGCTCCCCATGAGCTCGGTGTTGACACCTCAGCTCTGAAAAGAGATGATACCAGGAGGTGGCACTCTTAACAGCTGACCGTCTCCATGCAGATTGTCTCTGCTCCATGAAAAATCGAGTCTCTACTTAAAGTAGCTTCTGTTGACGGTATAATGACTTTTATCAAAAGAAAAAAATAGATTCTATTCTGCCCCCTCTCCATCTCATTTTCTTCTCTTTATCCTGTTCCTCCTCCTCCTCATCCTCCTCCTCATTCCCTCTTTCTTCTCTGAGCCATAAGCTGGCCAAGAGCAACTGTTGGCACTTGCTTCATTCCCTCTCGGGCCTTCAGAGATTGTTAAAAATAATAAACTCCCAGCTATGCTGAGTGTGGCACTTGTGTGCTCACAATCCATCAGGTGGCATCATTTAACATGGCAACAGCTTCATCATAATTACCAAAACCAAGGATTTTATTATACATCGAGTGTGCTACTGCCATATGGTTCTGAAAGACAAGACATTTCTCAGAAGAAAGACTAGCTCAGGAAATGTGACTGTTTAAAATTCCCCCACAGTATTATACCTCTTTGAAGTTCCTTTGCTTCTTAACATGAGCTTCTGGCAACTTACTTCTCCTACTTGAGGATACATTTGGAATGCAATGCTTTATGTTTAGAACATTTCAACCTGCTCTCTCCAGTCTCTGGGCAGGCCTGTGACTTGGGGTCTGGGCCATGATCTGACATTAGTTCCTTGCACAACCCAGTTTCTGAAATCTCCTTGCCATTCCTTCTCTGCTTTTTGTCTAAATGCCAACATCTCAGGGAACCTCCTGGTGGCTCTCAGACAATAAAGAATCTGCCTGCCATGCCGGAGACCTGGGTTGAATCCCTGAGTCAGGAAGATCCCCTGGAGAAGGGAATAGCTACCCACTCCAGTGTTATTGCCTGGAGAATCCCATGGACAAAGGAGCCTGGCAGGCTACAGTTGGGTTGCAGAGTCAGACACCACTAAGCAACTAACACTTTTCCTTTCAGGGCAACTCAGTTCTCAATACCTCCCTTAGAAAAGCCTCACTGCCTTAAGTTCCTGGTCCCATGTCACAGAACACCAAGTTTCCCAAAGCTTCAGAAAAGATGCTCCCACCAGGAGACCTCTGGAAAACTGGCAACTTGAGAAGTCTGAAACCCTGAAACCTGAGATTATGTTAGATTAGATTTTGTTCAAAGATTTAATGTAATTCTATTCAGTACTTATAAAAGTCAGAATGGACCAACAGCTCAACATGCAAAGACTCTAGCTGAAATATCTGAGGGGCTTGGAGCCTAGGCAGGAAGCTTGAGCTCAGGAATACAGAAGTCTCTTTGAAAACTTTGGGCTCAGTGGTAAAGAATCCACCTATCAGTACAGGAGACACAGGAGATACGGGTTCAATCCCTGGGTCTGGAAGATATCCTGGAAAAGGAAATGGCAACCCATTCCAGCATTCTTGCCTGGAGAATCCCACAGACAGAGGAGCCTGNTTCCTGTAAACAAAGATGTTCACCCACTGAAGCCTCATCCTCCCCTCCGCACCCCTGCTCCTCCTCTGCTCCCCATGAGCTCGGTGTTGACACCTCAGCTCTGAAAAGAGATGATACCAGGAGGTGGCACTCTTAACAGCTGACCGTCTCCATGCAGATTGTCTCTGCTCCATGAAAAATCGAGTCTCTACTTAAAGTAGCTTCTGTTGACGGTATAATGACTTTTATCAAAAGAAAAAAATAGATTCTATTCTGCCCCCTCTCCATCTCATTTTCTTCTCTTTATCCTGTTCCTCCTCCTCCTCATCCTCCTCCTCATTCCCTCTTTCTTCTCTGAGCCATAAGCTGGCCAAGAGCAACTGTTGGCACTTGCTTCATTCCCTCTCGGGCCTTCAGAGATTGTTAAAAATAATAAACTCCCAGCTATGCTGAGTGTGGCACTTGTGTGCTCACAATCCATCAGGTGGCATCATTTAACATGGCAACAGCTTCATCATAATTACCAAAACCAAGGATTTTATTATACATCGAGTGTGCTACTGCCATATGGTTCTGAAAGACAAGACATTTCTCAGAAGAAAGACTAGCTCAGGAAATGTGACTGTTTAAAATTCCCCCACAGTATTATACCTCTTTGAAGTTCCTTTGCTTCTTAACATGAGCTTCTGGCAACTTACTTCTCCTACTTGAGGATACATTTGGAATGCAATGCTTTATGTTTAGAACATTTCAACCTGCTCTCTCCAGTCTCTGGGCAGGCCTGTGACTTGGGGTCTGGGCCATGATCTGACATTAGTTCCTTGCACAACCCAGCTTCTGAAATCTCCTTGCCATTCCTTCTCTGCTTTTTGTCTAAATGCCAACATCTCAGGGAACCTCCTGGTGGCTCTCAGACAATAAAGAATCTGCCTGCCATGCCGGAGACCTGGGTTGAATCCCTGAGTCAGGAAGATCCCCTGGAGAAGGGAATAGCTACCCACTCCAGTGTTATTGCCTGGAGAATCCCATGGACAAAGGAGCCTGGCAGGCTACAGTTGGGTTGCAGAGTCAGACACCACTAAGCAACTAACACTTTTCCTTTCAGGGCAACTCAGTTCTCAATACCTCCCTTAGAAAAGCCTCACTGCCTTAAGTTCCTGGTCCCATGTCACAGAACACCAAGTTTCCCAAAGCTTCAGAAAAGATGCTCCCACCAGGAGACCTCTGGAAAACTGGCAACTTGAGAAGTCTGAAACCCTGAAACCNGTGTGTGTGTGTGTGTGTGTGTGTGTGTGTGTGGTATGTGGATGTGTGGCATGTGGATGTGTGGCATGTGGATGTGTGGTATGTGGATGTGTGGTATGTGGATGTGTCTGTGTGTTGCGCGTGCGAGGGAAGGAGGTGGGGTGCCAGCAGATTCTGTGCTGAAAAATGGTGCCCTGCCTTCCTTCCTTCCTCCCGAAAGCTGCGCTCCCGCCTGTCCCCGCTGCAAACAGGCCAGGCCGGGCTGGGGGGCGCCGCTCCCGGCCTTCGCCCGGCCAGTACCCTCTGCGGCAGACGACGGTGCGCGATTCCAGCTCCAGGGCCCCGGCTGCCCGGCGGCCGGCGCGCCCTCCCGGTGCAGCAGGCGGGCGCTGTGACGTTCCCGGATAAATGCCGTGTAACTGTGTAGGCGAATGCGAGCTAAAAATAAGAACGGAAAATCTATCATTAAGGTATCATTGCGCCAGCGCAGCTATTTGAAGGCTCCCATGGTCCCTGGCGCCTGCGTTTGAAGCCCGCCTTCAGGCTTTGGAGGGTATTTGCAGAAAACTGCCAGCAGCGGCTCGCTAGCCAGACCTCGGGGCGCAGGGGTGGCGCCGGTAATTATGGCAACACTCAAAATAAATTAAAATAAATGCTCACGTCCCCCCTCCATATCTCCGCCTGTATTGTCCTCAGGTCGCTGGGGAAGCCACCAGAAGTAGGATTGGATGCTGAAATGATGAGACCTGGTCGGTTACTCAAATATTAGAACTGAAAGCTCTTTCAGATTCATTTCGCCATCCACCTTCCTCTATCCACCTCGGAAAAGAAAAATAAAGTACCAGGAGGAAGCCTCTGGAGGAGAAAATGACAAATGGTACTTAACCCCAGGTCTACAGTGCGCTGCGGCGGGGCGCAAAGACACCAGTTCCCAGGATGGCGAGCCTCTGGTGTTCCTTGGGTTAAACGAAAATTGATCTGATTTGTTAACACCCAAAGAGGAGAAGAGGTGATCGGGGGAGGGAGGACAGGATTTGTGTTTGTGTGTGCGCGCGTGTGTCCGGGGAGGAGGAGGTGCCAAGGTGCAGCCTGCGCGAGGCTCTGCGCCTCGGCGGGCTGCGTGCGTGTGTCCCTGTCCGCGCTGCTGAAACGGGGCTCTTCGAGGGATCAGCGTCACATGACTCCGCCTGCCCCTCGCCAGCGCGCAGCTCGCCAGTTCCTCGGTTTGCCCGGCGCCGGGGGAGGGTCGGGAGGCATCTCCAGAGCCCGGGGGCTCTGCGGAGTTGAGAAGAGGTTCTGGAGGGGAATGGTACATCTGGATTCCAGCAGCCGCGGCTCAGCGCCAGATCCTGAACTGTAGAGATTTGGGGGGGAGGGGAGAGCGCGAAGGAGCGAGCGCCAGAAAGAGGCAGAGCACAGCGCGCACGGACCGGGGCTGCCGGGTTCCGCGCGGAGATGTAAGCGCGTGGAGTCGAGCTGGCCTTCGAGCACCATGCAGAAGGGGATCCGGCTGAACGATGGCCACGTCGCGTCCCTGGGGCTGCTGGCGCGCAAGGACGGAACGCGCAAAGGCTACCTGAGCAAGCGGAGTTCGGACAACACAAAATGGCAAACCAAGTGGTTCGCGCTGCTGCAGAACCTGCTCTTCTACTTCGAGAGCGACTCGAGCTCGCGGCCCTCGGGGCTCTACCTGCTGGAGGGCTGCGTCTGCGACCGCGCGCCCTCCCCCAAGCCTACGCTCTCGGCCAAGGAGCCGCTGGAGAAACAGGTGAGGCGAGCGCCGGGGCCGCGGCCCTGGGGGCTCCGGGCCTTTCGCCGGCCGAAGGCGCCCGAACTTTAGTCCCTCTACTTTCGGCGCCCTCGGAGAGATGGGAGGGTTGGCCTAAGCGGGCGGTAACCCGCGGTGGCCAGTGGGGCCCGGGACTGCAGGCAGGGGGCGGGTGTGGGCTGCAGTTGTCCTGCACCCGGCGAGCTCGGCAGGAGGCGGGCACAGAGCGGGCGAGACGCGGAGTCGCGGAGGGAGACGCGGTTTGGAGAGAGATGGGGTGCCCTGGGACAGACAGAAGCAATGAATGTAGAAGCACATCCAGCCAAAAATGGTGCTCCCACCCCGTAGAGCCCCGGACCAGGTAGCTGAATTTCCCCGCGCTTAGGCACGGAAAGGGTGAGACCGAGGCGTCCGAGCGCCGCGGCCCCTACCTCACCGCGGCGGGAGCGAAGACGAGCCAAGTTAGGGTCGATTCGGTGCCATCGACCGGTGGTGAACTCCCAGCCGTCTCCACGCCAAGCAACAANGCACAGAGCGGGCGAGACGCGGAGTCGCGGAGGGAGACGCGGTTTGGAGAGAGATGGGGTGCCCTGGGACAGACAGAAGCAATGAATGTAGAAGCACATCCAGCCAAAAATGGTGCTCCCACCCCGTAGAGCCCCGGACCAGGTAGCTGAATTTCCCCGCGCTTAGGCACGGAAAGGGTGAGACCGAGGCGTCCGAGCGCCGCGGCCCCTACCTCACCGCGGCGGGAGCGAAGACGAGCCAAGTTAGGGTCGATTCGGTGCCATCGACCGGTGGTGAACTCCCAGCCGTCTCCACGCCAAGCAACAAACCGAAGGGTTCCGGGGACCCTTCTGACGCGCTGGGGCCGGATCTGGGGCCGGGGCCGGTGCGGAGGCCGCGGGACAAGTGGGCGCATCTCTCACCCCCGCCCCCTCCGCCTCCGCCTCCGCCGCCGCCGCCGCAGTCGCGCCTCTAGCGCTGCCCTGGGGTTTCCGGAGTTGCGAGGCTGAAAGCCCAGGCCTGGATGGACCGGGGATCAGGGTGCCGCGGAGGTGAGCCTTTGGCGTGGGGGGATGGAGTAGGACCTGCGGCCGCCAAGTGAAAGCCGCAGACAGCCAGAGAGCGATTTTTTTGCTTGCTGCGCTCTCCAAAGGCATCCATCCCGATGCCTCTGGCAAGGTAAAGTCAAAGATAGCGGATGCTAAAATGTCACCGCTGCGAGGGACCTGCGATCCAAAGGGACCTAACCGGCTGGTTACTGCCTGGATGAAGACCGGAGGCCAAAGAGGGAAATTTGCTTGCCCAGTGTCGTCATCTCAGGAGTTAAGGCCACCTTAAGGGTCTGAGAAGAGAACTAAGGGCTCGAAAGCCGTTACTGCAGGCAAACTGGCAGTGATTGAATTGAATTTTTTTAAAAAAGCATCCTAGAAGTCGCCCTCACTGATGGTCCAAGACAGAGCTCTGAGCTCCGACCCTCTAGCATGTCTCTTCCTCTCCTGCCCACAGCCCATAGGTGTTGGGAGATGAATTGGGAGGCTGGGAAAGGTGGACAGGAATATTTGAGGATGGATCTCTGAGGATGATGTGCCACCTGGCAGGTAGAGGCCCTCAGATGGCAAAGTGATGCAAAGAACAGGCAGCTCTTTAAGCTCAAGGCAAAAACGGGGCCTGGAAGACTCCCCTGGGAGAGGCAAACCCAGCCTGGGCCAGAGATGCTCTCTCAGCCCTTGACAACCTGCTCTTTGCTGGCCTTCCAGAACAGTACCAACACTTGCCGGCCAAAGTCCACCCATGGCCTGGAGTTTCAACTGGCGCCCATCCTCAACCTCTTATACCAGAGCACAGAGCTGAGCTCCCAGGCAGGCAGGGAGAAAGGGCTGGAGGAGACTGAGCTGCTATTGGGTTCACAGTGCCTGCTCTCAGCCCCTTGGACCAGAAACAGGCCTGAGATGATTCACAGCTCTGCAACTTCCTGACTGTGTGACCTCAGTTAACACACTAAACTTCTCTAAGCCTCTCTTTTGTAATCTACAAAGTGGAGGTAATAACACCTATCTTTCTGGGGTTTTGAGAACACGTATAATGTGTATGCAAGGATGCTCACGGTCCGTTTTAGTTGATGTTTTAGTTTGAATCTGAATGATACCCACCTGGCCAGGGACTAGAGGCCTAACATAAAATGTTGAAGCTGAAAGAAACCTCGGAGAGATCATACGACCCACTCCTCCCATTTTACAGACAGGGAAACCTGGAGAGCAGATTGGGAAGAGAATTATCTACCTGATTCAGATTCAGTGGCAGAATTAAGACCTAGAATTCATCCAGCTTCTAAGAATTCCTAAAAATGCCCTCTTACATTGATTCTAAATCATTCACCTTTGGGCTCAGGTGTTAAATCGTGCTAGCAGTGGATTATGGGAGGGATAGGAGTACAAAGCCAATTAGTGGTGTCCTTGCATGGTCCAAGCCATTTTCCCAGAGGAGCAGTGGTCAAGAGATCCTCCAGTATGGTCATGAGAGTAGCCTTCCTGGCACAGGAGAAGCAGAAGAGGGTTGAGAATAGTAAGTGGCCATCTGGTACTATCCAGCTCAGGTGCAGATTTCTGTTAAAGATATGTGCTTTGTCTTATACACTTCTATAGATGGTCCATTTGACTCCAGGCCAAGTTTGGCTGCTCCTTTGCACTGCATGTGTCTATAAAAATTTATAGCTTTTTGTTTTCTAAATCTGTGAGTAAAATTGATGGTGCCAGCAGCAAATCAGTGTTTCTCCTTGAAACATTGGAGAAAGTCCCTGGGACACCTACAGTGCACCAGCATGAGAGGCCCAGCTCCAAGCCATTCTGTGACTAGATTTGCCTTACAAACCACAGGAAACCTTAATTCAAAACCAGCTGGGCATGTGGCAGAGAACCCATATGTGAGGGACTACAAAAAGGCTATCAGTTTGACTGGACTGGCTGGTATCTAGTGAAGACTCGATTTTAGCAGAATGTCATTTTTATCCAGGTCTAAGCAGGCAGCAGAGAAGGACATGGCAACCCACTCCAGTACTTTTGCCTGGAAAATCCCATGGACGGAGGGGCCTGGTAGGCTACAGTCCATGGCATCTCGAAGAGTTGGACATGACTAAGCGACTTCACTTTCACTTTTCACTTTCATGCATTGGAGCAGGAATTGGCAACCCACTCCAGTATTCTTGCCTGGAGAATCTGCCGTCTATGGGGTCGCACAGAGGCAGACACGACTTAGCAGCAGCAGCAGCAAGCAGGCAGCATGTCCACCTGGGAGGATCAGGGTTAGTTTCTCTAGAAATAAAAACCAAGTCTTGGCTGGAAACTACCCCAGTGGCAGGGATGCGTGAGGAATGAAGCACACAGTAGGTGCTCAAAAGGTACTTATGAAGCTGAACTTATTGGTGTATCCTTGTTAACTCGACACTCCATGTCTTCAAGACTGACTGTACAGCAGTCCAGGCCCTGAGCTGTGCTGTAGGCCCAGGAAGCTTGGATGTCATAGTCCCCAACCCCCAGGAAGATGAACACAGATAAAGATGTGTTAGAGCTATATAGGCTGTGAAGATGCTCCAATAGGATATGCAGGGGCTCTGGGACCAGGCCACCCTAACATGATGCACTGTCCTCTGGCTGCTTCTGCGCTGGTCTGATTGCCTCTGGTGCAGCCCTAACGTCTTGGAGCCCTGACTTGGGATCCCAAAACCTCGTAAAGTCACAGGGGCTCAGCCATGCTCCCCTGCCAACTGGCAGTTGCAAACACTCCCTATACACTGGCCTGAGCCCTGTTTGCTCAGTCCTGACCCCCTCACCTCTGACCCTATGGCCCACACACTGAAGACCAAGAGGCTCTAAACGTAAAATTTGGGTTCAGAAATTGACCCTGAGTGTTCTTTTTTAAGGTTTTTATTATTTGGACCATTTTTAAAGTCTTTATTGAATTTGTTCTAATACTGCTTCTGTTTTATGTTTTGGTCTTATGGCCACAAGGCATGTGGAAATCTTAGTTCCCTGACCAGGGATCGAGCCCATACTCTTTGCATTGGAAGGTGAAGTCTTAACCACTGGACCACCAGGGAAATCCCAGCCCTGGGTGGTGTTGCTCTGCTTTGGCATGGAGTCACCCCACACTGGCTTTTGCTACTGTCATTCCCAGCCCTCTGAAACAGAACTTCCAACCCCAACTTCTCAGGCGTGGACTTGACCAAACCAACCCCAGGACTCCCTTATCACCCAACCAGAGAGGGTCAAAATGTAGACCCCAGGCTTTTCCACATCCCTTCATCCAGAACCTCAGCACTGATGTAGGCAGAGGGTCCAGAAGCTGGGGGCCCACAGTACCTGTTGTCCACCCATGGGTACTTTCCCTGGAGACCAGATGAAGGCCCTCTCCTGGTCCTCATTTCTGGGTGGCCTGGTGTCTCCAAGTTAAAGACAGCCGTAAGTCCATGAGCATTTCCACTTTGCAGATGAGGAAACAATCTCTTCCGCACCACCGAGCAAGGTAGTGGCTGAAATGCCCTCTGGCTTTCTCTGCAGCGGTGCTGTCTTCACCACAAAGCCTGCCCTCCAATTGCTGTAGCTCATCCTGCCTCTTGGCCAATCAGAAAAGCACAAACCTGGATGTAGGGAAATACTGCATACTCTAAAAGCAACACCCCTCAGACAGAGGGCCGTTACTCGCACACTCACACACACGTGGGGCTAGCAGCTCAGCCTGCCATACTTACACCTCTGGAAGGACCAGCAGGGCTGTCCCCTTGTCTGGTTCCAGCCCAGGGCTGGGCCAGGAGATGTGGAGCCCCAGAGTTCACTGTGGAGGGGACTCATGTCCCCACCCTAGCCCCCAAATATTTCTAGCACTGACACGAGGTTGAAGAGCCTCAATAGTTATACCTTTTGTATGTATATGTGTGTATTCGGTTGTGTCCAACTCTTTGTAACCCCATGGATTACAGCCCACCAGTCTTCTCTGTCCATGAGATTTGCCAGGCAAGAATCTGGAGTGGGTTGCCATTTCCTCCTCCAGGAATCTTCCTGACCCAGGGATCGAAGCTGAGTCTCCTGCACCTCTGGCACTGGCAGGCGGGTTCTTTATGAGTTTAGCCAATGGGGAAGCCTTAGTGAAACTGTAGTTGGGACATTAATTTGTGCAGTACACAATTTGGCTCTCAGTGTCAGGCTGATACCCAGTCCTGTGGATACAGAAAAAAATGAAATTGATCCCCTGTCTTTANCTTCCAACCCCAACTTCTCAGGCGTGGACTTGACCAAACCAACCCCAGGACTCCCTTATCACCCAACCAGAGAGGGTCAAAATGTAGACCCCAGGCTTTTCCACATCCCTTCATCCAGAACCTCAGCACTGATGTAGGCAGAGGGTCCAGAAGCTGGGGGCCCACAGTACCTGTTGTCCACCCATGGGTACTTTCCCTGGAGACCAGATGAAGGCCCTCTCCTGGTCCTCATTTCTGGGTGGCCTGGTGTCTCCAAGTTAAAGACAGCCGTAAGTCCATGAGCATTTCCACTTTGCAGATGAGGAAACAATCTCTTCCGCACCACCGAGCAAGGTAGTGGCTGAAATGCCCTCTGGCTTTCTCTGCAGCGGTGCTGTCTTCACCACAAAGCCTGCCCTCCAATTGCTGTAGCTCATCCTGCCTCTTGGCCAATCAGAAAAGCACAAACCTGGATGTAGGGAAATACTGCATACTCTAAAAGCAACACCCCTCAGACAGAGGGCCATTACTCGCACACTCACACACACGTGGGGCTGGCAGCTCAGCCTGCCATACTTACACCTCTGGAAGGACCAGCAGGGCTGTCCCCTTGTCTGGTTCCAGCCC
The DNA here is from genome assembly GCA_006410875.1 of Neotragus pygmaeus. NCBI lineage: Eukaryota > Metazoa > Chordata > Mammalia > Artiodactyla > Bovidae > Neotragus > Neotragus pygmaeus. Next base: position 176,499 of record SJYV01034608.1, on the reverse strand, counting down.
AGGGCTGGGCCAGGAGATGTGGAGCCCCAGAGTTCACTGTGGAGGGGACTCATGTCCCCACCCTAGCCCCCAAATATTTCTAGCACTGACACGAGGTTGAAGAGCCTCAATAGTTATACCTTTTGTATGTATATGTGTGTATTCGGTTGTGTCCAACTCTTTGTAACCCCATGGATTACAGCCCACCAGTCTTCTCTGTCCATGAGATTTGCCAGGCAAGAATCTGGAGTGGGTTGCCATTTCCTCCTCCAGGAATCTTCCTGACCCAGGGATCGAAGCTGAGTCTCCTGCACCTCTGGCACTGGCAGGCGGGTTCTTTATGAGTTTAGCCAATGGGGAAGCCTTAGTGAAACTGTAGTTGGGACATTAATTTGTGCAGTACACAATTTGGCTCTCAGTGTCAGGCTGATACCCAGTCCTGTGGATACAGAAAAAAATGAAATTGATCCCCTGTCTTTAAAGCTCATCATGGAGTAGAGTGTACCATAAACACCAAGTGCCAGAATTCTCCACCCTCAGGATTCCAGACTCTCTTCCCACCCCTGCCTTGGGTCAGGAGCTCACAGTGTCAGGCTTGATATGTTAGACTTGCTCACATGCTCCCGCCTTGCCCCGCACCAGGCCCTGGCCACGTGGCAATCCTTGGGACTGAGCTTCTAGAGGGTAAACCTGACCATGTTCTAGGTCCCGGAGCATGTCACTGTCTTCCATTGCCTTTGGGAAAAAATACAGATTCTCCAGCATCACCCAGAGCACCCAGCAGGCTCCAGCCTCTGCCTGCCCTGCCAACCCTGCCCCACCCTCCCCTGCCCCTCCTTCCTCACCTGACCCCACCTCCTCTTGCCCACCTCAAGGCCTCTGCAGAAGCTGCTCCCTATGCCTGGAATGATCCCCCTCCCCCAGGTTTAGTGACCAACTTCTCCTCCTTCAAAGATCTCCTTTTAGGTCTTAGCCTAAAAGTCATCTCCTGAGCCCCACCACCCCCACCCTGTGGGAGCTAGAGGAGCCCCAGGTTCCCCATCTCAGGCTTGCACAGCCCTCTGTCCTTCATCCACATGGCTTATCAGGCTAGGCTTACTTGATGTATTTAGCTGGTAGTTTGTGAAGGGTCTTCCTTCTCCCTGTAGAATGTAAAGGCTGGAGGGCACGTCTTACATCCAGTCCCTTCCCCTCATCGTCCTGACAGCCCCATGAGGTTATCCCTGGTAAATATTTTTGAGGTGACAAAACTGAGGCTCAGAGATGGTCAGTAACTTGTCCAAGATTACAGAGCACATACTTGGCAAAGCTAGCCTGTGAACCCAAGTCCATGCATGTGTGCAGTGGTGTCGAATTCTTTGTGACCCCATGCACTGTAGCCCGCCAGATTTCTCTGTCCATTGGATTTCTCAGGCAAGAGTACTGGAGTGAGTTGCCATGCCCTCCTCCAAGGGATCTTGCCAATCAGGAACTGAACCCAAGTCTCCTGCATTGCAGGTGGATTCTTTACAGCCGAGCCACCGGGGAAGCCCACATGCAGGTCCATGTGACTCAAAAACCTGCGCTTTCCAGCCATAAGCACAGCACAGAGACTGGGGCTGAGGGACTGCTTGAGTTTAGCATCCTCCGCCAAGAGAAATAAAGAATGAGAGAGAGAATTAACAGCAAGCGAAAGGATGGTGCTGTCTTTCTGGTGACATCTGACAGCTTTTGTTTCTGCTTGGGTGGGAGACTTGCACCTCAAGTCCCAGGAGTTGGGCACCTCAAGGCAGGCCTCCATACCCCATGGGCTCTCTGGCATCTGTGGGAGCCTGGAGCCAGCGTGTGTATGCACAGAGCCAAGAACAGGACTCAGCCCCCTGGTGTTTATGCAGGAGAGTCGGTGACGCGTGCACTTGAGGGGGGCCCAGAACACTGCCAACTCCTAGACGCCTCCGGGAGGGCACCTGTCGTGCTGGGAGCAGCTGCGAGCCTCAGACACCCCCGCTGCCCATCCCCTCCCCAGCTCGGAGAAGAAGGCACAGCCCCCAAGCACATGGCTTCAATTCCCGGCTCATTCACTGAGGGGTTTGTCCACCCCCAGCAGTGACGTGGAACTGGGTAAAAGCCACATGGACTGACTTTGGATTCTGGCTCTGCCAGCTCCCAGTCTGCAAGCTCTCGAGCCTCAGCGTCCCCATCCGTGACATGGAGTCTGTAACTCAGCCTGCCCCGCCACTTGTTCTGAGTGTCATAGTGGGTGCTGTTTGTAAAGCCCTCGCATAGTACAGTTGCTGTTGTTGTTTAGCTGCTCAGTCGTGTCTGACTCTTTGCGGCCCCGTGGACTGTAGCCCACCAGGCTCCTCTGTCTATGGGATTTTTCACACAAGGATGCTGGAGTGGGTTGCCATTTCTTTCTGCAGGGGATCTTCCTTATCCAGGGATTGAACCCAGGTCTCCTGCATTGTAGATGGATTCCTTACCACTGAGTCTCCAAGAAATCCACACCGCCCCTCAACCCCTGCCAATAGCACAGTAGGTCCAATCAATACATTATAACTATTGTGGCTTCCCTGGTGGCTCAGAACATAAAGAATCTGCCTGCAACACAGGAGGCCCAGGTTCAATCCCTGGGTTGGGAAGATCCCCTTGCAGAAGGAAATGACAACCCACTCCAGTATTCCTGCCTAGAGAATCCCATGGACAGAGGAGCCTGATGGGCTGCAGTCCATGGGGTCACAACGAGTCAGTCACGACTGAGCGACTAACACTTTTGCTTTCTTTGTGGCTTCACCTTTCATGGTTATGACAGGCACTTCCTCCACAAAGCAAGGACCCAGATCTCCTGCGTCTCTGGAAGGTTTGAAGTGAACCAACACAGACCGTTGACCCTGGATATAAAAATAGGATGGTAAATCTTAACTCAGAGAACCTATGGGTTTCTGAGAAGGTCTGAGTGAGCATGCCGCTGAAAGAGGGAAAGTGGCTGCAGGAGCCTCCTTCATCCATGGTGGCCACGCCATCACCCAGTCCTGTGGATTTCACCTCCAAAATCTCTCCCAGACCATCCTCTCTGGCCCTTCTCTTCCTCCAAGGCTCTAGTCCAGGCCACCATCATCCTGTCTGGACTTAGGTGCGGGCCTCCTAATAAATGTGCTAGTCAGCATGGGTGACATCATGCTGCAGTAACAAACGAGCCCCCAGTTTCCAGGAACACAACAGAGGCTTATTTCCTGCTCAGGCTTTGGGTCCCCTATGGTTGGCAGGAGGGCACTGCTCACTGTGACCACTCAGGGACACAGCCTGACATAGATTCGTCCTGACACCTGCCTCCACGGTCACCTCCACTGAGGGTGGGTATGTGGCCAATCTCTCCCTGGCTCTTAAAGCTTCCCCCCCACACCCAGAAGTGGACTGCTCTGGCCACAGTTCAGGGTGACAAGGCAGGTCACGTGGCTTCTGTTCAGAGGTGGCAGGGACGTGCAGACCTACCATGAAAGCAGGGATCTAGAGGTGTTGGGAGAACCGTTTCCGTACATTCACTGCATCTTGCCGCTTATGTGCCTCTCTGCAGCCAAAGCACTTTCCAAAATGCAGATCTAGTTGTCACACATACACACACACACACACATGAGTAGCTGAGAGAAAAGCAGAGGTGCCATCGTGATGGGTGTAATGACAGGAAGCAGAGACTGTGCCCAGCAATGTGTACTCACACCTACAGGGGCATCTCTTCCCAGCCTAGGGGCATCAGGGAGACTCCACCCAGAAAAGGGCAAGGAGGACAGTGAATGCAGCTTGCAGGGGAGGCAGAGCTGGCCTCTAAGGCCCATGTGCAGGTTACAGAGCACAGTGAGGAGCTGGCACAGGGCTCGATGCTAGAACGTACTGCTGGCAGCTCCAGGCTGCGGAGATCGAGGCAGGGGGAGGAAAGACAGAAGGAAAACCCATCGGGAGGTAGGAGGTCAGGTCGGAGAAGGCTGTCAAACGGAGCGGTCACAAAGGCCTGAATTTGGAGAGTGTGAGAGCACTGGAGATTCCACCCTCTCTATTATGCAGCACCCTGCACTGTGCCCCTGAAACCATCCCTGGCTCCCACATGCCCTGGCCTGCACAACCTCTGGATCTTCCTACCTCCCAGGCTTGGTACTGAGCCTGTGAAAGGTCCAGGTGGTCTCCATACCTTCTCCTTCAGCCACCGCTCAGATAGAGCACCTTTGCAGCTGACGGCTTACAAAGTCCTTTCCATGCCTAGTGTTTCGTGCAACACCAAGGTAACCCTGCTGTTCCTGCAGTTGTTTGTGAGGAAGAGCTCATCCTTGCTTGGATGAAGCTCAGATAGATGGAGCTCATCTCTCCACAAACACCTGAGTGTCTGTGTCATGCAAGATCCCAAGCCCTCGCTGCTAATAAATGTCAGGCCTCCTGGTTCTGGGTTGTTAAGATCAGAGCACATCCAGGCCTCTGTTGTTAAATTCAGCAATTTATACTTAAAGACCACATCTTACTAAATGAGCAAGGCTAATGCAGTTTCTTTCCCCTGAAAAAGAGAGAGAAAATTATTTTCAAGAAGATAATTCCCAGTTGAATTTTTATTTATTTTTCAAATTGAAAAATCTGAGACCTTAAAATGAAATTAATTTTAGAAGTGTGAATGAATGAATTTTTAGCCGCTGTAGCTGGCATTCCAAAAACACGTCTGGAAATTCAGACAGACTTGATTGACTTTTCCTCTGTCAGACTATATGAGTGAAATATAACCAGCTTTGTGGAATTGCCTCTTAGACCATTAGCCAAACTCAAGGAGTTAGTGAAACAGCTTGGAAGCACTAGTCAATCATGCAGCATTCTCTGCGTGCCCATTAACCTTACCCCTAGCCTGCTGCTGCGCATCTACCCTTTCTCCCACAGTGGGTCTTCCCTGCCCTCCAGCTACACTGGAGGTCGCCTGGACTCCCCTCACCTCTCTGTCAGATCCACAGGCTTTGGGGAGCTTAGGGGAAGGACTGGTGTTCTGGATGGAGAACCCATACAGTGTGGGCACAGGTGAGGAGAGGCAGGCGTGTGATTACATCTGAGAGCTTCCTGGTAGCCTGGGCACAAAGGGAAACCAGCCAATTATGGAACACCCATTGCCTCCCAGCAAATCACAGTGCAGTTCATCCAGTAGGAGCACTTGTATACCCCCAGGGGCTTACATATGGGAGACTGGGGAGTGAAGGACCTCAGGGGCAGAATCACTGCAGAAACAGAGGTTCACCACCCATCAGTGGCTCCCACTGGCTCTCAGGGAAGGCTGAGCATGCTCACTGAAGATCACAGTCCATGAGGCTACAATGCTGAGGTCCAAAAGATAGTGTCCTGGTGACTAGACAATGCAGGGGTCAGCTTGGAGAACCTGGGAAGTGGGTGGTCAGTTAGGCACTCTCAAACAGCCACTGACTTTTATTTTAAAATTTTAGAATTGATAATATATTCTCATGGTTTGACATTCAGAAGTTACAAAGACGTAAACAGTGACAATGCTGCTTGCCACTGCTAACCCTGGCAATCCAGTTCTCTTCCACAGAGGATTTTAATGTTACCGGTTACTTATGCATTCTTCCAAAGAGATTATACATGCAAATATATGCAAAGGTATATAGATGTATGGCCATATATATGCATGTCTGTATAATTATACAAATGGCAACATACTGCAAGCACTATTCTACACATTTTCTCAGTATATTGTGGAGATAGTTCTCTATATTGATCGTCTTCATCCTTTTTTACAGCTGCATAGAAGGAATTTTTGCTTTGCTGAAAGAAGGAAAAAAACTCCAGTCTGGATAGGTCTGTCTTTCACCTTCTGTCAAAAACCCAGTTAGAAATGACCTATGCACAAGAGTGTTTACTGATTTCAGGTCTGTTTGTAGAAAAAAAGACTATAAATTACCCAAAAGTCCCTCAAGAGAAGATTAGCTAAATAAACTGCAGCACATCCACACAGTGGAATACTATGCAGGTATAAAAAAGGTGAGGACAGTAAATATAGAGAACTGTCTCCACAATATAGTCAGAAAAACACATGTAGAATAGTGTTTGCAGTATGTTACCTTTTGTATAATTATACATACATGCATATATATGGCCATGTATCTATATATCTTTGTGTATATAATCTTTCTGGTGTGGTAACCAGGCCCTAGGAGGACCATGACTTGAGAACTCAGAGGCAGAGGTCAGTGAAATGAGGTTACTTAGAGCAGGGTATGTGGGAGGGCAGGTAGGGAGAAGGTCATGAAGTGGCATGTCAAGTGAGGTGGAGGGTATGAGTAGGCAGGGTCCTTTCTGGATTGGTGTGAGAGTACCAGTGGGGCTGGTCAAGGCCAGTACTTCTATTGAGCAGGACCATTTGGAACACACTGTACCTAGGGACAGCCCTCTGTATGCCCCAGATACAGGGTGGCACAGCCAGGGCAGGGAGGAAGCAGCCTGAAGAGCATTCACTGTGCTACAGACACGGTGAGACAGGGCAGTGTGCAAGCCCTGAGGGGGCCTGGCCTGAGTCAGCAGGACCTCTTCTGCGAAAGCCAGAGAGCAGACGGATTCCCCTGGAATCTCAATGGTGAGAGGCGGAAAGGGACCTCAGATGATGGGGAGCCTGAGTGGGTGGCCCCTTATTGAAGGAGAGGTGGTCTTCAGGCAGAGGACTGCACAAACACACATGTACACACATACACACACACACACACACACGCTGCTGAGGCCCCTTCAGGTCCACTGTAGCACAGTCCTGTTTGCACTGGGACCCCTGCAGCATCAGGCAGAGAGGGCTGACCGAGGCACAGGGCCAGCTGGGACCATGGTCCCAAAGATGGACCAGGAGGGAGGAGCCAGGGCCCATGGGGGAGAAGCTGACCGTGCCTAGCCAGACCACTAGAGTGGACCTACCAAGAGGAAGGGGTGGGGCTGACCAAGAGTGGTGGCCTCCATCCTGCTGCTGACCGAAGCCCATCTCCCTCTTGGAGAAGATAGCGAGCAGAGGCCCAGACAGGACAATGGGTCTGGTTTCTGATCAAGGAGCATGAATCAGAGGGGATAAGACAGGGGCAGGGAGACAGAGGGAATGGTTTACGAGTTGGGAGGTGAGGAACCTTGGAAGCAGGCACAGCGGTGAGGATGGGAGAATGCACAGTGCCAGAGATATCCAAGGCAGAGAACTTGGTGACCCATTGAGTTTCAGAAATGAGGAAGAAGCAGGAGCTGAAGGTGTTAGAAACAACGCCCCAAATGGCTGAGCATAATCCTTTGATTTTAGTACAATTCTGACGCTTCAGTTTCTAAGCCTCTCCCATGCCTCTTGTGTGTGTACGTGTGCATATGCCTAGCTTATTTGAGGAGGGTTAGTTTACAACAACAGCAGTGTATTCCGTCATAACTCCAGAGGCTAGAGGTCTGAGACCAAGATGCCTGCGGGGCCATGGTCCCTCTGCAGTCTCTGGGGAAGAGCCTTTCCTTTCTTCTGCTGGCTCCTGATGGCTGCCAGCAATCCTTGGTGGTCCTTGATGTGTAGATTCATCTCTCCAGTCTCTGCCTCCCTCTTCACATGACTTCCTTCCCTGTGTGTCTGTCCAGATTTCTCTCTTTTTATTAAACCCTCTTCTTGTTATGACTTCATCTTCCCTTGCTTACATCTGTAAAGATCCTACTTTCAAATAAGGTCTTAAAAAAAATTTATTGGAGTAGAGTTGATTTACAATGTTATGTTTGTCGCAGATGTACAGTAAAGTGAATCAGCTGTACATATACATATATCCCCTTTTTTAGATTCTTTTCCCATATAGGCCATTACAGAGTATTGAGTAGACTTCCCTGTGCTATACAGCAGGTTCTCATTAGTCATCTATTTTAGACAGAGTAGTGAGTATATATCAATCCCAAACCCCCAATTTATCCCTCCCTCACCTTTCCCTGTTGTAACCGTAAGTTTGTTTTCTACATCTGTGACTCTCTTTCTGTTTTGTCCATCCGTCCCTTTGTACCATTTTTTTTTACATAACACATATTTGCAAATAAGTTCTTAGTCACAAATTCTGATAGACATGAATGTTAGCAGGGCACAATTTGTCCCCAACATGTATATGCACAAGTGTGTGGTTTTTCTAGTAGTTGGCCACTAACTAGTTGTTTTGATGGGGCTTCCCAGGTGGCTCAGTGGCAAAAATTCCTCCTACCAATGCAGAAAACTCTTCCATGGGTCGGGAAGATCCCCTGGAGGAGAAAATGGAACCCCCTCCAGTATTCTTGCCTGAGAAATCCCATGGACAGAGGAGCCTGGCGGGCTACTGTCCACGGGGTCAGAAAGAGTCAGACATGACTGAGTGACGGAGCACACAGGTTGTTTAGACCCATCACTTGGACCTGGCAAATGATTCGAGTGGTTTTAAGACCATTATCAAGCACTTCTATGAACCAGGAGCNCGGGCTACTGTCCACGGGGTCAGAAAGAGTCAGACATGACTGAGTGACGGAGCACACAGGTTGTTTAGACCCATCACTTGGACCTGGCAAATGATTCGAGTGGTTTTAAGACCATTATCAAGCACTTCTATGAACCAGGAGCTTTCACAGCATCATATGTTTTGCACAACCCTGTGAGATTTGTGATATCCTCCCCTTTTTGTGAAAGAGAAAACAGGTCCACAGAAATGAAGAGATATGGTGAAGACACCAAGGATAAATAATATATAATAAATTTAAACCCAAGTGACTCCAAAGCCTAGCATGTGCCACCAGCTCCAGAGTCCCGGAACACTAGTTTCATGGAATGTTGATAGATCTTCCAAAATATGAAAAGTGTTCCATGGTGGGATAAGTTCTGGAAAAAGTTCCTTTGGGGACTTCCTTGGTGCTCCAGTGGCTAAGATGCTGCACCTCCAATGCAGGAGCCTGGATTTCAACCCCTGGTCAGGCAACTCTATCCCGCGTGCCACAACTAAGAATTGATGCAGCCTAATAAATAAATATTTTTAAACAACATGCATCATTAAACATGTTTATGAGAAGTCCCTTCATTGCACGACTGCTCAGTGCCTTTAAGAAGTGAGAGGGCCTCCTCTCCCTAAAGAGACATAAGCCTCATTAATGGAAAGCCATGGCCCACACCCTTCCAGACAACTCGCCCGCCTGAGAAGTAAATGCAATGCCACCTGCTTTGTGGCATTTGGTGTGCATCGATTAATTAATGATCTGGGCTCCTGTGCTGTGCTGACACATGCATTCAGCCACCCATTCAGCAAACGAAGGCCATTCCAAACCATTCCAAACCCAGGCAGGGGCATGGTGCCAGGCTCTGGGGACATTCTTGGTCAGGAATCATTTGTTTGAAAGGAGCAGGAGCCCATTCAAAGCAGCTTAAGCAGAAAGGGCCGCTCTTGGAATGATTACTGTGGTAATTATTGGAACCCAAGGAGCAAACCTGTGTCCGGGTCTCCAAGGCCTGGACCAGAGCCATCTCTCTCTGCCCTGTCCTCCCCACCCCCAATCTAGTTCCATGGTCTCCCATCTCCACTTCTCTCTCAGACAGTTCTGCCTCCTCCTTTGTTGCTGGTACTTCGAGTTCAACACACACTGCTCATTAATTTGGTCTCTCCCTGTCATTGTTCCAAATAACTGAAAATTCCTGGATGGATGGCATACATCTATGGTTGCTCCAGGGTGGGGGCCCCAGGAGAACGTGGGGGGTTGAGTAGAGGAAAGAAGTGCTTCTTCTGCAGACATTACTCCCTCTTAGGGGTTCACTGGGACCAACAGGAGGGCTTTGAAAAATATCAGTGCCTGAAGCCTATCCCTTCCCTGTTCCCTGCTCCCACATTCTGGCTTAATGTGTCTAAAAATAGGGCTCGAGCATCCGTGTCGGCTTAGGTTCTCAGGTATCTCTATTGGGAGACCCAGATCAGGACTCTGTGCTGTACAGCAAGTCCCCTACATACCAACTGTCAAGTCGTAAACGTGTGTTCGCATGTCCAGTCAATGAGTTAGTTCACGTGTCTGGTGTACCTTGTCACGTGCGTGCATCCTCTCCAAACAGTTGTGCTTGTGTACACTTTACTGTCCTGTACTATGTAGAGTACAATAATGCAAGCCCAGGATGTCTGGAAGCAAGCATAAAAGCAGTGGTGATGTAGCTGGTACTACTATGCTTTTCAAGGTACTGCATTGTTAAGACTAAAACGGTTGTCTTTAATTTGTGTGTGTGTGTGTGTGTGTGTGTGTGTGTGTGTGTGTGTGTGTGTTTAATGTATTGCTTGTGGGGAAAGTATTCTACATCTATTACAGTACAGTACTATGTAGCTGATCATGTTAGTTGGGTACTTAGACTAATTTTGTTGGACTCATGAACAAATTGAACTCATGATCGTGCTCTTGGAACAGGCCTTGTTTGTATGTAGGGGACTTACTGTGATAGGAAAGACAATAAGAAGTCATCACAAGAGGATAATGGCTTTGATGGAGACGCATAGGGCCTGGCACACCTGACAGTCCAGAGGGAGCAGGAAAGAGATCCGTTAAGACTTGAGGGTGAGAGGTGCCCACACCTTGCAGAAAGCACTAGGCAGCGCGGGCTTCCATGTTTGTCACTGATTACTACCACGAAATGGACAGTGTCTGGGTTTACAGTGGGGATGAAAAATATAGGCTGAATTCACAAGGGAGAAATCACTCGGGTAGAGAATTAAAGGTGGAGATACCTTGATTTTGCATGATTAAGACCATTCATGCATAGTTGACCAAGGCAGGTGTCAGTGTCATGCCCACTTGCCAGAAAGCTTCCCAGCTGGCTCAGATGGTAAAGAATCCACATGCAATGCAGGAGACCCAGATTCAATCCCTGGGTCAGGAAGATGCCCTGGACAAGAGAATGGCAACCCAGTCCAGTATTCTTGCCTGGAGAATCCCATGGGTAAAGGAACCTGGCGGGCCTACGGTCTATGGGATCACAGAGTTGGACACAACTGAGCAACTAACACTTTCACTTTCCACGTGCCAGAGGGAGAGGCAGAGGCTGCCCAGATTCCCTGGTTCTGAGCCACACAGCCAACCATGGACCCCACTGTTGAGACTTCCACTTGCTCCACCTTTTGTAGGATGATCAGGGGTCCTGGTGTGTTCAGGACTGTCTTGGTTTTAGCTCCAGAGTCCGCTGCTCACAGAAGTGCCTCAGTTCAGTTCAGTTCAGTCACTCAGTCATGTCCAACTCTCTGTGACTCCATGGACTGCAGCACACAAGACTTCCCTGTCCATCAGCAACTCCCAGAGCTTGCTCAAATTCATATCCATTGAGTTGGTGATGCCATCCAACCAACTCATCCTCTGTGGTCCCCTTCTCCTCCTGCTTTCAGTCTTTCCCAGCATCAGAGTCTTTTCCAATGAGTCAGTTTTTTTCATCAGATGGCCAAAGTATTGGAGTTTCAGCTTCAGCATCAGTCTTTCCAATGAATATTCAGGACTAATTTCCTTTAGGATGGACTGGTTTGATCTCCTTACAGTCCAAGGGATTCTCAAGAGTCTTCTCCAACACCACAGTTCAAAAGCATAAATTCTTCGGTGCTCAGCTTTCTTTATAGTCCAACTCTCACATCCATACGTGACCACTGGGAAAACCATAGCTTTGACTAGACGGACCTTTGTTGGCAAAGTAATATCTCTGCTTTTTAGTATGTTGTCTAGGTTGGTCTTAGCTTTTCTTTCAAAGAGCAAATATCTTTTAATTTCACGGCTGCAGTCACCATCTGCAGTGATTTTGAAGCCCAAGAAAGTAAAGTCTGTCACTGTTTTCATTGTTTCCCCCTGTATTTGCCATGAAGTGATGGGACCGGATGCCATGATCTTAGTTTCTTTAATGTTGAGTTTTAAACCAGTTTCTTCACTCTCTTCTTTCACTTTCATCAAGAGGCTCTTTAGTTCCTCTCAGCAATAAGAGTGGTGTCATTTACATATCTGAAGTTATTGATATTTCTCCCAGCAATCCTGATTCCAGCTTGTGCTTCATCTAGCCCAGCATTTCGCATGATGTACTCTGCATAGAAGTTAAATAAGCAGAGTGACAATATACAGCCTTGATGTACTCTTCCTAATTTGGAACCAGTCTGTTGTTCCCTGTCTGGTTCTAACTGTTGCTTCTTGACCTGCATACAGATTTCTCAGGAGCCTGGTAAGGTGGTCTGGTATTCCCATCTCTTGAAGAATTTTCCACATTTTGTTGTGATCTATAGTCCCAGGTCAACTGGGATGTTTGCTCATTGCACCTGTCAGTGGTTTCCCCATGGTCTACATCCTGTGGAGGTGCAGAAGCCCTCCCAGCCAGTTCGGATAGGCAGGAGGCAAGGGGGAGGCTAAGTAGAACCAGGGTCGCTGGTCATCCCTAGAAAAGATGGATATTGATAGCATTTACCCAGAACACCCAGAGACACCCCATCTGCCTTCTGGACTACAAGCCTGTGAGGGCCTCAGGCGATCACTGGCGGTGGAGCACTCTCTGGTTCTCTATGGTGGTTACAGAGCTCCAAGAAGCTTGGCTGGCCCAAACAAGGCCTTGACCCCAAGATCTGGAACCAAAGCAGGCCAGCGTGTCCCCCATTCCAGCCTAAGCCCAGGCCCCTGTCGCAGGTCATAATTCTCTGGCGTCAAGAAAGTCTGTCCCTAAACACCCAAACCAAGCAGAAAACAGTTTAGGGAGGGGAGAGTGTGTCAGGGCCCGGGGACGTGTGTCTGGGCTTCCTGGGCAGGGTAGAGAAAGAAAGAGGAGCCCCTAACCCTGGAAGCAGCCAGTCACCAGCCTGAGCAAGAGGAGCCTGAACAACTCGGAAGACAGGGGCTCCATATGTGGGCTGGTTTCTGCGACTGGTGATGCAGGTGTGGCCAGGTGATCTCACTTGCCCTGTGGACAGAGGCTGGGAGAAGGGGCAGAGGGACTTGGAGGGGTAGAGAGGAGAGAGGCAGCAAGAGAGACACAGGGAGAAAGGGACAGAGAGGTGCAGAGGTTCAAAAGGAGACAAGAGACAGAGAACAATGGAAATAACACGATTAGGCGACTTCCTTGGTGGTCCAGTGGTTAAGACTTTGCCCTCCTAGAGGGCATGGGCTCCATCCCTGGTTAGGGAATTAAGATCCTACATGCCTCATGTTAGTTCAGTTGCTAAGTCATGTCTGACTCTTGTGACCTCATGGACTGTAGCCCCCAGGCTCCTCTGTCCATGGGATTTCCCAGACAAGAATACTGGAGTGGGTTGCCATTTCCTCCTCCAGGNGTTAGTTCAGTTGCTAAGTCATGTCTGACTCTTGTGACCTCATGGACTGTAGCCCCCAGGCTCCTCTGTCCATGGGATTTCCCAGACAAGAATACTGGAGTGGGTTGCCATTTCCTCCTCCAGGGGATTTTCCCGACCCAGGGATTGAACCAGAGTCTCCTGCATCTCTGGCATTGGCAGGCAGGTTCTTTATCACTGAGCCATAGTGCAGCTGAAAAAAAAAGAACAAGATCAAAGAAACAGAGAGAAGGGGAGATGGTACTTTTCCTGCTCCAAGAACCAAGAGGTAAACTCCTCAGAGCAGCCAAGCCAGAGGCAGCCCCACTCCCCACTGAGGATGCAGTGATGGGAAACAGCCTCACCCTGGGTCCTGAGGGCCATCATCAGGGCAGAGCTTCAGGCTCAGGATACCAGGCCAGCCACTCTCAACCTGGCATCCTGTCTCTCGTGCACATGCTTGGGCAGCCCAGCCCAAGCGTTGCCATCCAGGGATGGGGGTGGGGTGGGGTGATGGCAATCAGCAGAGGATGGGAGGTCAGTCCTGAGCATCGTTTGAGGAGGAACCAGCCTGTTTCTTGCTATGCAGCAGTGCATCTACCCAGGAGATGGACACTTGTTCCTTAGATGTTGCCCTGAGCTGCTGAAGTGGCTCAGGGCTGGACAGTCATCACATTTTTGCTCCCAAGTCCACAGCAACCCATACAGGCCAAGAAGTCACCTATTTGGGGAACTCCCTTGGTGGTCCAGTGGTTAAGACTCCACGCTCCCAATGCAAGGGGCCTGAGTTCCATCCCTCATTCAGGGAGCTAGATCTCACATGCCACAGCTGAAAAAAATTAAAAAAAGATACTGTGTGCCATAAGGAAGATTTAGCACAGTCAAATAAGTAAATTGTTTAGTATCTGGCCTTCTCTGGTTGCTCAGATGGTAAAGAATCTGCCTACAATGCAGGAGACGTAGGTTTGATCACTGGATCGGGAATATCCCCCTGGAGAAGGGAATGGCAACCCACTTCAGTAGGCTTGCCTGGAGAATCCCATGAACAGAGGAGCCTGGTGGGCTACAGTAAACTACAGTCCATGGGCTTACAAACAGTTGGACACGACTGAACGACTAATACAACAAAGCATCTAAAACACCCTTCTTAGCATCTTCCTGGAGCCTCTGGCTCGCCCATTCTCTCCCTACGTGTGGATTTTGTTCTTTCACAGCTAACTGCACTTCCTCTCTCAGGCTCTGTGTCCCCGTGTGCTTTTCCTTCTGTCTCTTCCCTCCACTCTCCCTTGTCCTTTGTCTCCGTTTCTGTGTATAGTTGCTCTTCCCTCATCTCCCAAGTCCAATGTCCAGAATAGTCCCATTTGTTTGGCTGCCTGAAGTCAGGTGGGGTGATGACTCAGAATTGCCAGGTGGAAGTTTTACTTTCCTTTAATGAACACTTTCTACTAGTCGGTCAGGCAACATGGTTGTACAGGCCAGCTGTCAGTGGAGGGGTTTACAAGCACAGAGGGAACGCTCCAGTCATCTGAAGCACTTGCAGCTCAGCTGGGCCGTTTCCTGGCTGGTGACCTTGGGCAAACCACAGTGCTTGCCTCCACTTCCTCAGGTAAGTGGAAGTGATCCATTTCACACCTGGGGCTGAGGTGATAATGTGTGCTGAGAACCTGGCCTGATGCCCAGGGCCTCCGATTTCCCCTTTATCTACAGCCAAGTGCCGCCACCACCCCCAGCTGCCAGCACTGCCGGCCCTTTGGTTTCTGCCCTGTAGATGCTCTGCAAGTTCTCCAGAGCTCATCGTGGCATCCATAGCCAGCTTCCTAGGAGATGCAGTGGGTCTTGCCTGCTGTTATGGCCGTATGCACGTCCCTCCAGCCAGCGGGCCACTTCACCTGCACTTCTAGCTGGTCGGTTATTCAGGGTCTAGGTGCTATCTCTAAAGGAACAGAGATGCAGGATGCTTGTGGGAGAAAGGTCCCAGGACCTGAACTAGAACAGCAGCAATGGGGACAGATGCCAGGCCACACAGTAGTGGGACGGACAGAGGGGTAAACTGGCAGCTCACGGTGGAGGGGGTGCGAAGAGCTGGGGAAGGGGCCTCTGAGAGCCCTGTCTCTCCTAGAGACTGTCCTATGGAGTGAAGTAAGTCAGGAAGAGAAAAACAAATATCTTAACGCATACATGTGGAATCTAGAAAAATGGTACTAATGAAGCTATTTGCAGGGCAGAAATAGGCAGATGCAGAGAATGGGCTTGTGGACACAGGAAGGGACGGACAGGTTGCGATGAATTGAGAAAGTAGCCCTGACATGTATACCCTACATGTGTAAAACGGGCAGCTAGTGGGAAGCCGCTGCATAGCACAGGGAGCTCAGCTCTGTGCTCTGTGATGACCTAGAGGGGTGGGATTGAGGGGGCGGAAGGGAGGCCCAAAAGGGAAGGGATATATGTAGAAATATAGGTGATTCTCTTTGTTGTACAGCAGAAAAAGACACAACATTGTAAAGCAGTTGTACCCAATTAAAAACAAAAACAAAACTCAATGTCAACATCAGAGGTCTCAGAAAATTATCTGTCATTAGCTGATGCACACTGATTGTAGATCTTCTTGGGCTTACACTTCACATCATACTTCTACGTCTTTCTTTCTCCTGAAATCTTTGATAATCACCATTCATCTCCCCTTCCTTAAAATGTCCAGCTTCCATCTGCAAAGCCAACCTGCCCTTGGGAAATTTTAAACTCCTTCAACTCTGTTTTGTAGACCATGCCCTGAAGCCCTTGCCATTTATATTCAAAGAGCCTCTCAAGGTATTTTCCACATGAATTATGAATTCCAAATGAATTAGAAGTTCCAAATGAATTTTTAAATGAGAAGAATGATTACCCTTCCTTAGTATTCTGAATATGCTTCAGTAGGCTTTAGCATAAAATAGTCATATTTTTTCTTCATACCACTAATGGAAATATTAAATCACCCTATGCACCTTGTAGATTAAATATTGAGGAAGTCTTTTTAACCCAAGTATATATCAAATGCTACAGCTAAAATTTCATATTTATTGCTACATGTGTATAAAAAATGCATGAATATATCCACTCTGTGGAGAACAACCTTCTGGGGACTTCAGATTCTACCAACAACACAAAGGCAAAGAGTTCTGGTGGAGGTTTTGGTCTGGGGGACCTGCTAGGAAGGAAGACAAGTGATGAGCAGGTGGAGAAACCTGACATGTGGTGATGTAGGGAGGAAAGTGATGCCCCAATGAAGGAGGACCTTTTGTTCTTTGCAGAAAAGTAGGAGATAAAAAAATGGAGGAGAAGAAATGAGAGTCGTCAGTAAAAGAGGGGAAGGAGTGGCAGTCATGAGAGATGACATTTGTGTAGGGGTTGGTGAGCAGTAGGCATGCAGAAAAGGAAAAGGAGACCAACAGCAGGAAGACAAAAGAGGGCAGCTCTGAACTGATGGGCAGGAGTGGGCTGGAGGGGGAGGTAGGGTATGAGGTGGCCTTGAGAAAGGGAAACGATGGCCTTGAGAAGGTTATATGGTCTCAATGTTCCCTCTGTAAGGCAAGGAGTTATCTTGTTTCCTTGGTGCATCTGTTTATAGAATGAGGCCCGGATGAAATGGAACATTCCAGATGGAGAGTCTTCTTCGGTACTGCTCTCTCAATGTAGCACTTCCAGTAAAGTGTTAGAACCACAGTGATCTAGCACTTTAAATATTCATTCGAAGTGTGTGTGTGTGTGTGTGTGTG
>SJYV01034608.1:98072-159300 GCA_006410875.1 Neotragus pygmaeus | reverse complement strand
TTGCGTCTCCACTGCTGACCTGCGGAGAGGTTCATCAGCACCATCTCTCTAGATCCCATCTATATGCATTAACATACGATATTTGTTTTCGTCTTTCTGTCTTCACTCTGTATGACAGGCCCTAGGTTCAGTCACTTCAGTAGAACTGACTTGTGTGTGTTCCTTTTTATGGCTGAGTGATATTCCCTCGTGTACATGTACCACAGCTAGAAAGAAGCTTCTGCTGGGAGGGAGGGGCCTCAGCCAAGCCCACCACCTGCTGCAGCTCTGAGTAGCCAGATTCAGGGGCCTCCACCAAGCCCAGCTGGCTCTTCCCCAGGGCGAGCAGTTCCAGGTCCCCCCACGGCTTCAGGGGGAAGGCAACTACGCCTGCCCTGGGAATTGGCCAGGGCCACGGATGCGTCCAGCCAGCTCTGACCGTGCTGAGTTCCCCTGGGGATTCTCTGGGATCCGGCAGCCCTGCTGAGTCCGTGTAGGGCTGAGAGGGCCTTGTTTCTGAGTTAGGATCCTGAGCCTCCCCTGGCCAGAAGTGCCTTCAGGTAGGGACCCTGCCTTTTCCATCCTTCACCTCAGCATCAAGCTCAAGATCTGAGTGGATGGTAGGTGCCCGGGGAAGGTGTTATTCTGGCTCCTTTGCTTTCCAGCTATGGGACCTTGGGCAAGTGGCCTGACTTTTCTGCACCTCACATTCATTTGTGATCAACACATCACAAGACCTGTTCCACTTGGTGCATTTGGGAATACACAAGATCACAGGGTTCCCAGAGGCCCCTTCCACAGCCCTTTCCACCCCCTCCACTGGCATTTCATCGTATAGCCAGATCTCGAACCTGGAGCCTGTTATACAGAGTGAAGTTAAGTCAGGCGTGTGTGCGCTCTCCACCCGGGGGATATGGGCAGTGTGCTGGCTTGTCGCCTGCAGCCGCACGTGCCACCCTTCTCCAGGGAGCGCAGAGTGCCCACCGGAGCCTTCCCAATTCAGTTATGTGCGGCTGCAGCTGACATTTCATTCTACAGCCAGATCTGTTTCCTAGGAAACGAGGGAGAGACATTGACTGTGCAGCGCACATGCACATGCATACACACACACCCCTGGCTGCCACCAAGAATGACAATGAACAGAAAGACAGTAATGTCAGCGGAAGCAAAAACTAAGTGTATGCCTTGTGCTATTGCTCCTGCTGCCCAGCTGCAGGGGAGGGAGGGACGGGGACAGCATTCCTTGATGCAAGAC
The DNA here is from genome assembly GCA_006410875.1 of Neotragus pygmaeus. Classification (NCBI taxonomy): domain Eukaryota; kingdom Metazoa; phylum Chordata; class Mammalia; order Artiodactyla; family Bovidae; genus Neotragus; species Neotragus pygmaeus. The sequence goes on along the minus strand of SJYV01034608.1, from coordinate 158,066 downwards.
CGCATCATGGCCTGAAGGGCATCTTCTGAACAGGCAGGTTTGGGGGCCCCCTCTGCACCTCGCAGCCTCTCTCCTCCAGGGCCAGACCCAGGTGGCCTCCACAGGTGGGGTCCCAATTTGTTGCTTGTGCACCTTCTCTCTGACCGAGTCTGTTCCCAGCTTCCCTCTCCACCCTGAAGCTAGCACCCTAGACTCTATCTGCAGCCAGAAAGACACGATCCTCCAGGCACACACAGTCTGCATGTCCACTCCCATCCTTGACTCCCTGACACCTGCCCTTTATCCTGCCGATGCCTCCTCCAGTCTCTGGCATCCCACCCTCTTAAGGTGCTCAAGCCAGAGACCTGGGAGTGGTCCTTTCGCTCAGTTCCACCATGCAGGCCCCTCCTCCCACCCAGCCTCAGCTCTGGCATGTCTTATTCCCACCCCTGGGACATGCCGTGCACTCTAGATGTCCATCCTCCCTCCATGTTCTTCCAAAGACTGAAGTTAAACCTGGACAAACACCTCATCCTCTGGGAAGGGCTCCTGGTTTTCCTGGGCTGAATCAGTGAGTGACTTTCCCTGGACCCTTTTTTCTTACCTCCATGAGGGTAGTGATCATTGCACTGCATTAATGATATCAAACATGTGGGCTTACTAGATTTCCGGCGTTCTAACAGCTTTACAGGCATTCATTCATAGAATGATATTACAGTTGTGTGTCTATTGTTGGCGTCCTTGCTGCCCTGGCAGCTTGGAGAGCAGGCCCCCTGTGTGACCCAGCTCTAAGTCGGCCACCAGCTCCCAACATAGAGCTGGCTTCTGGTGAGCTCTGCTAGGGTCTGTCTGTTTCTTGCTCTAAGGCCAAGACATAGTAGAATACACAGAATGTTTTTGTGGAGTGAATGAAATGAATGCTGCATTGAATGGGTACCCAGTTGCCGGAGGGGANCAGTAGCAAATGTTGGAGAGGGGATGTGAAAGTGAAAATGAAGTCGCTCAGTCATGTCTGACTCTTTGCGACCCCATGGACTGTAGCCTATCAGGCTCCTCCGTCCATGGGATTTTCCAGGCAAGAGTGCTGGAGTAGATTGCCATTTCCTTCTCCAGGGGATCTTCTCAACCCAGGAATCGAACCTGGGTCTCCCGCATTGGAGAGGGAATAGAGTAACTATAAATCACACGATGCTGGTGGGAGCATAAAGTGGTTCAACCACTTTGAAAAATTGTTAGGCAGTTCCCTTAAAAGTGAAACATATACCTACTCTGTGACCTGGCAGTTCCACTTCCTAGTATTTATCTCGAGAGAAATAAAAAACATCCACAGAAAGTCTTGCATGCAAATTTCCTTAGCAGCTTTATGCACAATAGCCCCCAAACTAGAAATAGCTGAGGTTTCTATCAACAGGCAGATGTAGGAAAGAACCTTGATATATCCTTGCGATGGAATACTGCTCAACAATAAAAAGGAACCCACTGCAAATATGTGTAACAAAACAGATAGCCAGGATGTGGAGTAAAAGAGCCAGACACAAGACAGTACATGCTGTCTGATTCCTGTTATCTGAAATTCTAATGACACAGGCAGAACTAAACTGTGGTGACAGAAATCCAAACAGTAGCTCCTTCTGGGGTGTGGATTGATGAGGAGGGGCACAGGGGAATTCTGGAATTTTGGGGATTTTCTTTATCTCAATCAGGGTATATGCATTTATCCACCTCAATCAAGCTGTACATTTACGGTCTGTGCTTCCCATTCCCAAATTCCCCTCACATTTGTAAAACAAATTGTGTCAATTAGCCTGTTTTTGTTCTCTACTGCTGCAGAACAAATGACCACAAACTTAGCAGCTTAAAACCATACCCATTTCTCTCAGTTCTGTGGTCAGAAGTCTGGGCTGAGACTTGGCTGTGGTCTCTGCACAGAGGTCACGGGCTGAAATCAGGGAGGCAAACTTCTGACCTCAGAGTTCTGGAGATGTCTCCGCTTCCAAGCTCACTCCTATTGTTGGCAAGAGTCAGTTTCTTATAGGAGCGCATCCCTGCTGGCTGGTGGTCAGGGAGGGCTCTCAGCCCCATCCTGTAGCACAGCAGTCTGGCTTTCCGTGCCATGTGGTCCTCTCCATCCTTGAGCCAACAGTGATTCACCAAATCGTTCTCCAGCCCCCAATCTCTGACCACTCCTTCCATGACCAGCCAGAGAAAGCTCTCCATTTTAAGAGGTTCATGTGGGGCCTTCTCCAGTGGTCCAGTGGTTAAGACACTATCTTCTAATGCAAGGGATGTGGGTTTGATTCCTGGTCGGGGAGCTAAGATCTGACATGCCTCAGGGCTGCAACTAAGACCCAGTGCAGCCAAATAAATATTGCATAAATTAGATGAATAAATAAAGGCTCATGTGATTAGGTAAGGCCCACCTAAAGAATCTCCCTATCTTAAGATCAGCTATGCCAAAGAGTGGGTGTCCCAGGTGACACACTGGTAAAGAATCTGCCTGCCAGTATAGGAGGCATGGTTAGATCCCTGGGTCGGGAAGATCCCCTGGAGAAGGAAATGGCAACCCACTCTAGTATTCTTGCCTGGAGAATCCCATGGACAGAGGAGCCTGGCAGGCTATAGTCCATGGAGTTGCAAAGGGCTGGACACGACTGAGTGAGCAACACATTCACAGAGGAGCACCGTCTGATCCTTTTCTGAGGGAAAGTTTTATTTTCAAAGAGAATGAGAAGAGAGGTTGAAAGAAGAAAAAGGAGAAACCAGAAGTCCCAAACCAATGCTGATTCCTCAATTCTTGCCAAGGCCACACTGGACTCGGACACAGGCTTTTTTGCTTTGAGCCAGCACATTTAAGGGGAAGATAAAAACTAGCCGCTGTTGTCTAAGAGATGTGGTCATTTTGGCCGAGATACTTGCAGAGAGACAGTGAGCTGTCCCTGGCTGGTGTCGACCCAGAAGTCATGGCCGCCCAAAAGCTCTTCAAGTCAGATGCTATGCGGATGGACAACCATAGCACAAACTGAAGGGCCAGAGAAGCCAGCAGGGTCCAGTCTGGCACCAGGCGTGCAGGTCTAGTTGCGTTTGCTGAGGCATCTTTAATTTGTGGACCAGATTGGCTGGCCCTAGGGCTTCCATGGTGGCCTGGCAGGCTACAGTCCGTGAGACCACAAAAAAGTTGGAGACAACTGACGACTAACACTTTCACTTTGACACAACATAGTAGAAACAAGGTATGTACAAAAATAAACACATAGTATAGGAACAGGGACAGACACAATGTACTCTGCCACTGTATGCATAGTAATCTAGTATTATGGGATGCCTCTGGGCTGTGTGTCTGTACAGCAATGTATAAAATGTAACACCAAGTGTGGCTTGTGGTCTGGAGCTCAGTAAGGAGAACTAGATGGAAACTGGACGGCCACGTGGAGGGCGCAGACCTGACTCTTCAGGAACTTGGTGCGAATCCAGCTCCAGCTTCGACGCTCAGTGACTAACTGTCATTCAGGGGGGCAAGTCACTCCCCATCTCTGGGCCTCAGTTTCTTTGTTTATAAAATGAGACAGTTGGCCTTTTGTGATTCCTGAGTTTCCTCCCAGTTCTGAGAATCTGTGAGTCTATAAAGACGGTGCTGCACAGAAGTGCAGATGGACCTAGAGTGTGTCATACAGAGTCAAGTAAGTCAGAAAGAGAAAAACAGATTTCATATAACATCACTTATATGTGGAATCTGGAAAAATGGTGCAGATGAACTTATTTGCAAAGCAGAAATAGAGTCACAGATATAGAAAACAAAGGGGCAGGAGCAGGGGGAGGAACTGGGCAATTGGGATAGACATGTATACACCACTAGATATGAAACAGGTGACTTCGAGAACCTGCTGGACAGCACAGGGAACTCGACTCAGCACTCCGCGGTGACCTGAAAGGGAAGGGACTCCAAAAAAGAGGGATACACGTATGCATATAGATGAGTCACTTTGCTGTACAGCAGAAACTAACACAACACGGTAAGGCAGTTACATCCAATAAAACTTTTTTTTTTAAACAGAAAACTGGGGGAGGTGGGGGCAAGGGAGGCAGGCAGCGAAGACAGGGGAAGGGAAGAAAGGGAGGCAAAAACAGACCAAACTGTCCTGCCAGTAAGACTCCAGATCCCAGTTTTGAAGCACCACTAAGAACAAACTGATGAAGGCTCTGAATTTTCACACTGCTGGAGCAAGGAGGAGCGACCAGCGGTGTGAAAACGGAGTCCTTCCTGTTCTCGACAGCATTACCCTTGCAAGTCAAGATAATTAAGCCTCTTGGGAAGTTGGGAAAACATTACCACCTGATATTCTAGTTTAAATTCATTATAAGAGATGTACCAAAGCCTTATTTTAACCAAAAAGTTCTCTCTTGTAGCTTGTCGTTTACCTCTAGAAGGGGATGGAGGAGCAAGCATGGAGTTTTGATTTGAGAATCAGGTGTTTTTCTCCAGGCATGGGCTCCAGGTCCTCTGCCCACCCTCTGCCCCTGCCNTGTATACACCACTAGATATGAAACAGGTGACTTCGAGAACCTGCTGGACAGCACAGGGAACTCGACTCAGCACTCCGCGGTGACCTGAAAGGGAAGGGACTCCAAAAAAGAGGGATACACGTATGCATATAGATGAGTCACTTTGCTGTACAGCAGAAACTAACACAACACGGTAAGGCAGTTACATCCAATAAAACTTTTTTTTTTTTAAACAGAAAACTGGGGGAGGAGGGGGCAAGGGAGGCAGGCAGCGAAGACAGGGGAAGGGAAGAAAGGGAGGCAAAAACAAACCAAACTGTCCTGCCAATAAGACTCCAGATCCCAGTTTTGAAGCACCACTAAGAACAAACTGATGAAGGCTCTGAATTTTCACACTGCTGGAGCAAGGAGGAGCGACCAGCGGTGTGAAAACGGAGTCCTTCCTGTTCTCGACAGCATTACCCTTGCAAGTCAAGATAATTAAGCCTCTTGGGAAGTTGGGAAAACATTACCACCTGATATTCTAGTTTAAATTCATTATAAGAGATGTACCAAAGCCTTATTTTAACCAAAAAGTTCTCTCTTGTAGCTTGTCGTTTACCTCTAGAAGGGGATGGAGGAGCAAGCATGGAGTTTTGATTTGAGAATCAGGTGTTTTTCTCCAGGCATGGGCTCCAGGTCCTCTGCCCACCCTCTGCCCCTGCCACCCCCCTGAGGAGGCGCTGCCAGCTTTTCCCACCACCCCTCCCCGCCCCTTCAGAGCACCACTGGGCAGAGCCTCCTTCTCTGACACCATCAAGGGACCAGTCTCCACTGCCCACCGCCTCCGTCACATAGCCCCTCTCCTAGAGCAAAGCTGTTTCCCTGCCCTCAGCCTCCTGGGATCCTCATCTCCATCCTGGGGGCTTGTAGGGAAGCAATTATTGTCCCATTTTGCCATGAGGGTCTCCCCCATAAGTTCTCAGGGACTTAAAGAACCTGTGTGAAGTGGCTTCTGAGTTTGTGACAAAAGCCACTGTCTCTAAGCAGGCACACCATTGGCCAGCTGCATCCAGGGAACCTGGAAAGTCATGTCAGTAGATTCCAGACTGAACAGTGTACCCTCAATTTAAGTGGGAGGTCATTGGTGACCCCAGAGAGGCAGCCGGCTGCTGTGGGTGCAGTGCCCTACCTGCCCTCTCCTTCTGTCCGCAGCTACCGGACCCTGGCCACGGAGCACGAGGCACTGATGCAAAAATACCTGCACCTGCTGCAGATCGTGGAGACCGAGAAGACGGTGGCTAAGCAGCTGCGGCAGCAGATCGAGGATGGGGAGGTGGAGATCGAGCGACTGAAGGCAGAGGTGACCGCAACCCCGGGAGCAGAGGAGGCTGGCCAGGGATCCAGCCTCCAGCCTCACACCCGAGCTCCCCAGGTTCAGGGAGACACTGGGTGGGCAGGAGGGACCCGCTCCCAGCAATAGCTGTGCCAGCCCCAAACTTAAAATCAGTGATGCTGGCCCAGTGGAAAGGTCGGGTGGTCAGATCTGGGTTCAAAGCCCACCTCTGCATCATAACAGCTGCACCTGAAGCAAGGTCCCCAGTCTCTCTGCACCTCTGTCTATGTTGTTGTTTAGTTGCTAAGTCGTGTCCAACTCTTTGTGATCCCATGGACTGCAGCATACCAGGCTTCCCTGTCCTTCACTATCTCCCGGAGTTTGCTAAAACTCATGTCCTTTGAGACAGTGTTGCCATCCAACCATCTCATCTTCTGTTGTCCACTTCTCCTCCTGCCTTCAATCTTTCCCAGCATCAGGATCTTTCCCAGTGAATCAGCTCTTTACATCAGGTGGCTAAAGTATTGGAGTTTCAGCTTCAGCATCAGTCCTTCCAATGAATATTCAGGGTTGATTTCCTTTAGGATTGACTGCTTTGATCTCCTTGCTGCCCAAGAGACTCTCAAGAATCTTCTCCAGCACCACAGTTCGAAAGCATCAATTCTTCGGCGCTCAACCTTCTTTCTGAGGAATAGGCTTTTTATCGGTAGCTGACAAGGTTGTGCAGATCAAGTGACGTCACTGATTGGCAAGCTCCTGGTTACTCTGCTGACAACCGCATGGACTAAGGGGGTGGGTGTGGGGCCAGAGCGTGGCTGGTGGGTCCTCAGAGCGTGGGCTCAGGCTCAGCTCCAGGACGATCCCTTCCTTCTGCCTGCCATGGCCGTCTGGAGGCTGGTTAAGTCTTCTAAAACTTCTAGAACTAGCCTTCTCGTCTTGCTGGTTTAAGTCTTCTAGACCTTCACTACTCAAAGTGTGATATGGCCCATCAGAAATGCAGAACCTGGGGTCCCACCCAGATATCCCGAGTCAGAACCTGCACTTTAACAGCATCCCAGCAATGCTCATTTACCTGAGAGATGCTGGCTGTCAGCCCTTAGATGCCCCTCGCCAGCTGTTCTCACCTCCACACGATGATCTGATCACCTCTCACGGCCTCATCTCACCAGGAGGTCACAATGTGTGTGTTAACTGCTCAGTCATGTATGACTCTTTGTGACCCCCCAGGGACTGTAGCCCACCAGGCTTCTCTGTCCATGGGATTCTCTGGGCAAGAATACAGGAGTGGGTTGCCATTCTCTTCTCCAGGGGATCCTCCTGACCCAGGGATCGAACTCTGGTCTCCCACACTGTGGGCAGATTCATTACCATCTGAGCCACCAGGGAAGCGCCCCAAAATGCAGGGGCATCAGTTCTTCAGTGCTCAGCCTTTTTTATTGTCTAGCTGTCACATCCATACATGACTACTGGAAAAAATCATAGCTTTGACTATACGGACCTTTGTAGGCTACAGTCCAGAGGGTCCCATAGAGTCGGACAAGACTGAGTGACTAAGTGCACACGCACAGGGAACTAGATCCCACACGTCTCTAGACAAGATCAAAAAACTTAAGGGGAAAAAAAAGGGAGGAAGACCTGCGTTGTGTGGCAGCTATCTGAAAAACAAGAATTACAAAGGTCTTGGTAAAACCTTGGCAGGTAACAAAGAGGAAAACACCTGGGTTAATTCCACCGTGTATGACTGCTCTGACTAAATGCATTCTGGACTAAAGACACTGCCTCTTGAGAAGGGAGCAGGATGGGCAGAAGCTGATGCACTGTGTCTCAAAGTTGGGGTGGCAAGTGGGCTTTTCCTCTGATGGATCAAGGAGTCCGGACCACTGGTGGCGAGTGGGCAGGGTCCAGCAGACACCTGGCTTTGAGCCTGGTCAGGCAGCCGAAGCTAGACTCTGGCCGGTGAGGTGGCCATGAGCCAAAGTCCCCACCCTGCGTGGCCTTCATCTACAAGGGTCAACTGAGCAAATGCTGGATGTCTAGCAAGCAAACTGAGGTCCAAAGCAGAGCCGTCTCCAGAAGAGCCCTGCCAGGGTCGGAGAAAGGCTGCCTCCATGGGCTCACCTGACCCTCGCTCCAGGCAGAGATGGGCCACAGCCCAGGACTTGTGCGGGGTCCCAGGCTTGCAACTCCCTCACTAGAGCTTTGCCCCCCACCCTGGACCTGATGATCCTTGAACAGAGGCTCCAAGGCTGCCAGTGCTACTGTGCATGCAGCATAGCACCTGACCTAATTGCATCTATTTTTTGCCCTAGTCCCTGCTGAGTGGATGTCCTGGAATGCCTCTTTCTGAGATAAGTGCCAGGTTTAAATACAGGACACACACACACACACACAGCACACGCACACACACAACCCATCATGCTAAAGAAAAAAAAAATGGTTCCACGTGCAAAGCTCAAAAGTGGCAAAGAAAGCGGAAGGTGATAATAATCGGGTCAAATGTGGGGATTGACTGGGCATTCCTGTATCTCTCGGCTCTCTAAGAGCCTGTCTGTGCGTGTGTGTGTGTTCGCATGTGTTCCTCAGCCCTTTAAAATACAGATCAAAGAGCCAGCCTTTATTTCACTGTGCAGATGTTCCCAGAGAATCCAAAGAAAAGGTGGGGGGTGGGGGAGAAAGAAGAAAAGCCTGTGTCGGCGCTGAATATGTCTCAGTTAGATATTTTCAGCCGCTCTTCAAGCATAGGCTGGGGTAATTTTAGCAACCCGCGAGTGGAGAGCGGGTAACTGTTCCATTTTGCTTTCAGAGTGCTCAATTCCCTCAATTGTGAGAGCCCATTCATTCTGCAGTTCAGCAAGTGGCCTTGAGGGGACAAAGCCACGTGCTCTGAAGAGGAGCGGAGGCTTTGTGGCGGTGTTTGTGGAGTCCCCTGGGCTGTGTGGGGCTCAGTGACTGTGGCATTTTCCTGTGATTGAGGTTTTTGTCGTTGCTGTGGTTCTGACCCTTCTCTAATTGACTTATTTCTCTAGCCAATGAATATCTGTCAGCCGCCAACCCCACGCTAGGCACCCGAAACCCACGAATGAATGAAATGGTGTGGTCCTTCCCCCATAGATACCATAGTCGTGATGGAATACACAGGTAGTATCAGCATTCTCGGGCTTCCCACGTGGCACTAGTGGTAAAGAATCCGCCTGCCACTGCAGGAGACCAAGAGACATGGGTTCAATCCCTGGGTCGGGAAGATTCCCTGGAGAAGGAAATGGCAACCCACTCCAGTATTCTTGCCTGGAAAATCCCATTGACAGAGGAGCTTGGCGGGCTACAGTCCATAGAGTTGCAAAGAGTTGGACGTGACTGAAGTGACTTAGTATGCATGCATGCCAGCATTTTCACGGGAAAGTTCGAAGCCCTGGGAACTCTAGTGAGGGATCCCCAGCAGAAACTTGCGGACTCTCGGATGGCGTGAAGGAGTCCCACCAGGGAGGCTGCACTGCTAGCCTGTCCACCTGAGGAGTGCCTGAGGCCTCTGGCCACAGTGTGGCTTAAGGCGCCTCTTCTCCTGGGCTACACCATGTTGGCTTTATTCTTGCAACTGGGCAGACCTGTCTGACCCCAAATCTGGCAAATATAGATTCTTAGATCAGCTCCAACACTCGTTTAAAGGGCTGTTCCATTTTTCTAGGCCAGCAGTTCCCAGGCTGTGTTCCAAACAGAGTTCCAAGTCAGAGAAGTCCTTCAGGGTTGTCCCGGGAGGGGACAGGCAAGCCAGCAGTGCTTCCAACTGAAGTCCTGCTGAGGTTCCAGGACAGTTTTGTTTGAAAAAACAAAGGGACTACCCAAGTGTCCATTGATGGATGAATGGATCACAAAATAGTGTTTGTACATACAATGGATGTCTTCCCTGGTGGCTCAGCAGTAAAGAATCCACCTGTCAGTGCTTGAGAACAGTTTGATCCCTGGGTCAGAAAGATCCCCTGGAGAAGGAAATGACAACCCACTCTAGTATTTTTGCCTAGAAAATCCCATGGATAGAGGAGCCTGACAGACTACGGTCTATGGAGTTGCAAAGAGTCATACACTACTGAGCAACTAAACAACGATACAGTGGATATTACTCAGCCTTACAGAGGAAGGGAAGTCTGACACCTGGTATGAAGTAGGGGAACCTTATGCTGGTGATATAAGGCAGACACAGGTAGACAAATACCATCCGATTCCACTTAGGCAAGGTACCTAGAGACATCAGATTTACAGAAAGTAGAATAGTGGGTGCCAGGGGCTGGGGAGTTAGTGTTTAAATGGGGACAGAGTTGGGGAGGATGAGAAAGTTCTGGAGACAGATGGAGCAGATGGTTGCACAGCAGTGTGAATGAACTTGATGCTACTGAGCTGTGCACTTAAAACTGGTTAAAACAGTAAATTTTATGTTATATCTATTTTATCACAATAGAAATTCAAAGATAAAGGGACTGAAGGTTTAGGAAGTAAGGAAGATGATCATAGATTTGGACCAAAGCTCCCAGATTACAAAGGGATTGCCTGCAGCCCTGAGGGTGCCCCAGAGTCACTCAGAGTCAGAGCCCAGCTGCCCTGGACCCGGGTGGACAGGCACCAGGTCCCAGCCCTCACTCACAGATGTCTGGCTTGTAACCTCAGGCGGACAGGAGCTGCAGTACCTCTGGCCTCATGGAGTGCGTGGGAGGGCACCTGCCCGCCACCCTGCGCCTGGTGGTGCCTGGAGGGGTGGGACTTCCACCCGCTGCCGCAGCCCCCCCACCCCAGCAGCTGACCCATGTTTCTGTTGCAGATCGCATCTCTGCTCAAGGACAATGAGCGCATCCAGTCCACCCAGACCGTCACCCCCAATGACGAAGACAGTGACATCAAAAAAATCAAAAAGGTCTGTACCGTCCCTCAGGGCTGGCAAAGCTGTCTGGGTCCTCTTTANATGCGGAGATGTGTATAAGAGACAGCTGTGAGGTAGGGTCGTTCAGCCCATTTGATAAATAGGAAAACCCAGGCCCTAAAAGATGAAAGAGTGGATTGAGCCAGGGCAGGAGCCCAGGCTGTGAGACTCATAGCTGAGAGCTTTCCTCATGACCCTGGGCAGCCTCAGCGAGACCCCAGGCCACTCTTCCATCCTCCAAACCTTGCGTGCCTGCCCGCCCCGCCTCACCTCAGCCACTGTCCTGCAAACACTGCCTCTCCCAACTGTACCCTCAGTTCCCAGCAGAGGTCAGCATGGGGAACCGACCTCTGTGATGCACCAGGGTTGGTCCAGCTGGTTTTACTCTGTTGGAGTCCAGGAGGGGTGGACATCTCAGGGGGTACCAGAAAGCTGCCCAGTGGCAGGGAAACTGACCAGCACCATGGGCCACCCTGTGCAGGGGAAGAACATGGTCTGTGTTTGCAGCTGGCCAGACTGGAAGCAGGGGAGCCTGACTCACCCTAAAAAAAAACAAGCAAAACCAGAAAACCCTCCTTGTCAAGAGCATAAAAGAGCCCAGCACCATACAGACCAGAAGCTGCACACTGGCTTCCCACAGGCCAAGTTCAGCCTCCCAGCGTGTTTGGGGTTTTTAGCCCATACGGTGTTTTTCCCCCCTTTTTAATGTGTTGCCGGTGCTATAAACACTAAACATTTCACATTAAAAAAAAAAAGTCTGTATTTCTGGTTACTCAGAAATAGAAAGAACTAACATCCCTTACGCACTTTCCATGTGCCAGACACTATTCTAGGAGATGTATGCAGATTAATCTCTTCCAAACTGAGAGCCCTCTGGAGTTTGATTATTGTCTGCATTTTACAGATGAGGGTACAGAAACCCATAAGGGCAAAGTGACTTGCTCAGGTCACACCGCCAGGTATTGGCAAAGCGACATTTAAACCCCAGCAGCTGAGCTCCAGAGCCCTCATCTTCAGTCATTGGGACACACCATCTCTTGGAAAAGCAGGAGGTCTCACAGCCCCAGGCCTGCCTCCTGCCCACAGTGTTTGCTGGCCCTAGGCCAGCACCTATGATCCATAGGACCCCCTGGTACCCTGTGGACATTGGGACTTGCCACCAGTGCCACCAGGGGTCTGAACCAAGCCCTACCCGCACAGGGATGCGTTGGCCTGCCTTCTCTTCCATGGCCCCACTGGACTTCCCACCCCATTTTGACAGCCATTCTGGTGGGAACATTTTGTTAAGTCCAGCTGAAATGCACCGTCCTCCTTTTATTGTCACCTTTCTGGGGCCTCTGAGCAAGCCCCTCCCACTTTATCCAGAGAGGCCTCCTATCTTCAGGGAGAGCTGTTGTGACGAGGTCAAGCCGCTCCTCCCCAGGGCAGACGGCCCTGGCCACAGGTCTGCACCCGGAAGGCTGCACTTGCTGTTCATGGCCAGTGCCCTTTTCAGCTGAGAGTATTTTGATAAGCACCTCAACAGGCAGCCCCTGGATCCCTGGGATCCCCCCTCCAACCCAGCACCGTGCAGCACCTTTGCTCCTGGGGCCCTGGGCCCTCCCCGCGCAACCCCTGAGCTTGCCCACAACTCAGCAGCAGGAATGGTGAGGAGCCTTGACTGGAAGCATACAGATCTTCACGCAGTCCTCTGAGTCTGGGAATCAAGGCCCTTCCCAAGTTCTGACCAAACCGAGGCCAAGCCAAGCAGCCCAACTCAAGTCACCGTGTTCATTTCTCCCCACAGAGGCAGAGGAGAGCCTCTGGCACCTGCTGATGAGGTCCAAGCATGAGATGAACTCATCTGCCATATTCAGTTCAATGTGATAATCGCCCTCTGTTCAGACAAGCTTAAATGGAAACTTCAGGGTTCTCAGGCCAGTCATTAGACGAGAAGTGTGAGCTCCACCTGACACAGCCTGGCAGCTTGAGGCCAGGCTTCTCGAGGCCCCTCCCATGGTGGGGACTTGGAGCCACATTTTCCCTCTGTCTGGGGATGCTACCAGAGCAACCTGGGGGACCTGGTGTGAACACAGAGGTCTGGGGTGGGGCCTGGGGTTGGCATTTCTAACAGAGTCCCAGGAGATGCTGAAGCTGCCTGTCTAGGGACCACACTTTGAGTCTGACCATCATCTCCTCAGCCTCAGGGCACAGATGGAAAGTGGACATAGAGGGCCCCGAGGTCGCGCCCAGCACCACGCAGGCAGGGGCACCAGGCCTACGTTTGCCTGAGCTCTTTCCCTAAGCACAGAGGAAGACAGAGCCGCGGAGGCTGATGGGCGGCTCTCCCCCGGTCTCGGCGCCCAGGTGCAGAGCTTCCTGCGGGGCTGGCTATGCCGGCGCAAGTGGAAGACCATCATCCAGGACTACATCCGGTCGCCGCACGCAGACAGCATGCGCAAGAGGAACCAGGTGGTGTTCAGCATGCTGGAGGCCGAGGCCGAGTACGTGCAGCAGCTGCACATCCTGGTGAACAACTTCCTGCGCCCACTGCGGATGGCTGCCAGCTCCAAGAAGCCCCCCATCACACACGACGATGTCAGCAGCATCTTCCTGAACAGGTGAGCACCTGAACCTCAGTCCCTGCCCGCACCCATCCCCACCAGCACCACCACCGCTGCCTCGGAGGAGCGCTTGGCCAAAGCAGAAGGCGGGAGCCTGGCTAGCAACGAACTTGACTGCAAGCTCTCCTCTAGTTCCCGCCAAGTGCGGAGGAGGAAACAGCCCAGAGAGGAAGGAGGCCGCCCGAGGTCTCAGGCCTAGAAGCCAGTGTTCTGACCGTTACCAGCAGGATGCAGATAGAGGCCCACAGAGTAGATGTCTAAACTCAGGGGTTTAGCTGGGGCAATATCGGGAGACATTTTTGATTGTCAGAACTTGGTGAGGGGGCTGTGGGGAGAGTTTGCAAGTAGCATCTAGTGAGTAGAGGTCAGAGGTGACGCTCAACATCCTACTGTGCACAGAGCAGTTCCCCCCCGCCCCGTTCCCGACCCCAACAAAGAATTATTCTACCAGAAATAATTGTGCCAATACCCTGGTGGTCCAGTGGTTAAGACACCAAGCTCCCACTGCAGGTAGTGCAGGTTTGATCCCTGCTCAGGGAGCTAAGATCCTATGCGCCAGAAAAAAAATCAATCAATAAAAATAATCAAGCCAAGGTTAAGAAACCCTGGATTAAATGTTTCCTGTATTGAGAGGTAGGTTCATTACCACTGGCACCACGTGGGACAGGAGTTGAATTAAATGTTTACAAGTTATAAATCAAGCTACAAAAAACCAAGCGTGTTGCATTCCTCTATCTTAATAGCATCATCATAATGATCAAGAAACAGGTCTAAATTTTTAGAATTCTCAGGCTCATTAGAGTTCAGCTTTGTACCACGTTGCCCACATACCATATAAAAGCAGTTACTTTTCCCAAATGGTGACCCTGGGTATTTGTGTGGGGTTGGTAGTGCCTCAAAAGGCTGAGCTGACAGTTGCCCTTCTGCTGTCCACCTCTTTTGAAAAGGGCAGTCTTAGGAAGTGGCTTAAAGGAGCTTTGTGGTAGCCAATAAAATGGAGTAAACTAGGTAAAAGCAACAAACATAAAAACATAACAGAGTGCTATTTACAAACGGTTCTCATCTAGGAATTAAAGTAAATTATATGTGCTCCAGGTTATTCGTTCGGCTGCACTTCCTTTAGCATAGTCATCGTTCAGTCACTTCACTAGTTCCAGCTAGTGTTCTGCAGAGATGTTTGGGACCCAGGGTCACCTCCCCTGGGCCCTGCTCTGCCCCTTTACCTGCCAGGGTGCTGTAGCAAGTTTAAGGACTTGTGTGTCACCCTGGAGGAGATGGGGAAGCCAGTGGATGCGGGTCTGATTCTGAGAGGTTGAGGTGAGATGCTGAAGGTGGGTGGGAGAAGGACCAGGCTGACCTCATGGATGTGGAGGAGATGCCAGGGGACAGGGACACAGTGGAGGTGGGAGCAGAAGTAGGGGAGCGGCTTCTAGCCTCAGAAAACCTTGTAGAGACTGAATCACTGGGCCTTACAAAGTTGCTTTATTTTAATATATTTACTTGGCTGTGCCGGGTCTTAGTTGCACTACGTAGGATTTTCCTTGTGACATTCAGGCTCTTAGCTGCAGCATGTGGGCTTTAGTTCCCCAACCAGGGATCAAACTCGGGCCCCTGAATTGGGAGCACAGAGTCTTAGCCACTGGACCAGTTGGGAAGTCCTGAACATGACTGCCTTCTTATCGTTCACACCTCACTGCATGATCCACTGTGTGCATAGGACAGTATAAGCGTCACTGTCTTAACCACTTTGCTTTGTGTGAGCAGAGACCAGTGTGATTGATTTTTTCATTAAAAAATAACAGCACTTCACAGCTTCTGTGTATGACTGAATGTTCTGGACTGCCCTCACCACATTAAGCTTTGCAGGGCCGGCTTCATGCCAGGCTCTCTGAGCACTTGGCCTGAGTGATTTCCGATCCTGGGAGATGCCCCATCAGGCTGGCATCAGAGCTCAGAGAGGTGATGGATGAGATGTGCTCAGGGTTCCAGTGGGCTGTGACTTTAATTCAGTTCCATTTTACATCAAGGACTCTGCTTGCCCCTGCTGCCCTGTTAAATGATGAGCTGGATCTTTGCTTACCCCTATCCTCCTTTTCCCCAACGCGTGCTCTTCACAACCCAGGTCTTGGCACGCACCGCCCCCACCCACTTCTGTGCTATTGAGAACTTTCTGTTGCGTGTGAGCCCAGCCTCCCCTCTTGCTGGGTAAGTGCTGTGAATCTCTGGGGTCTCCTTGCCTTGGACCACAGCACAGAGGTCCGTGTGTGCCACAGGCCAAGGGCAGAGGCTGTCAGCCCACTCACTAGAAGGCATTTCTACATGTGACTTCCCCCTGGGTTTGCTTTTAGGCCAAAATGAATTCAGTGATTCAGCCACACTAGAAACCTGATGCTACTTTGGTGATTTCATTTGCCGGAGCTCCTTAAAAGAAGTCCTTGAGAAGAAAGAGGCCTCTCTCCAGACTGGCAGATTCCTGGAGGGTGCTATGGAACGGAGGAGGGGGTTAATTGTGTGTTTCTACAATAGTGGAGGGTGGAGGGGAGGGGAGGAGCAATCTTTGAAGTAAACACCTGCAGCAGGTTTTGTTTACCCAAGACAATGAGCACAGAGACTTGGACTGTTTCCCTTTAATAAAAACATTGCCCGGCAACATGTGCTGGGAACCACAGGCATGGCCCCGTGATGAGAACATCCTGCCCGGGTGACAGATGGTTGGTACCTTGATGCCACTCTGATTGATCGGCGGTGGCTGGGAATCCCAGGCTGAGAAGGATGGTGAGGCTCCATGGAGGAGTATGCTGCCATCCATTTGTCATGTCTGCATGGGCTGGGGAATGAGGAGGGATGGGTAGAGGGCAGGGCAAGAGTGAAGAGGCCTGATTCTGCCCTCCTCCTCCAGCCCAGCCCTGTGGATCTGAGAACGGCTTGGGTGAGTCACACTCCTTTCTGGGCTCAAGAAGGGAACCAGGAAAAATGAACGCTTCCCAAGTAGACAGGTCGCTTCCTCTCCCTCGAATTCTCCCCACTCTACTGTCCTCCCTGTTTTCCTTACAACAGCTCTCTCCTACTCTTCCTTCATGTTTTTCTTGGATGTCTCCGACCACCTCATGCACCTTGTCGCCATTGGCTTCTCTTCCCTGGTTGTGTGTTTCCAGGGCCCTCTTTTGTAGCATTCATCACACTTAAATAATGATTTGTTTTGTGTTAGATTCCCTGCTGCACTCTAAATAAGCTGTGGGGAGGAATAGGGCCGTAGAATACAGTTGCCCTCACTGTGCACTGCACAATTCAGGAACATCATTCACATAAACTAGGTCTCAGCAGAGTTCTTCTGTCAAGGGCCAGATGGTAAATATTTTATTTTATTTTTTTTTTTTTAGCTATGCTGGGCAGCATGTGGGATCTTAGTTCCCCAACCAGGGATCAAACTTGCATCCCCTGCATTGGAAACACAGAGTCTTAACCGCTGGACCACTGGGGAGGTTCCCCAGATGGTAAATATTTTAGACCTTGAGGGTCAGAGGGTCTCTGTCAGAAGCATGTGGGCTTAGGCAATCCTAATGATTGGTTGAATGGGTATGGCTATGTTACAGTAAACCTTTACTGATGGATGCTAAAATGGTAATTCTATATAATTTTTACTTACCATAAAATACACTTCTGATTTTTTTCAACCATTTAAAATTATAAAAGTCCTTCTGAACGTACAGGCTGTACAAAAACAAAAAGTGGGCCGGCATTCTGGATGGCAAGATTCCATGACATAAATATGTCATTTCACCCAAGACATGCTATAAAGTTAATATAATTGCAGTTGAAGTTCAGCCTCGCAGAGTGATTTTAAAGTCCATCTGAAGGAATAAATATATGTAAATTGATAATCATGTTCTGAAAAAAGAACAATGAAAGTAACATTTCCTACATTAATTAAAATATATTATAGGCTTATAAATATATTGAAAGTAACAAAAACAGCCTGACACTATCGCCAGAACAGGCCATCAAAGTAAAATAGAAAGTTCAGAAACAGACTTACACATGTTTGAGAATTTAGTAACAATAAAGTCAGCTTTGAAAAGCAGGGAAAACAGCTGGAGTATTGGATAAATAAAATGGGGCAGTTGGCTAACCAAACTGAGAGAAAGATTACATTTAGATCTTTTATTCACAAGCTACACCAAAGTAAACTGGCGTTAAGTATTTTTAAAATCATTTATGTATTTATTTAGGCCGCACTAGGTCTTCGTTGCTGCATGGGCTTCCTCTGGTTGCAGCGAGCGGGGGCTCCCCTCGAGCTGCGGTGCTCAGGCTTCTCTTGTGGTGGCTTCTCTTGCCGAGGCTCCTGGGCTCTAGAGCACAGACTCAGTAGTTGTGGCACACGGGCTTAGTTGCTCTGAAGCATGTGGAATCTTCCAGACCAAGGATCTAACCTGTGGCCCCTGCATGGCAGGTAGATTCTTAACCACTGGACCACAAAGGAAGTCCCCTAATTAAGTGTTTATATGTAAAAAATAAAATACAGACGAGTGTGTATGCAGTCGAGGAGTGGGAAAAGACATGCTCAAAGAAGAAAAAAAAAAGATAGAAAATGGTACACCTCATGGCAAAGTAGAAAAACTTTAAAAGACACTAAACACAAAATCAGTGGAAAACAGCTGAGAAAAAAAGTCTGCAATGTAGATGTTCAATTTTACACTTAACATGAAGAGTTAGTTTAAATTAATAAAACTGAAAATAGTAAATGGACAGGACTTGGCAGTTCTCAAAAGAAGATGTTCAAATGGCCAATACAAAGGAAAAACAGAGCCTTCATCAACTGTATTTTTATAGTCCCAGCTTATCATGTTCCTACTGTGCTACTCTACCTGTCCATGCCTTGTTGGAATCTAAGAGGGTGGATTTCCTCCCTGGTGTTTCCTGCAGCCGTATAAGGGGCTCCCTAGGAGTGGGGGCCTGAGTCTTGCTGACAGTGCTTGGGGTCATTCATCACCTCCTGGCTCCTCAGGAACCCCTGATAGTCTTTCTACCTCCACCCTCCCCCACCTCAGGGCCCACGTTCACCCTCTGTGCACTGCCATGCACACTGGACCCGTATCATTTGAACTTTCTAAAGGATCTTCTCATATGGATGACTAAAGCTCTTCAGATTGGCATGGTGCCTGTTTATCTGTTCGATAACTAGTTCAGGAGCCATGGACAGGCCGAGTTATCCTGGTCAACAGGTGCATCTGTTGCAGACTCGCTGCCTGAAAACTGAAGATGACTTCAGCCATCAAATGGGGCCCCCAGTCCAAAAATCACTGCGTCACCACCCTGGGGGGCCTGTTCTCTTGGGACTTCAGGTAAATGATAGTTAATTCATGGCAATGACTAGACCACACTCAGGAATGAGAACTCGGAATGTGTCCCACTCTTTGTGACCCCCATGTACTGTGGCATGCCAGGCTTCCCCACCCTCTACTATCTCCAGGAACTTGCTCAAACTCATGTCCACTGAGTCAGTGATACCATCCAACCATCTCATCTGCTATCATTCTACTTTTGCCTTCAATCTTCCCCAGCATCAGGGTCTTTTCCAGTGACACCTGTTAAAGGCCCCCTGGCCCCAGCCCTCCCTTCTGAACGTCCTGGGGGTGTGGTCAGAACAGACTGCTCTACAGAGCCCAGGCGCTGTGATCTGTTCTCTTACCACCACCACCCCCCTGCTCTCAGCTCCCTCACCCCTTTTTCTCTTGCAGTCTTTCCTTCTTTTCTTTCCCTCTTCACACAGTGTGTTTTCCCTGCAAAGTGGGGGTGCTCAGGGCATTCCAAACCCATCTGGGGTCCAGGCACCCTGTGCCGCTCAGGCTTTCCATGCACGTGAGGTCCAGGCCCCTCACTGGCCTCCTGTGCCTCGCAGCCCAGGGGTGCCCTCCCAGAACCTTCCATCCTCTGCTCTTGTCCTGGGAATGAGACCTCATGGTGGTGGAGGGTTGCCTTCAGGGCACAAACTGCTGAAAGAAGGGACAGCACCCAGTGATGGTACCCCAAGCTGGAAAACACCAGGGCCTCAGCGACCACCCAGGGCGCTGGGAGAGCCTGGGGAGGAAGCAGAGAGTGTAGCCACGGAGGGGTGGTGATACGGCAGAGAAAGACAGAAACTGTTCCAGGGAGAGGGGAAGACAGGGCCCAGAGCCCCAACTCTTGGGAGCTCACTCTTCC
Organism: Neotragus pygmaeus; assembly: GCA_006410875.1. NCBI lineage: Eukaryota > Metazoa > Chordata > Mammalia > Artiodactyla > Bovidae > Neotragus > Neotragus pygmaeus. The sequence continues at coordinate 138,562 of SJYV01034608.1, read as the reverse complement.
TCTCTGGGACTCCCTTTCCATGAGTGGAGCGCACATTAAAAAAAAAAAAAAGAATTTTTTTTGGCTGCGCCACAGGTGGGATCTAGTTCCCTGACCCAGGATTGAACCCCATGCCCCAGGATTGAACCCCATGCCCCCTGCTTTGGAAGCGCGGAATCTTAACCACTGGACCACCAGGGACAAGTCCCCACACTTTGGCATATTTGGTTCTTTTGGCTTGCCCTGTGATTCAAGGCAAGCCCAGACATGCTGGGGAGACCCCCAGGCCTTCAGGATATAGGAGCCAGGGTGATGAGCAGGAGCAAGGGAAGAATAGGAGGAGGGAGGGCCCTTATGGATGGAGCAGAAATTGGCCCATCTCTTGGGTTCTCTGTGTTCTCACAGATTGGCTGTTCTCTGGAACCAGCCGCTTGGGGAGCAGTGGGCAGAGAAGGGGGTACGGGAGTGGGGCCACAGCAAATGTGGCTGTCTGGGGAATGCTCTGAGGCCTAATGAGACTATGTGCACCCCCAGCATTCCAGATGATGACAAGGCAGGCACTTTAGAGACTCTGGGTTTCTGTCTTTTCCTCTTTGGGGATTTTTTTTTTTCCCTTTTCTAACGTTTATTCAAAAAGGGGCTGGTGGAGAACTAGCATTTGCTGAGCATCACTCTGCTCCAGTAGATGCACAATACTTTCAGAAGAACCACATTTCACCTCCGTGTTTTCCATGGAAGGACCTGTGGTTCAGAGGTGTTAGGCATCTTGCTCAGGGTCACACTGGTGGGAAGGGGCAAAAGGCAGCAGATCGAGCCTCCATCTGTGTGGGTCTCAAGCCCTGGCTCCTGTCATGTTCTCATGACATGAGGACTTTTCTTCTGAGTGGCTTTTCCTCTGAGTTCTTCAAAGCTCTAGCTTCCTCCAGAATCCCTCAGGGGCACCCCCAGCCACCAGGGACTTGAGGGAGCTAGGGAAGCCAGCAGCCAGAGCACTACCCTTCTCGGCCAGCTTGACCGGCATTGGATTGCATGCTGAGAAGAGCCCTTCTGAATTGTACGCTCTGCTGTCACCATCCTGAAATACACTTTATTTTTTTGGAGACCATTTTTTTCTTAATTAATTTTTTGTCTTTTTCAGCCGTGGTGGGTCTTCATTGCTGTACACAGGCTTTCTCTAGTTGCGATGAGTGAGGGCTACTCTTCATTGAGGGTCACGGGCTTCTCACTGCAGTGGCTTCTATTCTTGTGCAGCACGGGCTCTGTGGCATGCAGGCTTCAGTAGTGGCGACTCACGGGCTCTAGAGCACAGGCTCAGCAGTCGTGGTGCACGGGCTTAGTTGCTCCGTGGCATGTGGGATCTTCCCCGACCTGGGATCCAGCTGGTGTCCCTTGCATTGCAAGGCGAATTCTTAACCACTGGACCGCCAGGGAAGCCCCATCCTGAAATTTTTAACCATGTTGTTAACAAGGGGCTCACTTATTTGTTTTGCATTAGTTCCCACAAATGACATAGTCCATCCCGCTGAACTGGTTTTCAGGTTAAGTCACCTGAGAAGATTTCCTTAACTTGTGGGAGGGGACGCTTGGAGGGACAGGACGTCCTGGCCTGAGCTTAACCCTGTGCTTTTTCTTGCAGCGAGACCATCATGTTTTTGCACCAGATCTTTTACCAAGGCCTGAAGGCCCGCATCTCCAGCTGGCCCACACTGGTCTTGGGTGAGTAGAAGCCCTGGCAGGGGTCCTCTGCCCCTCCATCCCCACCCCAACCTGGGAAGTCCATCTACAGGGGCCACCCCCCGCCAACCCCAGCTGGCAACACTTTTGTCCTTGCAGAATGTACCACAGGGACCCTTTAAAAACTCCCAGAAACCCTCAGAGGGCTCAGAGGAGGAAAAACAAATTGGCAAAAGCTACATTTCTGGGAGGAAGTGATATATTTTTAGTTTATCTGTTTTTCCTTTTTAAAAATAAAATATATGTACCCATTTGAGAAAATTCAAGAATCCAGAAAAGAAGGAAATGGTTAAAAATATCAGCCATAGTTCTGCTTCCCAAAGATAACTACTGTAAACACTTGGGTTTGTTTCCTTCCAATTCTTTTTTCTATGCATAGATCTTGGTGTGGTTTTTTTTTCCCATTTTACATAATTGCAAACATACTGAATATAGAATTTGAATCTTACTGTGGGTTTTTTTCCTACTTAACATTATTGCATAAGCATTTTCTCAAGCTGAAGCAAGCTTTTTGATGACTGTGTAGTGCTCCAGGGCCCTGTGAATCTGCCACCATCTACTCAAACATCTCCCCCTTCTTGGCTCTTAAAGATGCTCTGCCTTTCTGCTGTTACTAGAAACAATCGTGTCTACATGTGAGGTAGTCTCCATATTAGAGAGCAGTTCCCTGAGATAGGTGTCCAAGGGCTGAATGGCTGAAACAAGGGCAGCGGACTCCCCACTCTGTACCCACCGTCACATTTCTTTCCAAGTCCTCACTCCTGAGAGTGGTGTTTAGGAGTGCCTCTCGCATCTTGTCTCTCCCACCTTGGGTAGCATTTTCCTTCCACCTAATTCAACAGGAAAAGGTAAGTGTTGTGTCACTTCTGCTGTGGACTCTAGATAAAAGGCTCAGGAAGGTGAAGGGACCGCTGAGAAAGGAGAGGCTCCCCTGCCCACAGGCCAGGAGACTTCCACAGGGAGTGAACACTATTTCTATTTTTCTCAGGTCAAATAGACCCATTTTCTCCAAGGTCAAAAGAAAAGCAGGTGACTCAGTGGTAAAGAACAGGCCTGCCAATGCAGGAGACACAAGAGCCGTGGTTTGGATCAGGAAGATCCCCTGGAAGAGGAAATGGCAACCTGCTCCTATATTCTTGCCTGAAAAACTCCATGGACAGACGAGCCTGGCAGGCTACAGCCCATAGGGTCACAAAGAGTTGAACACGACTTAACGACTAAGCAAACACACACACGTACACTAGAAAGAAGAAAAAGGCTGTACTTTCTGTCTTCGTAGAATTGATGAGGTGATCCACTGGATAGGTGGATGCCTTGCATGAGAGCTCCCACTTAGAGTTTGTTACAAGGAAATTTTTTCCTTTTATTGAAGTATAGTTGACTTACAATATTGTCTTCATTTCAACTGTGCAGCAAAGTGATTCAGTTATACCTATATATATGGTTTTTTTGTAGTATTCTTTTCCATTATGGTTATTACGGGTTATTGAATATAGTTCCTCATGCTATACACTAGATGTATGGGTGCTCAGATTCTTTGCAACCCCATGGACTGTAGCCCTCCAGGCTCCTGTGTCCATGGGATTTTCCCAAGAAGAATACTGGAGTGGGTACCCATTTCCTCCTCCAGGGGATCTTCCCTACTCAGGGATCAAACCTGAGTCTCCTGTGTCTCCTGCCTTGGCAGGCAGCTTGTTTACCACTGAGCCACCAGGGAAGCCCTGTGCTATACAGTAGGATCTTCTCGTTTATCCGTTCTATATGTAAAAACTTACAAATGCTAAACCCAAGCTCACACTCCATCCATCCCCCATCTCCCTCCCCCTTGGCAACCACAAATCTGTTCCCTAAGTCTGTGAGTCTGTTTCTGTTTTGTATANGACAGCTGGGGACCATCCTGTGAGGGAGGGACCTGAATCCTCAGGACCCCTGCTGGCTCAGCCACACCCATCACATCCCCCTGGTAACAGGGCACAAAGTCATAGGGCAGGTGAGGGGCAGGGTGTGGCCACCCAGGTAACTGGGAGGGACATGGAGACTTTAATAGCAGGGACAAAGTCTATCTAGATTTAAGCCTGGACAGCCAGTGCTGCAGCCGGCCCCTGGTGCCCCAGCCTTGCCCGAGACCCGGCCTCCCCAGGTCCCATCCTGACCCTCCGCCAGCACACAGCCATGCAGGGGGCCTGCGTGCTGCTGCTGCTGGGCCTGTGGTTGCAGCTCTCCCTCGGCCTCGTCCCAGGTAATCAGGCAGCTCCTGGAGCCCTCTACTCACAGGGGGTGGCCCCAGGCTGACCTGACCAACACTCTCCCCTTGGGCAGTCGAGGAGGAAGACCCCGCCTTCTGGAACCGCCAGGCTGCCCAGGCCCTCGATGTGGCTAAGAAGCTGCAGCCCATCCAGACAGCCGCCAAGAATGTCATCCTCTTCTTGGGTGACGGTGAGTGCGCTAGGCCAGTCCACTCCTTGTCCCCTCACAACCCTGGAGGCCTGGGCTGCCGGCTGACCCAGGCTGGCCTCAGGGACTCAGACCTGACACAGTGTGTACCTTCAGGGATGGGGGTGCCTACGGTGACAGCCACTCGGATCCTAAAGGGGCAGATGGCTGGCAAGCTGGGACCTGAGACACCCCTGGCCATGGACCAGTTCCCATACCNGGAGGTGGGGGGTGTGGTGGGGTGGGGTAAGGAGGGAAGCAGATGCAGGCCCGGGAGCGTTTGCCAGGGGAGGTGGGCGGGACTGGGTCACCCTGGCATTGCTGAGACTCAGCTGTGCCCAGAGGCCGTTTGAGGCCCGCCCAGTTGCCCATCAGTGGACGGGGTGGTGAGAGCGCTGGGTGCCCAGACACCCCTCTTCCTGTCCGCTTTTCAGCTCTGGTGAAGGTTTGCACTTGAGGGTGAGTGTGCTTGCTCCTCACCCCCACTGCCCTTGCGTCACTCACTGTCCCCCACCCCTGGCCCTCAGGCAGGAGTCAGCCCCTGGGCCACACCGAGGCCCCGTAGGTTCAGGGTTCCCTCTAGATCCTGCCAAGTCTGCAGTCCAGGGGTCTGGGACTCCTGGGTGGGCGACAGGTGGGCCAGGGACTTCGAGTTTCTGGGCAGTTGGAACCAGAGCCCAGGTCAGCATGGTGGACACTCAGGGTGGAGGGCGCAACACCCCTGACCCACTGCGAGGCCCTGGAGGGGCCTTGATCCCCCAAGTCAAGGCTCAGAAGCCCGGCCTGACGCTGAGGCGGTGGCCCCTCTGTCCTCCACCTCCTGTGCAGAGTGTCCCCGGCATCCTGACAGTGGGAGACAGGGCTGCTAGGGGCCAGGCTGGGGCCCAGCCCTTGGCCCTGGCAGCACCTGAGTGCCTGTCCTCCCCGCCCCGTCCCCTCTGAGGCCTGGCCCTTCACTCACCACACTGGAGGCTGCAGAGCTGCCGGGGGACGGAAAACTGGACGTCGGTCCTCCTGCCCTGAGGGCGGGGGCAGGGCAGAGAGAGCAGGTCAGCACAGCCTGGAGCCCCTCTGCACCAGGAGCCCCCTCCTTCCCCCAGAAGCACCATCTGGAGAGGCCATGGGGCCAAAGGGACCTCCAGAGCAGCCCAGGGCCCTGGGCAGCTCCTGGGAGGTGGGCGGAGGCTGGGCAGGGCGGTACACCTACCTGGATGCAGGTGCTGGGTGCACAGGCCTCGTCCCCAGGAATGTCCACAAAGGCCACTGCAGGGTCCTCTGCGGAGTCACCCTGGCGGGGGAGGGGACGGTCACAGGCAGTGGGGGCGCAGACCAGGCTCCTCCAGGTCACTGTGGTGCTCACTACCCTCCGCCCTCGTGGGGATTAGCTCTGACTGCAGGAAGGTCGGGGGTCAGCCCCACCCCCGGGTCGCCAGGACGGGGCCCGCCCCACCTGGCTCACAGAGGCCGCAGGGACGGGGGTGGCCTGGAGCAGCCGGTGGCAGGCGGGGGGCCACGTCTTCCCCTGGTGGCACAGGCACACCTGGAAGCGGGCGGGGCTGGACGAGAAGAAGGCCACCCGGAGGCGGCCCGGAGCAGGCGAGGGCTGGACGGCCATCTTCCAGGCTGCGGGGTCAGGGGTGAGGCCCAGCGCCTACCCACCACTGACCATCTTGGATATGGCCACACTGCAAGGGCCCCTGCCCAGCCTCCCGCCTGCCCCCTNTGCCATTTCCTTCTCCAGAGGATCTTGCTGACCCAGGGATCGAACCCAGGTCTCCTGTATTGTAGGCAGATGCTTTACTGTCAATCCCTGGGTGAGGAAGATCCCCTGGAGAAGGGAATGGCAACCCATTCCAGTATTCTTGCCTGGAGAATCACATGGACAGAGGAGCCTGGAAGTCTACAGTCCATGGGGTGGCATAGAGTCGGACACGACTGAGGGACTAACACTTTCAGTTGGTTATTAGTGCCGGGTAGGTGCCCGGCTCTATGCTGGAGACTGAACAGAGCATTGCTGCGGTCCCTGCGGAGGTGCGGTCTAGTTGATTTCCAGCAGTGACTCTGTGTGTGTGTGTGCTCAGTCCCTCAGTCGTGCCCGGCTCTTGGACTGTCGTTGCGGCCCCACTGACTGTAGCTTGCCAGGCTCCTTTGTCCCTGGGGATTCTCCAGGCAAGAACACTGGGTGACTCTGAGTGCCTCTCATTTATGAAATGCTTCACCCCGGACTGGGATGAAGTGATGTTCGACTCTCTTCTCTTGTCCAGCCTTACCGCACCCACCCTGAGTCTGCATCTCAGATCTGCAGGGACCTGGAGTCAGCTCCACCGAGCTGGCCCCTTGTCATTCTCTGTAAACCTCAGCAATGCCAAGACGCCTCGCACCCTGCTTCTCGGAGTGTGGACTGCTAATCCCCGAGTGCTGGTCTTTTTGTTGTGCAGTCTGACAGCATTAGACTTCTGTCATGGGAAGTACGCGTTTATTTTATTTCCACAAAATCCCTTTCGCTTCGTTGCTGCTGCTGCTAAGTCACTTCAGTCGTGTCCGACTCTGTGCGACCCCAGAGATGGCAGCCCACCAGGCTCCCCCATCCCTGGGATTCTCCAGGCAAGAACACTGGAGTGGGTTGCCATTTCCTTCTCCAATGCATGAAAGTGAAAAGTGAAAGTGAAGTCACTCAGTCATGTCCGTCTCTTCGTGACCCCGTGGACTGCAGCCTACCAGGCTCCTCTGCCCATGGGATTTTCCAGGCAAGAGTACTGGAGTGGGGTGCCATTGCCTTCTCCTTTCGCCTCTTTAGTGTTTGATTTTTCCTTAATTGACATTCATGCNAAGTGAAGTCGCTCAGTCATGTCCGACTCTTAGCGACCCCATGGACTGCAACCTACCAGGCTCCTCCGTCTATGGTATTTTCCAGGCAAGAGTACTGGAGTGGGGTGCCATTGCCTTCTCCAGACTGCAACCTGGATCTGCCATTTACCCTGAGCTGCTGCAATTTATACATGTCTAACAGCCATCCCCAGGTGGCTCGGGGTAAACAGCCCGCCTGCCAGGGTCAGAGACTTAGGAGACCCAAGTTTGATCCCTGGGTCCAGAAGACCCCTTGGAGGAGAAAATGGCAACCCACTGCAGTATTCTTGTCTGGAGAATTTCATGGACACAGGAGGCTGGCTTGCTACAGTTCACAGGGTCCCAAAGAGTCAGACACGACTTGTCGACTGAACAACAAAGATTTTTTTGTTTTGATGTGGACCATTTTTTAAAGTCTTTATTGAATTTGTTACACTACTGCTTCTGTTTTATGTTTGGGTTTTTTATGCCGAGTCTGGTGGCATCTGGGATCTTAGCTCCCTGACCAGGGATCAAACCTGCATCCCCTACATTGGATTGTGAAGTTTCAGCCACAGGATCGCCAGGGAGTCCACCCCCTCATTTTGAGCACCTCTAGCCTCTTCAGCCAATCCCCCACCCTTTGCAAGAGAGAGGGTTCTGGTTACCTTGGGCTGCTTCCAAAGGTGAAGTACTTTTAGAGGCTGGAGGAAGGATGGCTACTTCCATCCACAGAACTACCTGAAAGGTCCCTCCCTGGCCCATGTCCATGTAATTTTCTGAAGAACACTAAGGCCTGGAAAGAGAAGAGCATTGCTGGGAAGGTGGGGGTGGGATTGGTAGAAAACCAAAGCTTCTAAGGCAGAGAGTCCATCTCGATGCCTCAGTCTTATAGCTGGCAAAAATGACGAGTTATCATATATATATTCACTACTTTCCTAAGACTCCTGGAAACACATGGAGGGTCTTAGCCAAGTTGTTAACTCACTCCTACCTTTTCCCACCAATGCTACTTTTAAAAAGCAGTTAAGTACTACCACCTCGTGGAGAGGAGCAGTGTTGCAGCAGTCAGAACCAGAACAGAAAGTTGCGAGTGTTTTTAGATGAAGGGGCAAACTGTGTCTTGCTTAAACCTCCTAGTCATGCTGGAGCCAATAAAAATAAACTGCAGTCAGTCTTTCCTTGAGCCAACTGGATTGCCAGGTGCTCCAAAAATAAGCCATTCTGGAACCCAAACATTAAGGAAACCACCATATAAAGAGTGTGCAAGGGAGGAGAAGGTGTGACAAATTGAGTTAGTAACATTGACATATACACACTAGCACATGTAAAATAGCTAGTGGGAAGCTGCTGTATAGCACCGGGAGCTTAGCTCAGTGCTCTGTGATAATCTAGAGTGTGGGTTGGGGCAGTGGGAGAGAGGATCTAGAGGGAAGGGACGTATATGTATGTGTATAGCTGATTCATCCGAATATTACTACTGGAAAAACCATAGCTTTGACTACACGGACCTTTGTCGGCAAAGTGATGTCTTTGCTTTCTCATACGCTGTTTGGGTTGGCCATAGCTTTCCTTACATGGAACAAGTGTCTTTTCATTTCATGGCTGCAGTCACTGTCTGCAGTGATTTTGGAGCCCAAGAAAATAGTCTGTCACTGTTTCCACATTTTCCCCCTTCTATTTGGCATGACTAATTGGAAAAGACCCTGATGCTGAAAAGATTGAGGGCAGGAGAAGAAGGGGGCAACAGAGGATGAAACAGTTGGATGGCATCATCAACTCAATGAACATGAGTTTGAGCAAACTCTGGGAGATAGAGGAGGACAGGGAAGCCTGGTGTTCTGCAGTCCATGGAATCTCAAAGAGTTGCATACACCTGAGCGACGGAACAACAGCAACAAATAGCTGATGCAGATTATTATATCGCTAAAGCGACCGTACTCCAATTTCAAATTTTAATTAATCTTTTTAAAAGAACGTGCAGAGGAGAGAAACAAGCACATTTCCCCGAGGCAGGAGTGAGCTTGGTTTGTTCTCTGGATGGAAATGAGGCCGGTGGTGGGAAAAGAGGCAGGCAGTGAACAAAGAGTGTCTGCTATACGCCCAGCTTCCTCCCAGCTCTGCTGTCTCTCCTCCATGTGGGTCAGACCATCTTCTCTGCCTCCCAGAGCTGTCGGAGAGTTGGAGGAGCCCGCACCTGTGAAGTGCACACACACCGCGCGCTCTCCGTGTGTGTAGGCTCTCTCCCCTTTGGTGACCACAAGTTCTACCCGAGAATCTCTTCCCAGGTCCAGCCAGAAACCCGGCATTGCATCCTCCCTGGGAGGTGGGGGCTGCCGGTCTCTGACTGTTCATTCTCACAGGATAATGCACGACGAAGTTAGTGAGACCGAAAACATCCGGAAAAACCTGGCCATTGAACGCATGATCATTGAAGGCTGCGAGATCCTCCTGGACACCAGCCAGACGTTTGTGAGACAAGGTATGGCCTCTGTACCCTGCGACCCCTACCATCCCCGGCCAGGTGGGCCCCGGCAGCGGGAGGCAGGCCACCCTCAGGGACACCACCAGTTGGCTCGGCTGCCACGTGCTAAAGCTGCCGGCATGACTGCGGTGTTTTCCGGGCCTGCCAGGGGAAATGTGACAGCTATATGTAGACGGCAGTGTCTATACATATAGATACTGATACTGTCAGTTTTCACAGTTTCCTTGTCTCCAGATGTAAACACAATTTTTCCCAGATGGCCTTGGTCTGTCTACTGTATACCATCGTAAACACCGACATGTCCTTTGAGGGAGGGAACACCGGCTGGAGGATGAGGCCAGGCTCTGACTGGCCCCGTGAGTCACAGGCAGTTGCAGTGTCGAGGTGGCATTGGCGAGGGTCAGTCCCTCTGTCCTGTGCTTGGCCTCTTGGGGAGGCCGTGATCACAGTGGTTCTGGGTGCAGCCCCCTCACTCTTGGGCTTCAGCTGACCTTGGGAACACTGTTGAGAGGCTCAGCCCTAATGAGAAGGGCGGGTGAAGCTCTCTGGGGCCCAAGGGACTGACTTCCAACTTGGGGATGTTAGAGCCATAATGCTTTTAAGATCAGCTGGTTCAGATTCGACAGCATGTCGGAAATTCAGTATCTGCTCTCATGCCCAGAGGTGATGCCTCAGGATGGACCTCAGCCTTCCTTCCTTACTTCCATCTAGTCCTGGAGGTCTCTGACTACATGAAAGGCTGGCCTGAGCAGCTGTCACTGGTCCCTGCTGCCCTTGGCCTGAAGCCCCTCTACTGGGAGTTTGTTCTGAGCCCCTGGGTCCACCCTGGAACCTGCTGAGCCCAGAGCCAGCCTAGCCTGTGACCCTCTCCCCTGAGCTGTGCTGTGCCCAAATTGAGGGGCTGGGCTGGACCTGGAGACCAGACAGGGAGCCTAGCGAGCCCTTTCTCATTTATTCTGTCTCACCACCCCCGTGGGTGCCTGCCCTATTCATGCCAGTCCAACTCAGGTCTCCAGGGATGCCCAGAGAGTAGAACCTGCCCCTCCCTCCAGAGCTGAATGTGCAAGGGAAAGAGGCTCAGGATACAGGGAAGGGGGTCCTTGCAGTGATGAATGTGGGCAGCAGGCAGAGTGGTGGCCCAGAGCGGAACTAGGGAGAATCAAGGAGGGCTTCCGGAGGAGGTGGCACTGGACTCTGCAGCAGAACACGCCGTGATCAGTTGGGCACGTCTGGGGTGGCTGCATGCAGCAGCAGGGACTTAGTCTTATCAGTCTCTCTAGGCCACAGCCAGCTCCCCACTCTTCAGTCTCCTGCCACCTCCAGACCCCAGCCTAGCGCTGCATTCTCATCCTAGGGGCCGTGTCCATCAGGGTTCCTTTTCTTTCTAAGGCCCTGGCCTTGGCTGGGTGGGTCAAAGTTCTGGCATGGAGCTTCTCTCGTCATCCCCCCCTCCTGAACCCCACCATGTGGCCCCGAGGAGGGGCTGGAGGGGGTGTCTGAGTCACCTGTCTGCTACCCGGAGCCAGGGTCACCTTGTCCCACTGCCATGGCCACTGGCATCGCCACCCACGTGCAGCTTCAAAGCTGGCTCAGAGGCACAGGTCATCCTGGGAGATGGACTCAGGGTCTCTCCTCCGTCCGCAGGGTCCCTCATCCAGGTGCCCATGTCCGAGAAGGGCAAGATTACCAGGGGGCGCCTGGGGTCCCTGTCCCTGAAGAAGGAGGGTGAGAGGCAGTGCTTCCTGTTTTCTAAGCACCTGATCATCTGCACCAGAGGCTCTGGCGGAAAGCTTCACCTGACCAAGGTAAGGATGGCCAGGGCTGGGGAGCTGCTGGGGCTGGAGATCAGACACTACACTGACCTGGGGGCCCTGACCAACCCCGACCAACCTCGACCAGGGCCCAGACAGTGGGCAGAGGTGTCAGAGACGCTCGAGTGTACACACACACACGCTGACTGGTCCAGCTGGAAGCTTGGAATGAGCGAACCATTCATGGGTTTTCTACTGGAGAAGTCATGGGAAATGGGAAAGTGAGTTCAAAGATGCCCAAAGGCGCCCCCACAGCTGGGAGCTGGGACAGCAGAGCAGCAAAGCCAGGGGGTTCAGAGAATCTCTTTCTTAAATTTTTTATTTCTTTATTTTTAATTTATGTATTTTTGACTGTGCTGGGTCTTTGTTGTTGAGAATGGGCTCTTCTCTAGTTTTGGCAAGTGGGGGCTGCTCTCTGGTTCCAGTGCCTGGGCTTCTCATTGCAGTGGCTTCTCTTGCTGCAGCGCACAGACTCCAGGGCCCACAGGCTTCAGTAACTGCAGCATACAGGCTCAGCAGTTGTGACTTCTGGGGTCTAGAGCACAGGCTTAGTAGCTGTGGTGCACGGGCTTTGTTGCTCCGAAGCATATACGATCTTCCTGGACCGGGAATTGAACCCGTGTCTCCTGCATTGGCAGGCAGGATTCTTTACCACTGGACTACCAGGAAAGTCCTCAGATAAGCCCTTAAAAGTCCCGTATATGTATGTGAGGGGCCAGTGGAGGATGGTCACATCTGGCTAAGGCAGAGCAGTACCCAGAGCCTTTTTCTCATTTCCAACCAAAAAGAAGTTCAGACCACACCCGTTCCTAATGCCTTTGGGCACTCACCACCCCCCCAGCACCCCAGGCAGAAGCTACCACTCCCCAACATGGCACGTGGCTATCCCACTGCTGAGAGCTCAGGATTTGATCCCACTTCTGTCTCTTACACTGTGTGAGCCCAGACACTTCCCACACCGGTCCACACCTCACTTCCTCATCTGCTTTGAAATAAGGATGGCTGTCCTCACCAGAGGCATGCACAGATGCAGGGAGGTGCCGATAGACCTGCTCTGGGAGCTGTGATGCCCCTGCCTCTGTAGCGACAGCCTTCCCAAACTGTGTTCATCCCCATGAAGGCTCGCTTCAGCAGATCTCAAGTCTGAACACGCTGTGGCCTGGAGAGGGCCAGAAGGAGCCATTAATTAAAGTAGAACATCAGGGAAACCATTCTTCCAGACCCTGGACGCCTGGCCCGTGGCCTCCTGTAGCGCTAATAGATCAAGCAATGGCTTCAGGGAACCTACTGCTTATGTTAACATGTCGACAAATTAGTTGGTCGGCTGCATGGGGGGAAATTAATTTACAAACATGGAATACTCCAGTTTCAACCAAATTGTGTGTCGAGGAAAGCATTCATTATTTATTAGCTCTGGAGTTTCTTTTAGGAAGATCTCTGTCTAGACTGGAGGAATGGTTCCTCCAGCAGGTGGGAGTCAGTAGGTGTGGTTTGGACCAGAGACTTGAAGGCAGCTTTTCAGTCTGAAAGCACATGCCTTTGTGTTTGTTAATTTTATCTTTTTTTGGTTTGAGAGGTTGTTTATTTATTTGTTTGAGTTTTAAAAGTCTCTTAGCATACTGGTAAAGGTGGAATCTGAGCACTGCTCAAATTCTAGCCCTGCTACTTACCCGTGGATGACCTTACTAAGCCCCAGTTTGCGTGCATATTCAGTCACTAAGTCATGTCTAATTCTTTGCAACCCCATGGACTGCAGCATACCAAGCTTCCCTGTCCTTCACTATCTCCTGGAATTTGCTCAAACTCCTGTCCATTGAGTTGGTGATGCCATCCAACCATCTCATCCTCTGTTGCCCTCTTCTCCTCCTGCCCTCAGTCTTTTTCAACATCGTGGTCTTTTCCAAGGAGTTGGCTTTTCGCATCAGGTACCCAAAATATTGGAACTTCAGCTTCAGCATCTGTCCTTCCAATGAGTAGTCAGAGTTGATTTCCTTTAGGATTAACTTGTTTGATCTCCTTGCTATCCAAGGGACTCTCAAGAGTCTTCTCCAGCACCACAGTTTGAAAGCATCAGTTCTTTGGTGCTCAGACATCTTCATGTCCAACTCTCACATCCCTGCATGACTATTGGAAAAACCATAGTTTTGACTAGATGGACGTTTGTTAGCCTAGGATGAGGGATTTCAAACTTCTGCAAACTTGGACTGCCAGATCATGCCTCGGAGCTGCTGTGAGACAAGAAGCGAGCATGCAAGCTCTCCATCCCCAGCCCAACCTTTACCCTTCTTCAGGGAAGGCATCTCTGAGCCAATCCCATCTGAGCTACTTCATTGAGCTTCTTTTTAATATTTAATTTTCTTTTAAGATTTTTTTTATGTGGACCATTTTTAAAATCTTTACTGAATTTGTTACAGTATTGCTTCTGTCATGTGCTAAGTCACTTCAGTTATGTCCGACTGTTTATGACCCCATGAACTGTAGCCTGCCAGGTTCTTCTGTTTGTGGGGATTCTCCAGCCAAGAATACTGGAGTGGGTTGCCATTTCCTTCTCCAAGGGATCTTCCCAACCCAGGGTTTGAACCTGTGTCTCTTATGTCTCCTGCATTGGCAGGCGGGTTTTGTTTTTTTGGCCAAGAGACTTGTGGGATCTTAGCTCTCCGACCAGGGATTGAACCCATACCCCCTGCACTGGAAGGTGAAGTCTTAACCACTGGACCACCAGAGAAGTCTCTGGGCTCCTTATTTGAAGATAAAATTCTTCAACTTAAAAACCAGAATACCCACTTGGCTATGATGTGCACATACACATGTCGTGTGTCTGTCGCTTTTAGAGTCCCTTCTCGCACTGACATTCTGGAACTCTGAACCTAGAGCATCTTCCCCCCCAATTCAAGGTGGCCCTGCTCTTTTTCAGAACGGTGTCATATCCCTCATTGACTGCACCTTGCTGGAGGAGCCGGAGAGCACGGAGGAAGAAGGTGAGTGCGAGGCTGCCTGCAGGCCAGTGTGTCCACACACAGATCACACACTCTCACCCCGAGAGGTAGAGCCCAGGCTGTGGGAGGAGAGGAGGGTGCTGAAGTTCGGGGGTCATTGTCCTGGATCTGCAGAGGCCGGTCTGGGTCTTTAGAGAAGGAGCTCCCTGGCCCAGTGGGTGACCACCTCCACCCCCTTCCTGGTTCCTTCTCAGCTCCTTGGGTCCCTGGACTTGGTGCCCTTGGGTTTCGGGGTCCCATGGGTCAGAGAGACCTCTGACCCATTAATTAATGTATCCATATGCTGCATGCACTGTTGCTCACTGGAAAGCCAGAAGATGCCAGGGAGGTACCAGGCCCAGCTCTGTCCTCCAGTGCAAACAGGTGGGGTGTTCAGGGACACAGGTGCTCCCACCAGAGTGAGCATAGGGGACCATCCCCTGCAGTGAGGCTGGAGGGACCAGGACCCAGGATGGGAAACAAGACTCAGGGAGAAGGGAGCATGTGAGGGGGACCTCAGCACACCAGAAGGGCCAGGTAGTGGGTGCCCAAGTGCGTGGAAAGCCTTGGTATGGGGCTGTCTGTGGATTTCCATCTCCCGGGGAATCAGAATTGGGGGGTGGGCCTATTATAAGGGGTTGAGTGGTGGGGTCCCTGCTCTCTCTCGATTGGACCCAAGTTGCTCCTCGTCTCCCTGCTTCATGACTCCCCAACGAGACTTTGGATCCCTGCTCTGGGGGTACAGCAGCTAGATGGGCCGTCTCTGCCCTTCTCTAGATCGGGGCTCCATGGGCAGGGCTGTGTCTGAGGACCTCAGATTCTAGTCCGGGCTTGGTCTCAGGCTCAGGGTTTGCTGGGAGCTGGGAGCCTCATCCACACACACACACATACACACATACATGCCCTGGTCAGCCCCAGGGAGCTGAGCTCTGCACCCTTCATGACCCTCCACCCAGGGCAGAGCCAAGCAGCCCCCGCAAGGCAAGAATAAACCTGAAGCAGTTCACCCGAGGCTCTTACCAGCATGATCGTCTTCAGTCTTGGCCACAGCCGGTCCAGACCCCAGTGGAAACATCAGTCCCCAAGCCCTTTTCCCTCCAAGTCCAGGAAAGGTAGAGACACAGCCCCAAGCACCCCAACTCAACATGCAGACACCCCACTTCCGAGCAGCTGAAACCATCGCATCCCCGGGTCACCACACAGACTGACAAGTAGAGCCCAGAGCTGTAGCAGGCCCTCCGCAACACTCAGGCCAGTGAATGCAGAGGCATTGGAAGGAGTCCCTGAACTGTGATCTTAGTCTTTCCAAATAAAGAGAGTTCAAGGAGCCCTACAGATTAAGAGCAGAAATAAAAATACCCAGAATTTACTTTGGCTTTGGGAACCTGTCAGCTGAGATAAATGTCCAGCCCAGTCCCTAACAGCTCAAGATCTAAGGTTCTCCACCTGGCCCCTGGATCACCTTTGCAGAGCAGGAAGTGAAGTGAAGTGAAAGTCACTCAGTCATGTCTGACTCTTTGCAACCCCATGGACTATACAGTTCATGGAATTCTCCAGGNTTTCTGAATGTTGAGCTTTAAGCCAACTTTTTCACTCTCCACTTTCACTTTCATCAAGAGGGTTTTTAGTTCCTCTTCACTTTCTGCCCTAAGGGTGGTATCATCTGCATATCTGAGGTTATTGATATTGATATTGCCCTTAACTCCAGTTAATTAGAGGAGCCAGTTTAGTGGGGAAGGATGAAATGTTTCAGACATTTAATTCGTTTATCTAGCTTGTGTGTACGTGCTCAGTCACGTCAGTCGTGTCTGACTCTTTGTGACACTATGCACTGTAACCTGCCATGCTCCTCTGTCCATGGGATTCTCCAGGCAAGAATACTGCAATGGTTTGCGCTGCCCTCCTTCAGGGGATCTTCCTAATATAGGGACTGAACCCACATCTCCTGGGTCTCCTGAGTTGCAGGCAATTCTTTAACCACTGAGCCACCTGGGAAGCACTTATCAAGGTCAGCTGCTATTTAATAAAAGAGACCCAATTATAATTTAGTATTTTACTGAAAGATGGGTCCAGGTGGGTCCACTCAAAATCCAACGAGGCCAGGTTGGTGAAAGAAAAGTTTGCTTTATTTAATATGCTGGCAACTGTGGGGGAAGAAGGGGGTGGACATCTGTCCAAAAGCTGACTATCCACCCCCCCAACTGACAACTAGTGGGACAGAGCTTTTCTAGGATGAGGGAGAGGGCTGCCTGCAGAAACAGCACAGTCAGCTCTGACAGTTCATCTTCAAATTGGTCATCAGTGGTTTGACCACTGTGATGTTGATTGTTTTAAATACAGTTTGGTTTGTTTCCATTTCTTTGAGGCTGATTCTTGGAACTGTGGCAGCTTATNACAGCACAGTCAGCTCTGACAGTTCATCTTCAAATTGGTCATCAGTGGTTTGACCACTGTGATGTTGATTGTTTTAAATACAGTTTGGTTTGTTTCCATTTCTTTGAGGCTGATTCTTGGAACTGTGGCAGCTTATGTCACAGCTACAGTCTGGCCATCATGTAATCAAATTCTTCCACCTCGTGAGGGTTTCAGTATCTGTGAGACAGGATATGGCTCCGAATTATATCAATAGCCTTTGAGAAGGAACTAAAGGTCTTTGACTCTGCTTAGTGATTACATTATGATTTAGTCTCATTTGACAATTTTCCTTTGCTTCTGCATACTCTCATTTCTCCGATTAAACTTATTCTTTGACTAAGACAAAAGGCAGGCAGAGAACATGGGGCAGGGGGCAAGGACTGTGGGGTCCTGCTTCATTTCAGTATGAATTAGTAAGTGAGAGTTAATTTCATAACTTAGTGATAGATTTCATTATCAACAACATAAATGTAAATGTTCTTCAACACATTAAATGGGAATGTTCAGTTGCTCAGTTGTGGCCAACTCTTTGCGACCCCATGAATTGCAGCATGCCAGGCCTCCCTGTCCATCACCAACTCCCGGAGTTCNTGGACTATACAGTTCATGGAATTCTCCAGGCCAGAATACTAGAGTGGGTAGCCTTTCCCTTCTCCAGGGGATCTTCCTAACTCAAGAATGGAACCCACGTCTCCCGCTTTGCAGATGGATTCTTTTCCAGCTGAGCCACAAGGGAAGCCCAGGATGCAGAGCAGAAGGGCCTGGCTTAACCCCGCCCAGAAGTGGGGTGGGGTTGTCTTACGAAAGTCCTCCCTGGTGACCTCAGCCTCTCACTGGGGTTAGGAGAGCAGAGTTAACTGGGGAATCGTAAAAGCTATTCCGACACGGAATCAGAGCTGTCCCTGTGTCACTGGAAGCTACTCTGTACTCTAGGTCTCAGTCTTACCATCTTTGAAATGGGATTCCTCACCTTAAAAAAGGAAAAAAGAGTTCTGACTTAGAATATGAACTTACAATTTCTGGGAGGAACAGGATTGTTAGGGACTATGAGAAGGTCATGTACACACTGTTATGTTTTAAATGAATAACCAACAAGGACTTCCTGTATAACACAGGGAACTCTGCTCAATGTTATGTAGCAGCCTGGTTGGGAGGGGAGTTTGGGGGAGAATGGATATATGTATATGGATGGCTGAGTCCCTTTGCTAGTCACCTGAAGCTACCACAATATTGCTCATCGGCTATACTCCAATACAAAATAAAAAGCTTGAAGTTTGGGAAAAAAATGAAAAGATACCAAGGCATGAATCCAGAAAAGACAAAAATATAGTTCTGAACCTAGCAAGAGGCCCGATGCCCTAGCGATGCCATGCCTTCACCACCAGGTGAGGCAGGCATCATGCAGTTGTTTTCCAACTCAAAAAAGGCCTTCACTCATCCTGCTAACTCTGTGTTTTGCAACTGGAAGCCAAAGGGTCCGGCCAAGATGTAGACCACTTGGATTTCAAGATCGGGGTGGAGCCAAAGGATTCACCACCCTTCACAGTCATCCTCGTGGCCTCGTCTAGACAGGAGAAGGCGGCATGGACTAGTGACATCAGCCAGGTGAGTGGTATCACCTCGCCTGAGGGCAGGTGGTCCCTTCCTTCATGCCTGCGCTGTTTGGAGGAAGGGGCAGCTGCAGAATCCTAATGGGAAAGACGCAGGTATCAACAGGGACAGCCCCATCCAAGGCTGAGCCTCGCTAGCTGTCTACTTCCCCTAGGCCTCCTGTCAGTGTGGGGGCCCCTTGCATCCAGAACATCCATAGGGCAGGTTTGAGAACCCCAGGTTCCTGGGCTCCCTGTTGGTTTCCTGCGTTTCCTACATTCACGTCTCTGGTACGAGGCCTGGAGCCTACACTTTAGCCCTGCAGTGGGCAGAGGACAGAGGAGGCTGGAGGCCCCACTGAGCTGGCCTTCAGGGAGAGAAAAGACAGATCACTGTGATCTGATCCTATCCTTGACATTGGACCTCAGAGGTCACCCCGAGAATAGCCAGAGTGAGACACTTTCACTTTCACAAACACCCTGGGGGAGTGGGTGTAGGAATCATTATCCCCATTTTGTAGATAGGGAGACTGAGGCCCAAGTAGGTCAAGTAAAGTCCCAAAAAGTCACTGAGCTGGGGACTTGACTTCTGGCCAGAATCCATAGGATGCTCTGTGTCGACCCTGCCCTTGCCTGGATGGTGCCCTTCAACCCTGTATCAGGTTGGGGCATGTGAACCCTCGCTGAGCAGAGTCCCTGCCAGGCCTGGGTCTCAGCATAGAGACTAAGGCTCTGACTGAGAACCCTCTCTCTGACTCCAGTGTGTGGATAACATCCGGTGCAACGGGCTGATGATGAACGCCTTTGAAGAGAACTCCAAGGTCACGGTGCCACAGATGATCAAGTAAGTGCCCGAGCCCCACGTGGTCTGGGCCGAGCTCCAGAGACCAAAGGTCACACAGTGACCTCACAGGGCCTGGGAGATGCTAAGTGGCACCTTGGGGTGCTCTAGGCGTGTGTTTGTTGTGAGTTTACATCTATTTGGTTGATGGCTTTGGTCTAGTTTTTGTAGTTGTTTTTGTCTTGCAAGTGTGTATTTTTGTGTTGTTGTTCAATCATCCAACTCTTTGCAACCCTTATGGACCACAGCACAGCAGGCTTCCCTGTCCTTCACCATCTCCCCAAGTTTGCTGAAACTCGTGTCGGCAATGCCATCAAACTGTGATCCTCTGTCACCCTCTTCTCCTGCCTCCAATCCTTCCCAGCATCAGGGTCTTTTCTAATGAGTTGGTTCTTCACATCACCTGGCCAAAGTATTGCAGCTTCAGCATCAGTCCTTCCAAAGAATATTTAAGGTTGATCTCCTTGCAGTCCAAGGGACCCAGCACCACAGTTCAAAAACATCAATTCTTTGGTGCTTAGCCTTCTTTATAGTGCAACTCTCACGTTCAATTAGGCTGTTTTCAATAGAATATCAGGAATGACACTTTATGCATTCTTTTTTTGTTTTTTTAGGAGATGGCTTTTTTCTTTAATTATTTTTTGTTTATTTGGCTGCACCGGGTCTTAGCTGTGGCATGTGGAATCTAGTTCCCTGACTAGGGATTGAACCTAGGCCCCCTGCATTGGAAGTGAAGAGTCTTAGCCACAGGACCACCAAGGAAGTCCTTATTTTTTTGTCATTTTAATTTTTTCCCCAAACTTCTTTATTTTTTAATTGAAGGAAAATTGCTTCACAATATTGTGTTGGCTTCTGCCATACATCAAGTTCCCTATTTTTTAAATAGCTAATTTTC
The DNA here is from genome assembly GCA_006410875.1 of Neotragus pygmaeus. Taxonomy (NCBI): domain Eukaryota; kingdom Metazoa; phylum Chordata; class Mammalia; order Artiodactyla; family Bovidae; genus Neotragus; species Neotragus pygmaeus. Next base: position 118,579 of record SJYV01034608.1, on the reverse strand, counting down.
TTTGGTTTGAGCACCCCAGGGAGGAGGGACGAGGGGGTGTCCTCCTGCTGAACTCAGCTTCCTGAGCCCCACTGGGCAGTGCAGCCCTGACTTCCACCAGGCCTGCTTCTCCTCCAGCATCTGCTCACCTGACCCCCGCATGGCTCGCCCCACCACGGGTGGCCTGCTGACTCTCTCACCTCCATCTGAATCTCTGAATCCCCAACCTGCTCTGTCCCCCTTACAGAGACCAGGAGCCAGCTGACCCACCCCGGGGACATTGTCATGCCCAAAGCAAACATCNACAGTCCAACTCTCACATCCATACATGACCACTGGAAAAATCATAGCCTTGATTAGATGGACCTTTGTTGACAAAGTAATGTCTCTGTTTTTTAATATGCTGTCTAGGTTAGATTTGCATTTCTCTAATAATTTTTGATGCTGAACATTCTTACATGTATGGGCTTTTGTATGTCTTCTTTGGAGAAATGTCTGTTTAGATCTGTTGCCCATTTTGTTTGTTTGTTTGTTTGTTTTTGGATTGGGATTTTTGTTTTTTGATATTGTGCTGCATGGGCTGCTTTTATATTTGGGCGATTAATCCTTTGTCAGTTGCTTCATTTGCAAATATTTTCTTCCATTCTGAGGGTTGTTTTTCACCTTGTTTATGGATTCCTTTGCTGTGCAAAAGCTTTTAAGTTTAACTAGGTCCCATTTGTTTATTTTTGTTTTTATTTTCATTACTCTAGGAGGTAGGTCAAAAAAGATCTTGCTGTGGTTTATGTCTAAGAGTGTTCTTTCAATGTTTTTCCTCTAAAAGTTTTATAGTGTCTCACCTTACATTTAGGTCTTTAATCCATTTTGAGTTTATTTTTGTGTATAATGTTAGGCAGGGTTCTCATTTCATTCTTTTATACACCAGTTCAGTTCAGTTCAGTTGCTCAGATGTGTCCAACTCTTTGTGACCCATGAACCGCAGCACACCAGGCCTCCCTGTCTATCACCAACTCCTGGAGTTCACCCAAACTCATGTCCATTGAGTCGGTGGTGCCATCCAACCATCTCATCNTAATAAATTCTTTTTTTTTTTTTTTCCTTTGGGGCGGGGGGGTAGATTGTCTGTCTTTATTTCATTTACCTGTTCTGGGGTTTTATCTTGTTCCTTTATCTGGAATATATGCCTCTGGAATTTCATTTTGTCTTTTTGTAATTGCACTTTCCGTTACACAGGGTGCAGGATTGTAGTTCGTTTTTCTTTTTCTACCTGCCCGCTGTTGGATTAGGTTGTCTAACAAACTTGTGCAGGCTTTTTGTTGGGAGGGTCTAGTTCCTGCCCACGGGTGGTTGAATTGGCTTCTGTCTTTCTGGTGGGCGAACCATGCTCAGGAAGACATGAAGCAGACTGTTTGCTCATGGGTGGAGCTGTGTTCCCACCATATTGGTTGTTTGGTCTGAGGCACACAAGCACTGGGGCCTACAAGTTGTTGGGTGGCACTATGTCTCAGGGAGAAAATAGCAGCCTCTAGGAAGCCTCTCAAAGAATCAGACACAACTGAGTGACTGAACAACAACAACAAAGGAAGGTTGAAACTGATGGGTATTCACCTAACCTGCCACTGTCATTGTTTTTGTCCCTACAATGAGCTACAGCCACCTCCACCTCTAAAGGAGCGCCTCCAATACCAGCAGGTAAGCCTGAGCCAGTCTCTTATGAGGTCACTGCTTTTTCCCTGGATCTTGGTATGAATGGGAACTTGTGTGTGCCCTTTTAGAATGGGAGTTTCTGTTCCCCTATTTCTGTGGAAATCCTGCAATCAAGCACTGCTGGCCTTCAAAGCCAGATTCTCTGGGGGCTCCAACTCCCATTGTTAGGCCTCTAGACTGGGAAGGCTGATATAGGGCTCAGGATTTTCACTGCTATGTAAAACTTCTGTGGTACCCACTTTGCGGATATTGGATTTGATGTTATTGTGATAGTGTTCTCCCTATCAACTCATTGTGGGTTTTTCTTTGTCTTTGGATATAAGGTATGTTTCTTGGTAGGTTCCAGAAATTTTGTTGTTGTTGTTGTTGATGGTTGTTAAGCAGTTTGTTGTGATTTTGGTGTTTTTGTAAGAAGATGTGATATCATATCTATCTATTCTGCCATCCTGCTGGTCAGTTGTAAAAATTGTCACCAACTTTAGGTGAAAATCTTTTACAACTTTTATCTGACAAATGCTGGATAACCTTTCAGAGGATTCACAAGGTAAAAAGTATTTTAATACTAATACTGAGCTGCTATTTTCCCTTTTGATTTTTTTCCTCTCATAATTCAGTTCAGTTCAGCTTAGTCGCTCAGTCGTGTCTGACTCTTCGCGACCCCATGAATTGCAGCACACCAGGTCTCCCTGTTCATCACCATCTCTTGGACTTCACTCAGACTCACGTCCATCGAGTCCGTGATGCCATCCAGCCATCTCATCCTCNAGTAGCACATTCTTTCACAACTTCAGTCTTCCAAAGCTTTCCTTGTTCCCATCATAAGCCACTTGATTGATTGGTGTGTTGGGGAGACAGTGATGGGTGGGCCATGGCCCAGCCCTCAGAGAGCGCGAGGCCTGGCTGGGGAGACAGCCATGGACTCAGGCACCTTCAGACCCAAGTCCCTCCTTCCTCCTCCCTCCTCAGGTCCGACGCTTCCTTGTATTGTGACGACGTGGACATTCGCTTCAGCAAAACCATGAACTCCTGCAAAGTGCTGCAGATCCGGTACGCCAGCGTGGAGCGGCTACTGGAGCGACTGACTGACTTGCGCTTCCTGAGCATCGACTTCCTCAACACCTTCCTGCACTCTTACCGCGTCTTCACCACCGCCGTCGTGGTCCTGGACAAGCTCATCACCATCTACAGGAAGCCCATCAGTGCCATCCCTGCCAGGTGGGAAGGCTCCTCTGCACCCTCCACCTGACCCCCTCCACCTCATGCTGATCCACAGACCTCCTGGGCCCTGGGGGGAAACTGAGCTCAGCCTCAGGCTGGAACCTGAGGGGTGGATGTGAGCACTGTCCCAGGAACGAGCCTGCCCTCTGCAAAGACATGGGAGGGGGCTGGCCTGCCTGACGCTGCTGTGTGGCCCCAGCTTTCTCCTGCCCTCTGAGCTCCAGGGGTGGGGTAGAGTTTGGGGTCACCATGTTGAATCCTCCCTAACCTTACCCCTTGGCCACCTCCTTGAACCCTAGGGCCCACCCTTCTCCCCACCTTCCCCACTGAAGAAAGGAAAAAAAACAAAGGGTGGACTCAAGGAAAGAAGTGGGGAGGGTGGGAGGAAAGTCCGAGAGAGGCAGAATCTTATCCCTTTTCTGCTTAGACCTACAGCATCTTGCTGTAAAGAGAGGCCATAGCCCCTTTGGCACACTTGGGGTGGTTCCGCCTTTAGAGGGCAAGCACCCAAATGGATGGACAGGGCACTGGGTTTAGAGTCAGGAGACATCAGAGGAGTCATTTCCCATCTCTGAGTCCCAGCTTCCTTGTCCATAAACTGTGTGGACCTGGGTGAGGTCAGAGCGTGTAGGTGACACCAGGCCCGTGCGGGGGACAAAGGGAGCTTTCTTAGAAGCCTACAGGTCAGGGGGATCCACAGGATGTCAGGTCAGCTGCTGCTGCTGACCAGAGGGAGGTGAAGAGGGAGCTTCAGGCAGACCCGCTGCCCCACCAAAGCCCATGCCCCATCCCCAGAGCGGGACACCTGGGCCCATAGAAACCTGGCTGCTGACCATTGAACCACATGGCCCCTCTGGCATGGCCTCCTCTCAGACCTGCCTGCTTAGAGAACACGCCCAGGATCAAGAATCATGAAGAGGAAGGACCCACCACTTCCCTGTTGAGCCCCACCAGAGACAGAGGACTCCTGCGGCCTGGGCAGGCAGTCAGCCTCCACTGAGCTAACTGTCTATTTTCATCCCCCACCCTACCCCACTCCTGCAGGTCACTGGAGCTCTTGTTTGCCAGCGGCCAGAACAACAAGCTCCTGTACGGGGACCCTCCCAAGTCCCCACGTGCTACCCGCAAGTTCTCCTCGCCACCACCCCTGTCCATCACCAAGACATCATCACCCAGCCGCCGGCGGAAGCTCTCCCTGAACATCCCCATCATCACGGGTGGCAAGGCCCTGGACCTGGCCGCGCTCAGCTGCAGCTCCAATGGCTACACCAGCATGTACTCAGCCATGTCGCCCTTCAGCAAAGCCACACTGGACACCAGCAAGCTCTACGTGTCCAGCAGCTTTGCCAACAAGATCCCAGATGAGGCTGACACTGCCACTGAGAAGTCCGAAGAGCCCTCCGCCCTCAGCAAGCAGAGTGAGTGGATACCCCCAGGCTCAACAGCCACGGAGGCTGGCCAGCCCCACCAGACTCCCTCGGGGCAAGAGGGGTAGGCTGAGGGGGTCCAGCCAGATTATGGTGGCCATGCAGAGGCTGGGTGGGGGAGAGGCAGGCAGATACACCCAAGAAGGTGGCTGACTGTCCCACCCATCGTCAGGTGTCCCATCGCCCTGGTAACCGCTTCCTCCTGCATCCTTGTATCTGTCCACCTCTGCAGCAGACATGCCCTGGGCCGGGCCTCAGTCAGGGCCTGCGAGAGAAGAGGGCAGCAGACCTGGCTCCCGCCCCCAGGATTCACAGTGTGGCTGAGGAGCAGGGCTAGACACGGAAACAGGACTCCTGATACGTGTTGTGTTGGAGGGATGCCAACTCTCCCTTCTCTGGGGAGAGTCAGAGAAGGCCTCCTGGAGGGCCTGTCAGACCTAGATGTTTCTAGAGGAAGGGAGAACGTTCTAGACCAGCAGAATGGAGTGGGCGAGACTAAGGGGCGAGGAAGGATGTCATGTGTTCGGGGACCAGCGTGAAGCACAGCACACCTGCGACGCTGGGTGTGGAGACGACGGCTACGGGTGAGGCTGGGCCCTCCCTGCTCTCAGAAACCCGACCATTCCAGGACGGTGTCCCTTTGGAGGGTTTTCTGGCTCTGTCTGGGGTTAGGTCAGCCCCCATCCTGGGTGACACCAGCCTTGCAGTGGTTAGCATACATATGCATGCACATGCGCACACGCACAGGTACTCAACCCTGGGCTGGATAGAAGCCCCAGCCTTCAAGGAGCAGGCCTTGGAAAAAAACTTAAGATGGTTGGAATTTCTCTCCTCTGAGTTGAGAAGAGGGGAGGCAGGGGAACCTCCAACAGGGGGCATGGCTGGGAAGGGGTGAAGCCCCCAGGACCGCCATACCAGGTGACGTTTACTGTGGCACGTGCAGTAGACAGGATGCACGTGGCTGAAAGTCAGTTACCAAAGGGACAGCCTACCACAGAGCCCCAGAGGCCATCCTGCAGGAGCAAAGGGCAGGGTCCTAGCCGGAAACACGGCAGGTCAGTGTCATTTGGTTTCCGACGCGGAATCCTAGAATACAGAGGGGACATTGGGTAGAAACTAAGGAAATCTGAATAAAGCTTGGATTTTAGCTGAAAAAAAATGACTAGGGACTTCCCTAGAGTTCCAGGGGTTAAGACTCTGTGCTTCCAATGCAGAGGACCTGGTTTTGATCCCTGGTTGGGAAACTAGGACCTCGAGTGCCACATGGTGAGGCCAAAAATATTAAAAATCTTTTTGAAAAAGTCAATGATTATTTGAGAAACATCAAATTGTTTTCTTCTTTCCTTCCAGGCTCAGAAGTCTCCATGAGGGAAGAGTCAGACAATGATCAAAACCAGAGTGACGATGGTGACACTGAGACATCCCCCACCAAATCTCCAACGACACCAAAATCAGTCAAAAGCAAAAACTCCTCAGGTACAGCTCACCAACCCAGAACTGCAAATAGATTCCAGACGTTGTGTGAGATGCAGGTGGGGGAGGGCGGCAGGTGAGTCTAAGGGAGACCAGTGGGTGTCATGCCTTGTATTTTATGAGTGACTCCTCAGCACAGGAACCCAGCTGCACTTCCCAGTCCAGGGGCAACTCTGGGGGCTGCAGTGCTGGCTGGGAAATCCTGCTCTTCCTCTCGACAGTCCCTCCACTGACCTCAGACAAGGCTGTGTAACCCACCCTGCCCAGGTGGGCAGAAAGGCCTGTCTTTTGGCTTCATTTATGGAAGTTCCTGATTTCCCTGGTGACTCAAGATGGTAAAGAATCCTCCTGCAATGCAAGAGACCTGGGTTCAATCCCTGAGTCAGGAAGATCCCCTGGAGAAGGGAATGGCTACCCACTCTAGTATTCTCACCTGGAGAGAATTCCATGGACAGAGGAGCCTGACAGGTTGCAGTCCACAGGGTCGTAAATTGGATTTGTTGCAATGTTTCTTCTTTGTTTTGTTTTTTTGGCCCTGAGGCATGTGGGATCTTAGCTCTCTGACCAAGGATCAAACCAGCACCCCCTGCACTGGATGGTGAAGTCCTAACCAACTGGACCACCAGGAAGACCCAGAAGGTGTTTCTTGAGCTGCTGCTACACGTCAGGCTCTGTGTTGGCTTTTTAATCATGTGACACCTTGCAACAGGGCCATGTCCTTCCTGTTTTTCATTTAAGGGAAGAGTCTTTGGGAGGTTGTGATGATGCTGGGCCCAAGTCTCAGACTCAAGATCCAGGAGGGCTCTCAGGGGGCTGTCTGGGTCTCTGATTCCCATAAAGCACCTCCCCACACATGAGGGGTGGTGGGGTGGGGGTGCTCTGAGGAACCCAGAGGTGAGGCATGAGCTCAAAGAAGCCCCTTGTGTCTCCCTCTAGCTGTCTCCTCGAGCCCCTGCTCCCACATATAAAGCACAGCCTGAATCCCAACTCCCCGATTTCCCAGGAGACCCAGTAAGTCACAGGGTCACTCACCAGCAGAGAGAGACTGCCAGGACATCACACAGAAGCAGAACTCACAGACAGCCAAGTTCCAGAAATAAGCCTTGAGTTTTAAAATCAATCATTTGCTCCTCAATGCATAAGGACTAGTACTTTGTCCTAAGAATGGATTGCTCTCCAAAGATTTCTCCAAGATGAAGCTAAAGGTTTCTGGAGTGAGATTCTACTAATATTACTGCTAAAAAAATAATGATTGTTAATTGCATTGATATTCCATGGCATATATGTCTTGTTGTTCAGTCACTAAGTCTTGCCCGACTCTTTGCGACCCATGGACTGTAGCCCACTGGGCTCCTCTGTCCCTGGGATTCCCAGGCAAGAATACTGGAGTGGGTTACCATTTCCTCCTCCAGGACATCTTCCTGACCCAGGGATCAAACTTGCGTCTCCTACATTGGCAGACAGATTGTTTACCACTTAGCCACCAGGGAAGTCTATGGGCATATACATATATATAGATGTATCTTTTCACACATATATATATATATCTTTTCACATATATATATCTTTTCATATATATATATATATCTTTTCACACAATACTAAATACTTTCATCTGTGTTAACTCCTTTAATCTTTACATCCACCTTTTGAAGCAGGTATTATCCCGAGATTTCATAGAGTCAGAGAGGTTAGGTAATTTGCTCAAGGCTACACAGCTAGTAAGTGGGGTGAGGACTTGGACAGCGGTGCTCTTTCCACCCCCACCATGATGCCAGGGAGCCCATCAGTGTGAGTTATCCATGTCAGACTTTGCACAGGTTATGTGTTCATTCTAAATAGACGAAAAGGGTGAGGAAATACATGAGGCTGTCCCTAAGTAGACCTTGGCCCAGCGGGGCCTACAAAGTAAAAGGTTTGGGGCTGTAAAGAGATGCAAAGGGTGGCTGGACTTTCTCTAGAAGCAAGAGGACTGGTGGGACCTTTTCATCTCAGCAGGAGAAGCAGAAAGAGGCAGACAGGGGCTTTCTCTGCCCTGAGGCAGCTCTGGGGTGACACAGGGTGGCATGGGTGTATCCCTCCCCAGGGACCGCAGCAGGAGACCAGACCTCATGCCCGCCACCTGACCAGTTGCAGTGAATGCAGCCTGCCTGTCCAGAGGCCTTTCTAGCCTTGAGACCCATGGTTTCCTGAGCCGAGGGCTGGACCAGCGAAGGCTGAGGCTTGATCCCCTGCTCCCCACAGAGTTCCCCCTCTTCTCCTACAATAATGGAGTGGTCATGACCTCCTGCCGCGAGCTGGACAGTAACCGCAGCGCCCTGTCAGCAGCCTCTGCCTTTGCGATAGCCACTGCAGGTGCCAACGAGGGCACCCCGAACAAGGAGAAGTACCGGAGGATGTCCTTGGCCAGTGCAGGTACCGGGATGGCTCACCACCTTGATGACAGCACCACCCCCGGGGCTTGGCCCCCTTCTGATGTGGAGTGCCTGCTCTCCCGGGCCCTGGCAGTGCTGAGCCTCCTGCCTGGGGGCCCCTTCCTCCCCACCCACCCGCTCTGTGACTTGGCAGACCTCTGCTTGGAGTCAAGCCCACTGCCTGATGGATGCTTGGCCACCTACTCTGCCTCCCACTTTCATGGTGGAGTAGAGGCTACCAGAATCCTTCAGTGGCCCCTGAAAGCTGCAGAGGTCTGGGAGAAGCGGGCCTGTGAGGACTGTGTCCACAGGAAGTTGAGCCATCCAGACTCCTTGGTCAGAACTTGGGCTGGTTGTCAGATATTTTCTCATCTCCCACCCAGAGCACCCCCGTCCTTCCCCTGGCTCCCCCAGATCTGGGGTTTCTTATCCTCCCTACCCTTTCCCCTCTCTGTCACCTGTGTGCCAGGCTTCCCCCCCGACCAGAGGAATGGAGACAAGGAATTTGTGATTCGCAGAGCAGCCACCAACCGCGTTCTGAACGTGCTCCGACACTGGGTGTCCAAGCATTCTCAGGTTGGTGGGACCCCCAGGGATGCCCCGCAATCCAGGCGAGCTGCTGGGCACCCAAGATCACTGACCCAGGAACTAGCTGCCCTGATATTCTCAGGAGGGCCTGCTCAGATCCCCTACAAGGGGACCTAGGACATTCCAGGGGACAAGGGGCCTCTGCTCTCCACCTCTGTCTACATCAGGGCTACCTCCCAGGGCCTGGCCTAGGGCTGCAGCAATCAAGGGATGCTCCTTGACCTTGCTGCACCTTTTACCTCCAGGTCAGTCAGCTCCACTGGTGCCTGGCAGGCAGCTGGGGAAGAGGGAGATGAGGCAGGAAGCCTGAGTGGGCAGAGCCTCCATCCTCCTGCCCGGCACCTCAGGGCAGCTGGAACAGTAGCCAGAGCCACCCTCCTGTCTTCCCTGCAGGACTTTGAGACCAACGACGAGCTCAAATGCAAGGTCATCAGCTTCCTGGAGGAGGTCATGCATGACCCAGAGCTCCTGACCCAGGAGCGGAAGGCTGCGGCCAACATCATCAGGTGGGGGCTGGGGAAGGCCTGCTGGACGGGGGCCCTGCCCTCTGTCTGTGCACGGCCAGCCAGAGGCAGGGGGCAAAGGGGAGGAGGGCCCTCCCCAGACCAGAGGACCGCCTCAGGCAGTTGCTCTGGGAGGATCTCAGAGCCCTGGGCAGCCTGGGGGCTGGTCAGCACCCCTTCAACCACGATCTGGAGTGGCTTGTCCGTGTGTGTCCTTCCCTCCACCTGCCCACCTCAGACCTGGAGACAAAAAGGATGCCTGCTTCCCCATCCACACCCACTGCTGATACCCATTTACTCCACGCCGACCTGTGTGATAGCCACTAGTGATGTATGGGTGTTAAATCTAATTAAATAGGGACTTCCGTGGTGGTCCAGTGGCTAAGACCGGGGGGTGGCCAATGCAGGGGGCCCAAGTTTGATCCCTGGTCAGGGAACTGGATCCCACATGCCAAAACTAAATATCCCACCTGCCTCAACTAAGACCTGGCTTAGCCAAATAAATGAAAGTAAATATTTAAGATTAAATACAATTTAAACTCTAGTTCCTGAGTCACATGAGCCACAGGGAGCTGGTGCCTCCACAGGGGGCAGCTTAAAGAACATTCCAGATTCCACTAAATGGAAAGTAAATCCAGAAAAGGGGAGAAATATGTATGCATATAGCAGATTCACTTCACTGTACAGCAGAAAGTAACACAACTGTATCCCAATAAAATTTTTTTAATTAAAAAAAATCTAAAATATAAATTTTTTTAAAAAGAACATTACTGTCACGGAGGAGGGCTTTGTCCAATTGCACTGGCGAGCCTGTCTCCAGGTGCTCCAGGGAATATGGTCGAATTGAATTAAATTGTCCCCAGACCTATCCTATTTCCTCCTGTCCCAGACTGGGCCTCTCCTGGCAGAGGTCAGAGGTCAGGTGGCACATATCCAAGCCCTGCTGGCTGAGTGATGCTCTGTGTTACCTCGGGCAAGTCCTGTCTGTGAACCTCGTTTTTCCTCCTCTGTAAAATGGGTGAACAACTCCCACTTCCAGGGCTGTGGTGAGGCTGTGGTGAGATCACCTCTGCAGGTCTCAGGAGTGTCAGATGCAGGCCTTGGTCCACCCACTGCTCACCCCTGCTGACTCAGGCTGCCCTCTGGCCCTGCCCAGGTGCCTGGACTCAGGGTCAGGCCACCCGACCTCACTTCCTGTCCGGCTTCAGCTTTCCCTCCCTGCCCCGTGGTCACAGTCTCTGACCCAGACTTGCATTTACTTTCTGGCTGGCAACCTAGTCTCCAGGCTTCCTCCAGCCAGACCATCCAATTTGCTTTCCTGAGGCCTGCGCTACAGGCCCATAATTCCTGCAGGCTCCACATCCTAGCATCACTTCCAGACCCCCCTCCCTGCTGTACCCACTGCCTACACACGCACACACACACACACACACACACACGTGCACACACACAGTCAGCCCCCAGGTCCTCCGTGCCCTTCCTCCTCGTCCCAGGAGACATGCAGGACTGTGCCAGGACCTTAGGCCTGAGGGTCAAGTCAGGTCAAGTGACCTTCGGACAGGGAGCTTGTTCAGACTGCTGCTGGATGCAGGGAGTCAAGCGGGCCCTAGTGTGGATGGTGGACCCAGAGAGCCCCAGCTGTGGGTCTCCTTCCTTGGAGGGAGAGTGCGGGTGGCTCAGGCAGGCCCTATGGCCTCCAGACTGTCCTCCAGCCCTGGCCTGGCTCTTTGGCCCCATCCCCAGGACTCACGATCGCTGTCAGAATGAGGGCTCAGCATGCTGGCCTGACGCAGGAGCTCTGCCCTATCCCCACCACTGCTCAGGACCCACTGCTCAGTCGCTGTGAACAGCCTCCCACCTCTGGGCCTTTGACCACCACCTTGCTGCTTTCCCCTGTTCCCCCTGCCCTGTCTGGAAAGCTCCCCAGGACCTCTGGCCTCTCTGATGCTCCACCCTGAAGCTCTTTCCACTCATTCGTCCCATCACCCACCGGCTGGTGCATCAGCCACATCCCAAGCCCAGCCCCAGGTACCTGAGCTATGGGGACAAAAGGGACATCAGCCTGTTTTCAGGGGCTCCTGGTGGATCTGGAGGAGTGGACCAGACACAGACATGGCTGTTCCCAGCTGGGGAGCCTGGGGCTGAGACCACAGGAAGCTTAGGGGCTGAGGGAGCCCCAGGAGGGGACCTCACCCAGCCAGGAGGGTCAGGGAGCTGCATCATTGAAGACAGCAATGACAAGAAAGGGGCAAGGGGGCTCCTGGCTCCGGAAATGCCAGAGCAGAGACAGAGCGCAAGGCGGGTTGCGAGTGGTGGTGGGGAGGGGACTACCCGAAGGCAAGGGGTGTCACCAGCTGCTCGGGGCTCATCATTCCCCTCTCACCCCCCAGGACTCTGACCCAGGACGACCCAGGTGACAACCAGATCACACTGGAGGAGATCACACAGATGGTGAGCCGGGCCTGCCCTCTTGCTCGCTGGCCAAGTCTGTCCTTCCCTGGCCACCTGGTTCCCAGGATCCCACTCCCAAGACCCCTCAGTGGAGCTCAGTCATCCCCTATATTGGTTCCTGGAGCTCCCCTAACAAAGAGCCCCAGAATGGGGCACTAAAACAGCAGAATTTTAATCTCTCATAGTTCTGGAGGCCGGAATTGAGGTGTTGCTGGGCCCATGCTCTGTCCGGAGGTTCCAGGGGAGGGTCTTCCTGGGCCTCTTCCGTATCTGGTGGCCCTGGGCATTCCCTGGCTCGTAATAGAGGATCTCCAATCTCTGCCTCGGTTGTCACATGGCCATCTCCTCCCCGGCTATCTCCACGTCCTCTTCCCTCTGTGTGTGTTGGCCCTATGTCCAAATTTCCCCTTCTTAGAAAGACACCGAGATGGTTAGATAGCATCACCAACTCAACGGACATGAACTTGAGCAAAGTTCAAGTTCATGGAGATAGTAGCAGACTGGGAAGCCTGGTATGCTATAGTTCATGGGGTCTTAAAGTATCAGGCTTCCCTGGTGGCTCATATGGTAAAGAGTCTGTCTGCAATGCAGGAGTCCCGGGTTCGATCCCCGGTTTGGGAAGATCCCCTGGAGAAAGAAATGGGAGCCCACTCCAGTATTCTTACCTGGAAAATCCTATGGACGGTGGAGCCTGATAGGCTACCATCCATGGGGTTGCAAAGAGTTGGACAATGACTGAGCGACTCCACTTTCACTTTCAAAGAGTCAGACATGACTGAGCAACTGAATGACAATAATAACAACATACTGGATGAGGGCCCACTCTAGTGACCCCATCTTACCTGAGTACATCTCTGAAGGCCTTATATCCGATAAGTTTTCGGTCACAGGTCCCAAGGCTGAGGACTTCAGCATACAGTATGTCCCNCTGAATGACAATAATAACAACATACTGGATGAGGGCCCACTCTAGTGACCCCATCTTACCTGAGTACATCTCTGAAGGCCTTATATCCGATAAGTTTTCGGTCACAGGTCCCAAGGCTGAGGACTTCAGCATACAGTATGTCCCCTACATACAAACGAGTTCTGTGAGCATGCTCGTAAGTCCAACTTGTTCGTGAATCCAACGAAGTCAGCCTAGGTACCCAACTAACACAGTCAACTGTATAGTACTCTACTGTCATAGGTTTATAATACTTTTGACACAAATGATATGTAAGAAACAAATACAAAATTAAAGAAAACCATTTTAATCTTACAGTACCTTGAAAAGTACAGTAGTACCACCTTCCTCACCTCTGCTTTTTCAGTTGCTTCTGGACATCCCTTGAAATAAAGACACTGAACTGCTATCCTCTATATAGGACTGTACAGTAAATACACCACAAGCACTTGCAGAGGATGCATGCACGTGACAGTGTACGCCAGGCACATGAACTAACTCACACGACTGGACGTGTGAACACATGTTCACCTCTTTGAAAGTTCAAAGCTTGAAGGTTCATATGTAGGGGACTTACCATATCTTTTGGGGAGGGAGATTCAACCGACAACACCAACTCTTCTGTTTTCTTCATCTTCTGCTTTCATATCTCCGCTAACCAGCCCCTACTGTCTCTGCTCACACTGTCCCTGGAAGGAGGAGGGTAAGAAGTCAGGCCTGGAGTGGACAGGCTCCCCACTGTATGCTAGAGTCTTCAGGACTCTTCTCAACAGTGCTGTGGATCTATATTTTTATCCCCATCTTCCAGAAGAGGCAACTGAAGCAGGGGGAGGTGGAGTGACCTAAGCCGGGTCATGGTGGGTGGCCACCTGCCTGGCAGTGAGGGGACCCCGGGCAGAGCTCGAGGCAGGGTTCCTTGCAGTGGAAGGGATGATGGTCTGTGTGCTTCCGGGGCCTGGCTCGGTCCCCTCTGGGCCCCTGTTGCCCATCAGTGCGACAGAGTGTGGGCAAGTGGAAGAAAGAGCTCCTACTGCAGCCTGTGTGTGGTGTTGTGTGTATATGTGTGTGGTGTGTACGTGTGTGTGCCACCTTTGACCTCCCCAGAGGTGGAGGCCCACTAATCAGACTGAGTGATATCCAGCCTGTTCAGCGTAGCCAGTGGGAAGACTCAGGCCTATGAGTCCTGTACCCACTGCTTCCCTCCCATCCCCATTCCTGACTCTTAGAGCAGGTTCTCCTGGCCCCGGGGGTGGGGACAGCCATCCGTGGGGCAGCTGGCGCCCTGCCTGCACCCCAACCCCAAGAGCAGTGCTGCAGGGCTGTGCCCCAGGCACCCGCCCGGGGGCCCCAGCCAGGCAGCTCAGGGCAGCAGCCACACTGCTCGTGTTTCCCAATGGGGCCTGACTGGAACGCTCACCCATCAAGAGCCTGAGGGCCCTCATTCCAACTTCATGTGTAGCCAAGTCTCTTCTAGAACAAAGGGCTGCCCGCCCACCCAGCTGTGCCTCCAGCTCCCCGCCCAACCCTGACATGGATCCCCGAGTCTGAGGGCCTGCGTGGGGCACGTCTAGTCTGGAGGAGGCCCAGGGCCCTCCAGAGAGCAGAGGGGCTTCTTGTGATGATGCGCACAGGCCTCTGCTCCAGGCCTTGCCCCTCGCCGGGGCCGGCCAGCTCCTCCTAGGCAGCGTGCCTCCCAGCCAGGCCCCTTTCTCAGGTGTCCATGCCCTGGGCACCCAGTCCAGCTCACGGCCTCACCGCAGGACAGGCCTGGGCCTTCAGGGTGGGCTGTGCTGGTTGCCTGTCGCCCCTGCTTCAGAGGCTGCAGGCTCCTCCTTGTGAGGGTCCTGAGCATCCCAGGTGGCCCATGCCGCTTTCATCCCCACGTCTCCACTGCCTTCCTGAGAACTGTCCTAATAGCATCGTGTCCCCACACCCAGGACTTCTGCACAGACCGTGCCTGGCACAGGGCACCTCTGCTGGGAGGAGTACATGGATGCCCACCACCTGCATACACACCCCACACACATATGTACACATCCACACCACACACATGTACACACAACACATGTGCACACAGCACTCATGGCACACGCACACACACCATGCACACATGTGTACACAACACACCGTGTACATTCCACACACACCATGCACACACACGTACACACCACACATATATACACACAACACCACACACAGGCTGCAGTAGGAGCTCTTTCCTCCACTTGCCCACACTCTGTCCCTGCTCTGAGCCTGTGCCTGGAGCTCCTGAAGGCTGGACTGTGTTTTCTGGTCTTTTCATCTCACAAGGATCTGCCTGGGCAGTTGTCAATGACCGTTTGCTGAGAAGTAGGTGAGAAGACTCCGTCCAGGATGGAGGCTTGTTCCCCTGACACGGGGTCACCCCCACTTTCCTTGAATTAGTGCAACTGGCTGGGCCCTCTGGGCAGGGTAGCTAGCTGTCTCCTCCTATACAGCCCAGTCAGCACCTGCGTTCTTGACTCTTCTCCCATGAGAGCCCAGTTACCCTTTCCGGATCCAGATTTTCCCAGAGGCCTCTGGGCTGCAGGTCTCCTCTTGTCTGATCCCAGCCATGGGGACATCGCTTCCTGAAGCGATTTCCCCAGTCGAGGGCTTGAGGAGTGGTCACCTTTAAATGTGGTGTCCACGGTGGCCCTAGGGCAGGTACTTGTACCTGGGATGAAGGCAAACAGCTGTGTTGTAGACACGGGTCAGAGGTACAGGAGGTCCTCTGTGAGTCCTGTGAGTCCTGTGAGTCCTCCCCTAAAGAAATTTAAAAGGAAGTTCTTTGAAGCAGGTGTGGACAGACAGGACCCGAAGGGAGAAACAGGTTCCAGCCTGAATCAGACAGCCCGGGCTCTGTCCCCATCAACCTGGCTGAGCGCCTTGGGCTAGTCATTAACCTCCAGATGCCTCTGTGGTCTCACCCGGGTGTTGGTGTAAGGATGACCTCATGAGTGACTGAAGTGCAGCACAGGCCTGCAGACACACACACACGGGGCACAGCAGATGATGGGTCCCGGCTCCCACCGTCCCCTGCTGGCCAGGCTCCCGGGGTGGTGGGGGGCCTCCCCAGTCACGCCTCACCCTCCCGCTTACCAGAATCGAGATGGATGTTCCCTCTAGGAAGGGGCCCCAAAGCCAGAAGAGGCCCCGTGTGGGCCTGACTGGGACCTTGCTCCTCTCAGGCTGAAGGCGTGAAGGCTGAGCCCTTTGAAAATCACTCGGCCCTGGAGATTGCGGAGCAACTGACCCTGCTGGACCACCTCGTCTTCAAGAAGATCCCTTATGAGTGAGTGGGCATGGCTTCCAGCCCCCACCTTCCTCCTCAGGCACCATCACAGCTGAGTCCCCCTCCTGAAGCATGTGCATTAGATTTCCAGAGCTGCATGCTTGATGCTCCACAGAGAGAAGCATGAGTGCGTGTGCCGGCAGGGATGATGAAGGAGTCCTGTCCCTTCCTGTCCCCGGGCTCCCTCCTTCCCTACCAGCTGCACCTGTGCATGCACACACACATGCACCCACGCAACACACACATGCACACACGCACACACACATGGATACATACACACACGCACCCACGCACACACACATGCACATGCGTGCGCGCACACATGCACACAGATGTGCGTGCGCACATGCACGTGCACACAGATACGCACACACACAATTTTCCAGAAGCATCTCTAGCTCTGTGCTCCTTTTCTGGAGGTCTAGAAAGAGTATGTGTTCACATATATGTGTTCACATATGTGCACGTATGTACATAGGAGCAAATGTGTGCACGCGCATGTGTATGTGTGTATGCATGTGCAGGAATGGACTGTGGGGACAGCTCTGGCCTTTGAAGAAGCCCCAAGGCCTGATCAATACCTCCTCTGGCCTGTAGTCAGTCACCCCCAGGTAGTCGTAACTGTACCACCTACATAATTTGTATCTCCTTTTCTTCATCTGACCCTATGCCAAAATGGTATCTGTGAACACCATTTTTAATAAGTACACTGTATTCCCTGGCAGTGCACCAAGCCAAGAGGCTGTTTTCAGATTTCACTTTTATACTTACAGGTGGGGGTCAAAAAGCCTCCTCATAACTAAATATGTCTCTGGGTTTCTGACACGTGTCCCAGAATAGTTTCCTGAAATTGGAGTCACCGATTCTGAGGTCATAAATCATCTCAGGACTCCGGATCTCTGCCTTCTAGAAAGGTAGCCCCACCGGACACACGCAGAGGCCCCCACTGACACGGGTGCTGCCCCCGCCAGTTGTGGAGTGTCAGCCTTTTACACAGCTGCCACATCTCCCAGGCGTAGAGACAGTAATTATTCTGGGCAGTAGTTACTGCTCACTCTTGACCATGGAACTCTTTCACGGTCACTGTCAAATAAGAAGCTTGTCCTGGAGGCCTGGACAGCCTGTGGTCCTGTGAAGTCGCCATTCCCAGAACACGCTGTGGCATGGCTTGCAGGCACCTTTATCCATCTGTCTGGCCCTTTCTGTGGCCTTCTGTCCTTCCAGTTCTGCAGACCAACTTCTGCAATGTGACTTTAAAATGGAGGGTTTTCCCTGTCAGAAACAAGATCCAAAACCAGACCTGACGTGCTCTCAGCACCAAATCTCAGTTTGGCCTCTCCATGACCCTGTAAGAAGAGTATTGTCATTGTTCCCATTTCACAGATGAGGAAACTGAGGCCCCAAGGGCCTACCCAAAGCCACACAGCTGGTACAGGGCACAGCTAGACCTGACCCCAGGTCCCCTCCTTTCAAAGGCTCTGCAGAAAATTACTCCCCAGTAATGACCACTTCAAAAAGCAGAGTACTCAGAAGAGAAATCAGTAGGAACAAACCTAACCCCACCCACTCTGGGTTTCTCCCTTACTTCCTACAGGGAGTTCTTCGGACAAGGGTGGATGAAACTGGAAAAGAATGAGAGGACCCCTTATATCATGAAAACCACTAAGCATTTCAATGATGTGAGTATAGGGGTGGGGGATGCAGTGCCTTTTTCTGCAGGTTTCCCTCTGGTGGGACCCTCAGAACAGGCTGTACACCTGCTAGATCCATAGCACCTGGTTCCTCTCTGGCCCTGTGAATTATATGCAAAATAATTTCTTCCAAAGTTCACACCCATTCTAAAAGATGGGGCTGTCATCGCACTTTAAATATGAAGCCACCAAGACTCTGAAGGGCAAATGCCTGAGGTCTCTGACCCATGTCTGGTAGCTCATGGCCTTCATCCACTGCAAAGCCCCAGTCCTGGGGAAAATATCCCTTTCTGATTTCCCCACATCTGCGCTAGTTCCAGTGCTTGCAACCACAGGGACCCGTCCACTCCTGGCCTCGTGACAACCTCAAGGGTGTTTGCACTTAGCTTCTTCATTCCTTTGCATTTAATCATCAACACAAGAGCCTTTGATGGGTGGAAGTGGGGGCACATGATCCACTTGTCCTGACTGCCTGGTCAAAGCCACATGACGCCAACCACAGCCAGGGGCGGACCCTCATCCTGNATGTCCTCTGCATATAAGTTAAATAGGCAGGGTGACAATATACAGCCTTGATGTACTCATTTTCCTATTTGGAACCAGTCTGTTGTTCCATGTCCAGTTCGCACTGTTGCTTCCTGACCTGCATATAGGTTTCTCAAGAAGCAGGTTAGGTGGTCTGGTATTCCCGTCTCTTCAGAATTTTCCACAGTTTATTGTGATTCGCACAGTCAAAGGCTTTGGCATTATCAATAAAGCAGAAATAGATGTTTTTCTGGAACTCTCTTGCTTTTTCGATGATCCAGCGGATGCTGGCAATTTGATCTCTGGTTCCTCTGCCTTTTCTAAAACCAGCCTGAACATATGGAAACTACCACACAATTGCACTCATCTCACACGCTAGTAAAGTATTAATGTTAAACAAGTGCAATTCAATATTTTCTTGCAAAGCAACAACCAAGTCTTCTAATGGGACCTATGGTCAGCAGAAACCCATAAGATAATGCTATTAGCTTTTGTTATTAAGATACAGGCAAAAATAAATATGCCTGTCACAAGTGGAGCAGTCCATCTGATGGCAGGAGAAACTACAGATTTTCTCAGAAAACAATATGCATTTTAAAAAAATGAGAGACAGGTATGACTCATTCACAAATCACTCAGCACTCTCTAGAAAAGTGCTGTGTCATGGTGTAATTGGCAATGTCTTTCCATATCAGTGCATAAAACAGTGCTGCCTCATAATTTATGGCATCCTGTATTCAACTAAGTATGGCATAATGTACAATGAAATAGCTTACAGTTAGGAAAATGAGAGCAAAAAGTGGACAAACTGATTTTTTAGCAGTAAAAGACTCGTAAAGGCACTTCATAAAAGGATTTCTGACAGTCAGTATGTGAAAAGGCACTCAACATAATTTGGCCTCAGAGAAGAGAAAATTAAAACCACAAAGAGATAAGGCCACTGAATGGTCAAAATTACTAAGATAACACCAATGTTAGCATGAATATGAGGCAAATGGAACTTTCATACATTGCTGGTAGGAGTGAAATGGTACAAACACTTTAAAAAACTGGCAGTATTTAGTAAAGATATAGATATATTTTTATATATCATATATAATTATATATGTGTATGAATACCACCACTGGCCCAGCAATTCATCTCTGAGGTTAACACTAAAGAGAAGTATGTATGTATGTCCACCATAAGATACATTCAAAGATGTGCACAACAGCTTTATTTTGAACAGTTGGAAATAACTCAAATGTCCATTTGTAGACATTTGGCCCCAGGGGAGTAGGGATGGGGAGGAGAGGTGACAGGAAAGGATATAAAGGAGTGTCAAGTGTCCTAGCTATATTCTAATCTTAACAGGGTGTTGGGTCCTCAGATTTTCATTTTTATCCTTTAAAACCTTGTGTGTGGGGGGGTGGGGTGGGGACAGGGTGGGTGGAGTCGGTGTGTTTCGTGTAGTTTTTAAAAAATCTTGATTACTGGCAAAAATTGAAGAAAGAATTACTGCCATCTTATAAAAAAGAAGGCTAATACTTAATGTACAAACACATGCAAGCAAGTATGGATGTGTGTATTTATCAAGATGTATCTCTAGAAGGATATGAGAAAACTGGCAACAGGAATTGCTTAGAAGAAGGTAAATAGCGGTGGATCAGAATGAGAGTAGGAAGGAAACTTTCTTTCCATTGTATACTTTTGACACTATTTTAATTTTTTACCAACGTTTTCCTTCCCTCAAATCCCTCCCCACTTAAAATTCCAGAAATACACTGGCAAGTTGCATGTGAAAATTGATATTCTTAAACTCAGAAGCATTGTGATTGAAATTTAGACTTAGCGTGCCTGTACACGTGTGTTATTGGATACATGTTACATACTGTAAAATACACAGTACAATATAGAAAATCTGCAGTGATTATTGTCAAATATAATTAAGAGCAAGAAAGCTGATAGGTCAGGGAAGGAAACAAAACAGACACAAAGGCAGACTTAACATTATTACAAGATGGGGGGCAGGGGGGCGTTTCCCTGGTGGCTCAGTGGTAAGTATCTGTCTGCCAATGCAAGACACACAGGTTCAATCCCTGATCCTGGAAAATCCCACATGCCTCACAGCAGCTAAGCCTGTTGTGCCACAACCACTGAGCCTGTGCTCTAGAGCCATTCTCTGCAGAAGCCAAGGCAATGAGAAGCCTGTGCACTGCAACTAGAGAAAAGCCCACGAAGCAACAAAGACCCAGGACAGCCAAAAATAAATAATTAAAAAAAAAAAAAAAA
>SJYV01034608.1:77335-97798 GCA_006410875.1 Neotragus pygmaeus | reverse complement strand
CATGATGTCCTCTGCATATAAGTTAAATAGGCAGGGTGACAATATACAGCCTTGATGTACTCATTTTCCTATTTGGAACCAGTCTGTTGTTCCATGTCCAGTTCGCACTGTTGCTTCCTGACCTGCATATAGGTTTCTCAAGAAGCAGGTTAGGTGGTCTGGTATTCCCGTCTCTTCAGAATTTTCCACAGTTTATTGTGATTCGCACAGTCAAAGGCTTTGGCATTATCAATAAAGCAGAAATAGATGTTTTTCTGGAACTCTCTTGCTTTTTCGATGATCCAGCGGATGCTGGCAATTTGATCTCTGGTTCCTCTGCCTTTTCTAAAACCAGCCTGAACATATGGAAACTACCACACAATTGCACTCATCTCACACGCTAGTAAAGTATTAATGTTAAACAAGTGCAATTCAATATTTTCTTGCAAAGCAACAACCAAGTCTTCTAATGGGACCTATGGTCAGCAGAAACCCATAAGATAATGCTATTAGCTTTTGTTATTAAGATACAGGCAAAAATAAATATGCCTGTCACAAGTGGAGCAGTCCATCTGATGGCAGGAGAAACTACAGATTTTCTCAGAAAACAATATGCATTTTAAAAAAATGAGAGACAGGTATGACTCATTCACAAATCACTCAGCACTCTCTAGAAAAGTGCTGTGTCATGGTGTAATTGGCAATGTCTTTCCATATCAGTGCATAAAACAGTGCTGCCTCATAATTTATGGCATCCTGTATTCAACTAAGTATGGCATAATGTACAATGAAATAGCTTACAGTTAGGAAAATGAGAGCAAAAAGTGGACAAACTGATTTTTTAGCAGTAAAAGACTCGTAAAGGCACTTCATAAAAGGATTTCTGACAGTCAGTATGTGAAAAGGCACTCAACATAATTTGGCCTCAGAGAAGAGAAAATTAAAACCACAAAGAGATAAGGCCACTGAATGGTCAAAATTACTAAGATAACACCAATGTTAGCATGAATATGAGGCAAATGGAACTTTCATACATTGCTGGTAGGAGTGAAATGGTACAAACACTTTAAAAAACTGGCAGTATTTAGTAAAGATATAGATATATTTTTATATATCATATATAATTATATATGTGTATGAATACCACCACTGGCCCAGCAATTCATCTCTGAGGTTAACACTAAAGAGAAGTATGTATGTATGTCCACCATAAGATACATTCAAAGATGTGCACAACAGCTTTATTTTGAACAGTTGGAAATAACTCAAATGTCCATTTGTAGACATTTGGCCCCAGGGGAGTAGGGATGGGGAGGAGAGGTGACAGGAAAGGATATAAAGGAGTGTCAAGTGTCCTAGCTATATTCTAATCTTAACAGGGTGTTGGGTCCTCAGATTTTCATTTTTATCCTTTAAAACCTTGTGTGTGGGGGGGTGGGGTGGGGACAGGGTGGGTGGAGTCGGTGTGTTTCGTGTAGTTTTTAAAAAATCTTGATTACTGGCAAAAATTGAAGAAAGAATTACTGCCATCTTATAAAAAAGAAGGCTAATACTTAATGTACAAACACATGCAAGCAAGTATGGATGTGTGTATTTATCAAGATGTATCTCTAGAAGGATATGAGAAAACTGGCAACAGGAATTGCTTAGAAGAAGGTAAATAGCGGTGGATCAGAATGAGAGTAGGAAGGAAACTTTCTTTCCATTGTATACTTTTGACACTATTTTAATTTTTTACCAACGTTTTCCTTCCCTCAAATCCCTCCCCACTTAAAATTCCAGAAATACACTGGCAAGTTGCATGTGAAAATTGATATTCTTAAACTCAGAAGCATTGTGATTGAAATTTAGACTTAGCGTGCCTGTACACGTGTGTTATTGGATACATGTTACATACTGTAAAATACACAGTACAATATAGAAAATCTGCAGTGATTATTGTCAAATATAATTAAGAGCAAGAAAGCTGATAGGTCAGGGAAGGAAACAAAACAGACACAAAGGCAGACTTAACATTATTACAAGATGGGGGGCAGGGGGGCGTTTCCCTGGTGGCTCAGTGGTAAGTATCTGTCTGCCAATGCAAGACACACAGGTTCAATCCCTGATCCTGGAAAATCCCACATGCCTCACAGCAGCTAAGCCTGTTGTGCCACAACCACTGAGCCTGTGCTCTAGAGCCATTCTCTGCAGAAGCCAAGGCAATGAGAAGCCTGTGCACTGCAACTAGAGAAAAGCCCACGAGGCAACAAAGACCCAGGACAGCCAAAAATAAATAATTAAAAAAAAAAAAAAAAAGATGGGGTGGAGGGTTAAAGTGGAGATTGGGATTGTCATGCTTGTCAAAATAAGTTGCCAAAGAAAAGGAAAAAAAAATAGGAAAGAAATTATTAGTCCCATCTGAGTTACATTTCTGTGAGCACTCTTACTGAATCACAGCCGCATTTCTTCACAAAAGTGACCTCCATCTACCAATACATTCATTCATGGATCTGACACTCCACAAGCTCCATGAAACACTGAGTTCCACGAAGGCAGGGAGGTGGTCTTGCTTAGCACCGCATTCCAAGACCAGCACATAAGGGATGCTGGAGAACAGAGCAAAGGGGTTCTGATTTCACCTCGGTAGCCGCAATTTCATCTCTAAAGTGATGCCAATGGCACCTCCTCACGGGGCTGCGGTCAGTTTGTGCAGGGAGAGCCCTACGTGTCGCGCCCAGCACTCAGGAGAGTTTCACAACGTCAGGGGATGGATATGACAGCAGACTGGACCACTGTGTTTCATCAGAGAACCAGGACTTCCCTGGACGAAAGGAGGCAGGACTTTCTTGAGACTGAAAAGTAAGATGAGCCTAGGGTATCTTTGAGGGGAATGGTACCTCTTTCAGCAATTCCCTAAGTTATGTATTTTCAAACTGCTCATTGCGGGATCATATAAGGGGACAGGGAAGTGAAATCCCAGTAAGAGAACTGGGACAAAATGGAGTACATGTCCAGCATGGGGAACTCTACTGCAGTTAGAAGTCATGGACTGTCTCTTCTAGAACAATGGAAATAAAGCCAAAAATAAACAAAAGGGGCCTACTTAAACACAAAAGCTTTTGCAAAGCAAAGGAAACACAAAGACAACCCACAGATTGGGAGAAAATATTTGCAAATGATATGACCAGTAAGGGGTTAGTCTCCAAAACTTCATGACACTTAACAGCACCAAAACAAACAACCCAATTGACAAATGGGCAGAAGACCTCAACAGACGTTTCTCCAAAGAAGACATACAGATGGCCAGTAGGTACATGAAAAGATGTTCAGCATTGCTAGTTA
Source organism: Neotragus pygmaeus (assembly GCA_006410875.1). NCBI lineage: Eukaryota > Metazoa > Chordata > Mammalia > Artiodactyla > Bovidae > Neotragus > Neotragus pygmaeus. The sequence continues at coordinate 94,495 of SJYV01034608.1, read as the reverse complement.
TTTGAGAAATACAAATTAAAACTAAAATGAGATATCATCTTATACCAGCCAGAATGGCTATCATCAAAAAGTACACAATAATGCTGGAATTGGTGTGGAGAGAAGGGAACCCTTCTCCACTTTTGGTGGGGATATAAATTGGTACAGCCACTGCTGCTGCTGCTGCTGCTAAGTCGCTTCAGTCATGTCCGACTTTGTGCGACCCCATTGACAGCAGCCCACTAGGCTCCTCTGTCCCTGGGATTCTGCAGGCAAGAATACTGGGGTGGGCTGCCATTGCCTTCTCCAGGTACAGTCACTAGGGAGAACAGAACGGAAGCTCCTTAAAGAAATAAAAAATAGACTTACCATATGACCCTGATATCCCACTCCAGGGCATCTATCCAGAGAAAAATATGACCCCAAAATATACATGCACTCCAATGTTCATTGCAGCACTGCTTACAATAGCCAAGACATGGAAGCAACCTAAATGTCCATGGAATGGATAAATGACAGAGGAATGGATAAAGATGTGGGGTGTGTGAGTGTGTGTGTGTGTGTGTGTGTGTGTGTGTGTGTGTATCTATATATCTATAAAGAAAGAAATTTGCAGCACATGGATAGACCCAGAGAGTCCATTCTGAGTGAACTAAGCAGACAGAAGGAGAAATATCATATAAGATCCTTATTATGTGAAATCTGAAAAGAAGTGAGATAAATGAACTTACTTTCAAAACAGAAACAGATTCACAGACTTTGAGAATGAACTTCTGGTTGCCGGGAGCAAGATGGGAGAAAGGGACAGTTAGGGATGGACATCTGCACACTGCTATATTTAAAATGGATAACCAACAGTGACCTACTGAATAGCATAGGCAACTCTGCTCAATGTTAGGTGGCAGCCTAGATGGGAGGGGAGTTTGGGGGAGAATGGATACATGTATATATATGGCTGAGTCCCGTTGCTGTTCCCCTAAAACTATCACAACATTGTTCGTTAATTGGCAACAGCCCAATACAAAATAAAACATTTTTTAAAAAAGGTGATGGACCAGACCTATACATAATAACCTGGATAGAAATGAGAAACATAGCGTGGAGGGAAAACATTAAGAGACACAGTGAGGTGTGTGGGACAAAACCATTTATATAAATTTTAATTATGGGGGTCCAAAGAGAAGGCAATGGCACCCCATTCCAGTACTCTTGCCTGGAAAATCCCATGGATGGAGGAGCCTGGTAGGCTGCAGTCCATGGGGTCGCGAAGAGTCGGACACGACTGACTTCACTTTCACTTTTCACTTTCATGCATTGGAGAAGGAAATGGCAACCCACTGCAGTGTTCTTGCCTGGAGAATCCCAGGGACGGGGGAGCCTGGTGGGCTGCCATCTATGGGGCTGCACAGTGTCGGACACGACTGAAGCGACTTAGCAAAGCAAAGGTAATAAGAGATACTTAAAACACATATAAACCCAAAGAATATTCATTCAATACATGAGAATGATTTCCAGAGACTGAAAGAAAGGATGGAAAAGGGAATTAAAAAACCCAAAGAGATGGTCACATTCTGCCCCAAAATGGTAAGTGGTACGAACTGAGGGGTTTCATTATTAACTAAGTGCACCAACACTTCAAAGTAAAAATAAAGAGAATAATAAATAACTATCATCTCCTGTGATAATGCCGAAATGAACAAGAACAGCCTCAAGAGGATATGGGGGAGTGGCCTGATAATAGCAAACTGATCATCACAGATCAAAATCAATGCAAACAAGCTGCTATCTCTAAAAACAGATAATTGAGATTTGAAGATACTAAAAAGGGGGCTATTAATACAAAACATGTTAACAGTTGTGCAAGTAAGATTTTAAGGTGGTGTATAACAGCAGAATGAGATACATATATAATCTCAAAAAGGACTGCAAAAGAATACATTAAAACTATGGACAAAACCCAAGTGAATGATTACAAATTGCTGCTCTGATAACCAGTGTTCAAATCTGTTCAGATTCTTTCATTTAGAGGATAACTGTAAAGGCAAAAGATGGTAAGATGTATAAGCATAAATAAACAAGGGCTATGAACCAACGGAATTCTTTTCATGGAAATTGTTACGACTATAGGTAAAATTATATATGGAATATAAAGACTTTACAAGGTGATAAAAGGAAAAGAACGACAGGTCCATGAATTTTTTTAATTCAAATATGATTTCAGGTTTTGTCTAATTTCTAATTAACAATCAGCAGCAGTTTGAAACACTCCAGCTTTTAATTTCTAAGTTTTTAACTACCTGTAAATATTTCAGAAGATATTGATTTAGATGATGCTGAAACTCTCTTTTTTAAAATTGATTTTTGGTTTTGCTGGGTCTTCGCTGCCCTGTGGACTTCTCTCTAGTTGTGGTGGCTTCTCTTGTGGAACATGGGCTCCAGGGTGCACAGGCTTCAGTAGTTGCAGCGCTAGGGTTCAGCAGTTGTGGTTCCCAGGCTCCAGAGCACGGGCTCAACAGTCATGCTGCACAGGCTTTGGGATCTTCCCAGATGAGGGATTGAATTCAGGTTTCCTGCACTGGCAGGAAGATTTTTTTTTACCACTGAGCCACCAAAATTCTCTTTTAATATCAGAATATGTTTGGGATCATGAATGATTTTAATCTCTATATTTTACAAAAAGCTTATGTAATACTATTCAGTATTTTTTTTAATAATGTAAACTTTAGAGAAAAATTTTTTTCAACAATTTCTACTCACTGGCTATTTAATTAGTTAACTAATTAGTTATTAATACATGTCCCAATAAATACACTTCTGTTTATTACCATCCTAAATCTCAAAGGATTTTAGTAATGAATCCAATTATTATCAAAGGAGGCCAGAAGATGTGAAGAATTACACAAAAACATTGGTACACAGGTATTAGGACTTTCCTGTAGCTCAGATGGCAAAGAATCAGCCTACAATATAGGAGACCCAGGTTCGATCCCTGGGTCAGAAAGATCCTCAGGAGAAGGGAATGGCTACCCACACCAGTTTTCTTGCCTGGACAATCCCAGGGACAGAGGACCCTGGCAGGCTACAGTCAGTGGGGTCACAAAGAGTCAGATTTACGTAAAATAATTTTTAAAATGAAGAAACTGTTGATTATAAGACATGTAAAGAAGCACAGTACCTTTGAAAATGTAATGAAATTCATAAGTTGGTGTCAGAGTTTCTCTCAGATTATATGGCAGCTACTAAGCCTTACTGAGTGTGAGAAGCAGTAATTGATAACAGTCTATGTCACAGCTCAGGAAAGTGAAAACACTTCTGCCCTTAGGATGAAGTGAAATTTTCAAAGATAAAAATACTTCCACCTTGGTACTAGTTTGCAGTTCCTGGAGGAAATAAAGTGTTAAAGACTGCTAGACATATTTTTAACTCTTTCACAAGACTAGGGATGGTGATTCCATTGCAAGTTTTTAAAAAATCTCTGGAGACTTTATTTAAAAGCAGAGTATTTGATCTTGGATCCATGGATTTAGATTATTTGGGTTGAGTTGGGGCCCAGTAGAAATATGTCTTTTGAAGAATACAGAATATTCTCTGTACACAAGTGAGTGCCATACCAGAGACTAGAAACCTAGTACAAAGTTGGTGGTTACATCACTTTAAAAATTACCCGACTCAAAGTAACTCTTGGATAAAAGACCCACTTAATCAGTTACGATAACCATGAAAAGAAGATGAAATGACAGATGTTAGCCAGATGCAGCACATAAGACCAAAATACCAGATAACAGATATAGAGGTGGTCCTGCAATTCTGTGAAGGCAGAGACAATACAGAGCCATCAGAGAACCAAGTAACATAAAAAGGCAAGGAAAAGTTAGTCGTCCCAGATGGAAGAATCCCACTGACCTGGAAACCATGGGCACCAACCAATCCTCCAGCCTTCATCTCATCTATCAAATGTAGATACCATGGGAAGGCAATGTGTGATAATTACCAGACTGAACTATACAACATTTGTGCGGTCTGCAAATGTTTAAATCTATATGCTTTACTGAATGCTATTTGTAACATGCTCATCTTGAATGTCTCGTGATTGTTTTTTTTTCCTGCCTGTACCATGAATTAGAATATTCTACTTGATATAAACATAGCAACCAAACATAAACAATGCTGACATCAAATGCTATCAGTTTTTTCTTTCAATTCTTAGCTTACTACTTGGAAAGCAGATATTTAAAAATTCTTGATTCTGAGATTCAAAGTATGATCAAATATATAAGCTGATAGAGCGACATGGGAGAGGACTACATGGCAGAATTTTTGTCACTGAGGTTCTTAAATTTGGTTGAGCAACAGAATATTCAACTGGAATATCTTGGGATTGGTATAAACATGTGTATTTTAAACAATATCTGGGTAATTCATATGAAAATATTTGAAAACCATCAATAAAGTGAATTATTGGGAGTATCAGCCAGACTATAAAATCAGACTTAAAAGCTTGTCTAACTCTACATTACAAAATTTCAGGAGCCTAAAGACTTGACTAAATCACAGAACTAGGTATTAATAAACTATAGACTAATAACTTTCATAAGCACTGACGCAAAAGTCCTTAACAAAATAGTTGCAAAACGCATACAGCAAAATATAATGTGAATTATTCACCATAATCAAGTAGGATTTAGCCCAAGAATACAAGTTTGTTTTAACATCTAAAGATGAGTTAATATAATACATTATAATGGAATGAAGGACAAACCACATTATCATGTCGAGACATTTAGAAAAAGCATTCAACAGAACTCAGCCTCCATTTATGACAAAAACTCTCAACAAACTAAGACTGGAAGAATCAGATCTTAGAATGGGAAAGCACTCCAGATCACTAGAAGGTAGTGCTTTGAAAATTTAAAAACTGCTTCTTCCTACAGTTAAATAATAATATTTTAAAACTCAATAACATTAAAATATCAGAAACTTAAGGCAACAATGACTCTTTAAATTGTTCCAATTCTTTAACAGTTATTAGGAAGACTGCAATTTATGAAATTCATTATCCAGATGCTTAATAGCCTTTCAAAAGGCATCAAAAGGATGCCAAAGGACCACTTAGGCACCTATCCTCTGGCCTTATATATTTCTCTATTGCTTACATTCATATGACTCACTGGAAATATGGTAACCATACAATTACCCGAGAGAGAGCAAAATGCCTCTACTATAGCAAATGCTCTGTCCCATTTTTCATACACCACACCTGCCTCATCCAACATCTACAATCAGTCTCCCTCCTTGTATCACCCATTCTCCATAGGGCTGACCCTGCTCAGCAGAGGAAGGAGATGGGGACAAGGTCTTTATATTTTATATCACATACTTACCCACACAGATGGCCATGGTCACTTCAAGTATGTCCTTCTTTTGAAAGGTCACCAACCAATAGACTGGACGACTGGGAGATCTTATAGACATGTGGTTTAAACCTGTCTCTCTAGCTCTCAAGTATTTCCTTGATACCCACTGTAAACTTTATTTTCAACATTTTCTATGGGAGAAGAATGTCCTTCACTCCCACTCCTTACCAGGTAATCCCAAAACTTCAAGAAAAGGAAGATTAAAAAACAGGAGCGCTCTCTCCTCCAAATTTCAAAACCATGACCGCTCTTACCTTGGAGGAGAACTCCCCAGATAGGAGGCATTACACTGGTAAACTGAGGAGACTCGGTTAGTCTTAGGGAAAGGCAAACAGCCTCGGTCCTTGCTTTACTCATTTCTGTTGGTGGCTGTGGCTGCGTTTGTACCACATGGCAGTGCTGAGTAGTGTCAGAAGCCATATGGCTCACAAAGCTTAAAATACTATCTGGCCCTTTAAAGAAAATGTTTACAGTCTTAATGATCAAGGGAAAGGAGCATCAGTGATGCTACTGGGGGGTTATTTCAAACTACGTACTAGAAGTTTCACACAAGCATAAACAATGATAACCGCCCACCAAAGTACCCCGAAATAGGAAGCTGGTCTGCACCTCAGTTCCGATGAACGTAGGACGGATATATAGACTCGCAGATGTTGAGTAGGGGACCCATTCCTCATCCAATTTCACAAGCTGCTGAATACACTCTAAAAGCTCTTTCTTGTCAAACGCCTGAAGGAATGAAAAACACAATGAATAATGCAACGTTTTTCTTTCCACTGTAGCAGTAAGAAATGATCCTCATGAAAGCTTTGACTGTTAAAAAAAGGTACTAAGGAAATCCCTGGAGGTCCAGTGGTTAAGACTTGGTGCTTTCACTGCAGTGACCCAGGTTCAATCCCTGGTCAGGAAACTAAGATCGTGCAAAGCCACGTAGTATGGACCAAAAAAAAAAAAAAAAGTACCAAATATAAGTAAGCCAAGAGATAAATAAAAATTTATAACTATTAACATTAAACCAAGCAATTTTTTCTGTGACTTTTCCTCCTCAAATTGTGATGGAATGATAGATTAGTCACATAAGGAAGATAAATAAGTGGTTCCCTACCTCTTACCAAACCCAAATATCAACTGTAGTTGATGACATACTTAAATGTGAGAAAACATTAATATTTCTATTAAAAAAAAATACAAAGCATCACTGTCACCTTAAAGCAGAATTCTTAAATAAAAGACATAAAGCATAAATCATTAAGGGAAAAAACGGACAAAATTTGACTAATTAAAACTTAAGACCTTCTATCTTCAAAAGATAAAAAAAGTGACACATTGGGTGAAGTTTTTTGGTAGTATAACCAACAAAGGATAGTAACTGGAAAACGTTAAGATAACCTGAAAATCAGTAAGAGACAAATGATACAATAAGAAAATGGGTAAAAGCAAAGAGTAATTTATTTCATGAAGGTGAAAAAGGGTTTTATGTACTAAATAGGTGACAGCTTATAAAATAAGTAGTTTCTACCTACTTGGCAGGACAAAGAAACATACTTTCAGAGAGATGTGATGGGTTATTCAAGGTAGACATGAGTCAGAAACACATATGAATAGAGTTCATGACATCAGGATTTGGCTACTGAAGTACTAACTTGTAATAGCAATCGCAGTGTAGCAGTGTTACAGAAATCAGGACTGCCAATCATCTAGAACATACCATCTCCCTGTATCAAGTACAGGGTTTCTGTTACTCCTGTCCAGAGGTAAGATTTAGTGGAAAGAACTTGACTAGGGATTTAAAAACTTACATCAAAGTTCTTACCCTGTCCCTTTATTCTGTGTGAGCTTAAGGCAAGTCATCTAACCTCTCTGGGCTTGAGCTTCTTAATCTGTGCAAAGGTGCTGCTAAAATGTACAAGGAATACCTTCTTGGCAGTGGTTCACTGCTACGATGAAAAATGCAAAGAATGTAAAACCACATAACGCAGTCTGTGGCAGAGCTGATGTCCAATAAATGTTACTTCCCTTTTCTTCTGTCCTCATTTTCAAAGGATTTCCCAATGATGTGTTTATAACGGGTAAAGAGTAGAACTAGGACTGAATTGAAAGAAATTACCTGAATGTTCCTTCTGCTACTATACTATGGCCTCTGAAGAAAGTGGGTAAAGCATGGGCTCCAAAAGGAAGAAGGAAGGGCTTCCCTGGTGGTCCAGTGGTTAAGAATCCACCTTCCAATGTAGGAGACGTGGGTTCAATCCCTGGTAGGGGTGCTAAGGTCCCACATGTTGTGGGGCAACTAAGCCTGCATGCCACAACAAAGAATCAGCACAGCCAAAATAAAATAAAAAGGAAGAAGAAGGAAGAGCCTGGCTAAAAAGAGTCATCACTTGGGTTTCTTCAACTGAAGACCTTCAGGTGAAGGTCAAGGACAAAAGAAATATCTCAGTGGAGAAAAGACTTCTTTCAGTTTAGAAAGGCAGCCTCTTCAAGTCTCGGGGAATGAAAGTAATCTAAATTATCTCCTACCTAGGCATGAACCTTAGGGTCTTCCAACCCACCTCAGAATGAATTCTGCTCCATAACAAACAATGGTGTAGTCAGGAACCAGTGGCTATGAGAAAACATTTTTATATCCTTTTTTGAAAAAAAAGTTAATAAAACTTGGGGTAAAATGTCAAAACAACTAATTAAATCACTGCATATTCAAAAGCAGAGATATTACTTTGCCAGCTAAGGTCCGTTTAGTCAAGGCTATGGTTTTTCCAGTGGTCATGTATGGATGTGAGAGTTGGACTGTGAAGAAGGCTGAGAGCCAAAGAATTGATGCTTTTAAACTGTGGTGTTGGAGAAGATGCCTGAGGTCCCCTGAACTGCAAGGAGNCACCACCCCCACCCTCCTCCCCTGTGTGCCCAGGACTCAAGTAAGTAAAGGACGAGACCATGGACTGAGCATTTATTACATGTTGACCACGTGCCAGGACTGTGCTCAGGGTTTCATCAGCCTCATCTTCTTATTCTCTGTCATGGATGAAGAAACTAAGGCTTGAGGAGGTTAAATTTCATCCCCAGTCATCAGCAGGAGAGCCCACTTTGAACCCACACAATCCACCTCCGGAGGACTGCCCTCATCACTACCTGGCATGTGGCCATCTCTGTTAAAAATTCACCTTTTTTTCAGGTGCACAAAATGGGCGCCCCTTTGATGGTGATAATCATGGCCTGAAACTCTGTTTCTTAATCTCTCCCTGACACAGGGTTTGGTTTGGTTTTGTCTTTGCTGGGTTCCAGCCCTATTGGCTTTAATTCTTTGTCATCTTTTGAAACAAATCTTCTTTTAAATTTTTTAAATTTTAATTGATTTATTTATTTTGGCCTCGCTGGGTCTTGGTTGCCGCACCCTGGCTTTCTCTAGCTGCAGTGAGAATGAGGGCTTCTCTTGTTGCAGAGCACCGGCCCTAGAGCTTGGACTCAATAGTTGTGGCGCATGGTCTTTTTTGCCCAGTGGCATGTGGGCTCTTTCCAGACCAGAGATCGAACCTGTGTCCCCTGCATCGGCAGCCAGATTCTCAACCACTGGGAAGTCTTCTTGGTCTTGCTGACTGGTACTGGCTTGGATCTCCAGGATCAGGGCTGAAACTGGTGTGAGTCAAATGAAGGGCTCAGGGACAAATTTAAGGACTTCATCACTTCATCACGTCCTTTCTCCTGCTGCACATGCTGCTCTCCACTCTNGTCTTCTTGGTCTTGCTGACTGGTACTGGCTTGGATCTCCAGGATCAGGGCTGAAACTGGTGTGAGTCAAATGAAGGGCTCAGGGACAAATTTAAGGACTTCATCACTTCATCACGTCCTTTCTCCTGCTGCACATGCTGCTCTCCACTCTGCAGCTGTGTTCCTGACAGGGCTCCTTCTCCGAGCTCTGAAGCCTGGATTGTCTGTTTCCTCCCAGGATGAGGGTCCGCCCCTGGCTGTGGTTGGCGTCATGTGGCTTTGACCAGGCAGTCAGGACAAGTGGGATCATGTGCCCCCACTTCCAGGTGCATGCACTTGCACTCTGGATACCTCTAGACCTGGCCTCCAGACCACAGTGTTCAACAGAAATGGTGATAGTGAATCTTGTTCTTGGTTTTAATCTCTATCAGTGTTAGTCATTCAGTCATGTCCAACTCTTTGCCACCCCATGGACTGTAGCCCACCAGGCTTCTCAGTCCATGAAATTCTCCAGGCAAGAATACTGGAGTGGGTAGCCATTCCCTTCTCCAGGAGATCTTCCTGATCCAGGGATTGATCCCGGGTCTGCCACATCGAAGACAGATTCTTTACTGTCTGAACCACCTTAAAGAGTACTTCTAACATTCTCCACTTAGGACAGAATTGGTTTTTTTATCAAGTTAAGGAAATTCTTTTTCTTATTCCTTGTTTGCTAATAATGGTTTTTACCATAAATAAGTATTGCATTTTATCAACTTTCTTCTGCATCTATTGAGATGGTCACATGGCTTTTCTCCTTTCAATCTATTGATGTGATGAATGACAGTTATAGATTTTTCTCTAATAGTCAACATCCTTGCATTCCATGGACAAATCTAACATATTCATGTTATATTAAACAGAAGGATGTATACTTTTTCCTTCTTCTAAGGTTATCTGTATCTGCTGTTGGTATCAAGATTATACTAGCTTCATAGAATGTATTCCTTCATTCTCTCTTCTCTGGAAAATTTGACTAATCTATTCCTTTTTTAAAAAATTATATAATGTGTAAAACTGTTTTGAATTCAGTATTTTCTTTATGGAAAAAAATTTCCATTTAATTAAGGCTTATAATATGTGTGCTATTTTCTGCTGTCATTCCTTCCTGATTCACTTCAGTAGTTTCCCATTCTTACATCATTTTATAACTCATTCTTCTTTATGTACATCCTTTAGAAATTTTTCTAAAGAAGACTATTTCTGGGTGGTAAAGCCCTATAATTTATACTCATCTGTAAGTGTCCTCTTATCTTTATTTTTTAATAACAAGTCGTGGTTTTTGTACTTTTTATTTTGAAATGATTGTAGACTCAAAGGAAATGCAAAGAAATGTACAGGCAAGGCCAGTATTTCCTGCTGCCCCAGTTCCTTACAATTCTAGTTCTCTGATGTTTGGGCTCCAATTTCCACTACCTCCTCAACCCCTGGCTGCTCCAAGTCCAGCCCACATTTAGTTTGTTTGTGTATATGTGATTATTTGCTTTGTAGGCAAGGTAGAGGAGTCCTTGGATATGTGAACGAGATAAGGGTTGCCCCAAAGTGTTGTCTCCTCCAAGCTTCAGTTGTATGGTGGGAGATTCCCTCAGACCTTCACTCTTCTTAACTGTTCTTCCAGATAAACTTTAGAATCACTTTGTCAGACTTTCAAGATAACTCCCATTGCATGTTTTATTAGATGGCATTGAACGTCCTCGTTAGTTTTGAAAAAAAGACATATTTACATTCCCATTTTGAACTCTAATCCTTTTCTTCCTTAATCAATCCTCTTATTACCTTTGACAATTTTATTTTTCATGGAGCATCCTACATAGTTCTCATTAAAGTTTCCAAGTAATTTACAGATTCCCAGTGGTATTTTGAAGGTGATATCTTTTTCATTGAATTTTCTAATTGATGCTGTTGTTCAGTTGCTCAGTGGTGTCCAACTCTTTGTGACCCCAAGGACTGCTGCACATCAGGCTTCCCTGACCTCCACTCTCCCAGAGTTTGCTCAAACTCATGTCCATTGAGTCGGTGATACCATCCAAACATCTCATCCTCTGCTGGCCCTTTCTCCTTCTGCTGTCGATCTTTTCCCCACATCAGGGTCTTTTCCAGCAAGTCAGTTCTTCACATAAGGTGGCCAAAGTGTTGGAGTTTCAACTTCAGCATCAGTCCTTCCAATGTCAGGGTTGATTTTCTTTGGGATTGACTGGTTTGATCTCCTTGCTGTCCAAGGGACTCTCAAGAGTCTTCTCCAGCACAACTTGAAATCAGCAGTTCTTCAGCACTCACCCTTCTTTATGGTCCAACTCTCATATATGTACATGACTACTGGAAAAACCAAAGCTTTGACTATACAGACCTTTGTCTGCAAAGTGATATCTCTGCTTTTTAATGTGCGGCCTAGGTTTGTCATAGCTTTATTTATAAGAAGCAAGCATCTATTAATCTCATGACTGCAGTCACCATCTGTAGTGATTTTGGAGCCCAATTTGGTATTGCTTCTATATTTTTAAAAGTTATTTTTGTATACTGAATCTTTAACCAGCTACTCTGATGAGCTCTGTTGGTTATTCTAGCAGTTTTCCAATTCATTCTTCTGGGAATTTTCAATCATTTAATCTGCAAATAATGGTGATTTATCATCTTTACAGTACTTATTCCCTTTACTTTTTTTTCTTGTCCTATTGCATGGATTTAAAGATCAGTAACTTGATCGCTTCAGAAATCGTCCGCAATGAGGACATCAATGCAAGGGTGAGCACCATCGAGAAGTGGGTGGCCGTGGCCGACATATGCCGATGCTTACACAACTACAATGCTGTTTTGGAGATCACCTCGTCCATGAACCGGAGCGCAATCTTCCGGCTGAAAAAGACGTGGCTCAAAGTATCTAAGCAGGTACCAGCAGGAATCTAGGCTGGGCTTGGGCTGGGGCTGGGGCTGGGGCAGGGAGACAAGAGGGCCACCATCCATAGGTGGATGAAGGACAGGGTGAGGGCCAACACTTCAGATAAACTAGAGAACCTCTTCTCCTGTTTCATCTGAGACCAGATATCAGGCCCACAGTGTGGCACCAGCACCTTGTGGGACTTTAATTCCCACTTGAATAGTCAGTACCTCAGAGTGGGACATATGACAGTAATTGTTGCTCCCAACACTCTTCTCCTTGAGTTGGGACAAAGGAGTGGTGACTTTTGGGGGATCTCAGTTCAAACCTGCAGGTTACCAAGATGGTGATCAGATGATCCTGCAAGTCCTCTCCTCAGACTTTGACTTCACAGACCTTCTGGCTCCCAGAAAGTTAACTTGTCCCTGTTACCCGTTAGACAGTTGCTGATCTTATATATGAACTTAATAGTTATTCACTCAGAACCTGTTTCTGAAAAGCCATAAGGCAGAGTCTTCCTCAGGAATAGAGCTCTATGCCCTGGGGTCATGAGGAGACAGCTCTCCTGAGAGGAGGCATTTGGGCCACCTCCTGGGTGCACTGGATGTCCCTGAAAGCTGGACAGGGACCACCAGGGGTCAGGGGATGCCTCCAAAGGCATCAGTAATACAGTGTCTGGTCTTACAGCCAGGTGAGCTGTGTGGGGCCCAGGGTCTCCAAGGAGCCTGCTTCATCTGGGCCATTCTGAACTGGCATGCTGTGTCCCCTCTTGGTTCTGTTCATCACCCGCTCCTCACTACTCTTCTCATGCCAATGACAGCTCATGACTCCATGCCCCAGGGAGGCAGCAAGTCCATAAATCCCTCCTCTTTGGATAAACAGCCAAACTCAGGGCATCCTGCGACGTCTCTGCTGCCTTTCCACTGCCAACCAGTCAGTCCAGCTCCAGGTGACAGCAGAACTGCAGAGCACCCCTACCATCTGCACCGCACCCAGTGAGGCTGGGCCACTTGCTTCCTAGCACACAGGGATGCCAGGCTCGGGACAAAAGCTGGAGATGCCTCTCTTGCGAGTGGAAGCACGGGGGCCAGCAGTGCAGGAGCTCAGGGCAGCAGGCCACGTCTGCCCACATGTGGCACACAACCTCGTGAATTCTTGGAGTCTGAGGTTGAGCGAGGCCGCTGTAGAACCTCCAGGTCACCTAGGCTGTTCAGTCTGTCAAGGTTCAAACATGGCTATGGGCAGAGTCCGAGTGACCCATTTCAGGTCAGCATCTTTCTTCTGCCCTGTTCCATCAGAATGATGTCATCTTTTCCAGAGGCCCTCTGACCAGGTTTTGTTTTCCCATCCCACTGGGGGTTTGGGAATTTTTTGGCTTCATTCTCTACATCACCCTTGTTATAGAGTTGGGAGGGAATTGCCTAGACCATCCTGAAGTCTTCCATTCTCTTAGGAGAGTGCAACTTGAGGGCAGTTAGAGGGCAAGGTGTGTGATCTGGCCAGCTTCCAGGATGTCATTCAAGACCTAGGGCCAGCCACTGTGTATATGTGCTCAATCGTGTCTGACTCTTTGAGACCCATGGACTGTAGCCCACCAGACTCCTATGTCCATGAAATTGTTCAGGCAATAATTCTGGAGTGTGTTGCCATGCCCTCCTCCAAGGGATCTTCCCAACCCAGGGATCAAACCTGCATCTCTTACATCCCCTGCATTGGCAGGTGCGTTCTTTACCACTAGCACCAAAAAAAGGCTGAGCGCCATAAAATTGATGCTTTCAAACTGTGGTGCTGGACAAGACTCTTGAGAGTCCCTTGGACAAAGAGATCAAACCAGTCAGTCCTAAAGAAAATCAACCCTGAATATTCATTGGAAGGACTGATGCTGAAGCTGAAGTTCCAATACTTTGGCCACCTGATGTGAAGAGTTCACTTATTGGAGAAGCCTCTGATGCTAGGAGAGATTGAGGGCAGGAGAAGGGGGCAGCAGAGGATGAGATGATTAGGTAGCATCAGTGACTCAATGGATGTGAGAAACTCCAGGAGATAGTGGAGGACACAGGAGCCTGGCATGCTACAGTCCATGGGGTTGCAAAGAGTCAGACACAACTTAGCAACTGGAAAAGAATGAAAACGAGCATGGTGATGCCTCACCTGGAGCTATGTGAGTGTGTAACTGCTGTGTCACCCACAATTCTGGACTATCTGAATGAGCATTGCCCTTAAGGAACATCTGGACCCACCCTTCCATTTTCTGGATCCGCATTGAGTGTGAACTTGCCTATGGATGTATTGAGTATGGAGGCAACAGAGCCCACCAAGGGCTCTGACCCTCAGTCCCCACATCTGGCCTCAGCTGCAGCATCTCATTTCTCTGCAGGTGGAGGGGAAAGAAGAGGAAGCAAGGGCACAGCTCTGGAAAGAGGCCAAGTGGAGGAGGGGAGCTGGGAGCCTGGGGTGGAGGTTGGCCTAGGCATCTGAGAGCAGCCATCTCGAAAGCAGAATCATCCACCCTTGACCTGGTGGGGCTTCTTCATGCTAGGAAGCGTGTGTCTCTTTCATCAGACCCAGAATACATTTTTGCTTTGAGCAGGGTTGGTCCAAACCAGGCGACCACATTTCTAATTGCCATGGAGGGACCAGCAGGGAGGGACTGTGTTTTGCCATTCTCTCTCCTTGAAGAGCACACACTGATCTCTTCTTCCATCCAAATGAAGACTTGGCTTATTGTTTTCTGTGGGTAGGTTTCTCATATAAAAATTAATCGTATGGTGCATGGCAGGTCTCTGGCCCGATTTCTCAACCATGTTCTGGATCTTGAGGCTTGGTGCTGGAAAGGAAGTCACTACTCATCTCATCATTTTATAAATGAGGGCACTGAGGAGCTCTGAGGTGAGGGACTTTCCCCAGGTCATGCAGGGGAAGAAGCACAAAGCCAGGCTCAACCCAGGACATGCTCCGCAGCACCCACCTGGACCCTTAAGACAAACACTAGCCACCTGAGTGGCTCCACCTAATGTGTGGGTGGGGCCTGCCTTGGTCGTTTGGCAGAGAGGACCCTCTGCTGCAGATTTTACTCTTTTCCATCAGGGTCTTTTTTTCTTTGATGATAAGTTTATTCACCATCTTTTTTTTTGTTCTTGATTCCTAAATTCACGTGCTAAGTCATTTCACTCGTCTGACTCTTTGCAACCCTATAGACTGTAGCCCACCAGGCTCCTCTGTCCATGGGATTCTCCAGGCAAGAATACTGGAGTGGGTTGCCATGCCCTTCTCCAGGGGATCTTCCCTACCCGGTGATCGAACCTAAGTTTCTTATGTCCCCTGCATTGGCAGGCAGGTTCTTTACCACTAGTGCCACCTGGGAAGCCCATTAAATTTGGGTGGTGCCCCTGATATGTGAAGGTGTAAGGAGATGGTTTCATCCTTTGGGTACAGTGATGAGAAAGGTCATGATAGTGAAACATCAGTGATGCCTGTTCTGGGTCCAGCTCTCTGGAGTTACCCATCACATTGTTCCCAACAGCTCAGGTCTCAGGACCCCAGCACTTGGGCCCTCCTGGCCCCACCCACAGTTTCTGAAAGATGTCTGAGCATGGGTACACAAAGCAAAGATCCTTGTCCACCTCCTCAAGAGTTCAGGGTCAAGTTGCTAGACCCAGGAAGTCCCTGAACCCACCTGCCCCATTTCAAGATGGAACAAGGCCCCGGAGTGTGGGCCAGAGCTGCGGGCTTTGACCTGTGCTGTGTGCTAGTAAATGCTTCTAATTCCTTCCAGACTAAAGCTTTGATTGACAAGCTCCAAAAGCTTGTGTCATCAGAAGGCAGATTTAAGAATCTGAGAGAAGCTCTGAAAAAGTAAGTTGTGTGTCATTTTGTCACCATTCTTTTTTAAATCATAGAACTGCATTGCAGAGGCGTTCATGTGCCTCACCTGGCCAGAGCAGGAGGCCTGTCTGTCTGTCTGTCCATCTGTCTGCCCACAAGTCCAATCCCTACGCATCCCCAGACCTCCCAGGGCAGGTCAGCTTTGTCCTCCATCATCTCCCAAAGAAAATTCATGGTGTTGGGGCATTTCCAGAGAGAGACACAGGAATAATCTTGAGAAATGTGGTAGATGTGATGGCAATTATAGAGGTGCTGGATTCCTTGATTCCAAAATGCACGTTTTATTTTATATTTTACTATTTCTGATGTCAGGCTACATCTCATAGTCAATGCGTTTATTTCATATGATTTCATTTCCTTTTTGTACTTGATAATTAGTCATCAAAACAAGAGTGCGTTTTACAGGTAATGGCATCTTGGAATCAAACAAATACGATTTTACCAGTAATTGACGCTCTACAGTTTGCAAAGTTGGTGACTTCCCTGGCCCCCAAGAGGTGAACCTTCTCAACCTTGGTCCTCTTGTCCTTTTGTTGTTTTTAAGTCACTCAGGCATGTCTGACTCTTTTTGACCCCGTGGACTGTAGCCCACTAGTCTCCTCTGCTCATGAGATTTCCCAGGCAAGAATACTGGGTTTCCACTTCCTTCTCCAGGGGATCTTCCCCACCCAGGTACTAAACCNCTCCGTCCATGGGATTTTCCAGGCAAGAGTACTGGAGTGGGGTGCCATTGCCTTCTCCGTTTTTTTCCCCCTAGTGTACGTTAACAATGAGTCTTGAAAGACTGGGAACTTTGAAGAAGATAAATTGGAAGGGGGCTTGTATCTCCCACCCCAGCAACACAAGCAGAGAAAAAGTATTTAGTTTTACCATTTTATAAAGCATGCCTATATAAGGACAAACTTCTGAATAGAAACAGACGTATTGACATTTCCTCCATAAGGTGATAAAGAGAAGAACTTGTAAAATTGACCACCCAAATCTAAAAGCAAGGACCACATGTGGGTTATACAATGTATCACAGCTGTGTGACATCATAAAGCCTTGTGTTTAAGAGGCTGTATCTTTAGAAACTATCTGTAACAATCAGCAGACTTTCTTTCTTCTTTTTCTGAATTTTAGTTTTTTCATCCTTAATATGGACTATTAATAAGTTATTGTGGGAAAATAAGATGAGATAAGGAAGGTAAAGCTTTTAGCCAGTTCCTGGAACTGAGGAAGTCCTTCATGAAGGTTATTTATCTTTATTATGAAAAATATTGACTC
>SJYV01034608.1:46820-77249 GCA_006410875.1 Neotragus pygmaeus | reverse complement strand
CCCCACTGAGTTATGAGGACCAGGAAGGTGTCCAGACATGGCCAGATACCCTCAGGGAGGCACAATTGCCCCCACTGAGAACCACATTGTGAGACAAAATCTCCCATGATGTTTCTACAAACGAGGACACTGAGGAGCTAGTGGCTGGCCAAAGGATTGGGGGAAATGGTGATAGAGCCGGGCCTTGACCCAAGCCAGGGCCCTGTAGTTTGCCTGAGAGGCCAGGCCAGCTGTCCTCGGGCAGCAGTGACTCAGCCCCTTGTCACATGCCGAGGCTGCACACTCACCTGAAACATGGGTTTGCTGTCATTCTCGTTAGATGCTCACTTGGGTTTCCTCCACTAGTCTCTGCCTCCGTGTTCCTCTCAGGCACTCGAGCACATGGCCTATTGGGCTGGCCCTCACCCTTGCTCTCCGTTCCTAGGTGGCCACTTGCTGGACCTCCCAGTGCCTGGGAGATGCCAGGGCCCTGGCTCCAATGGAGCCCAGGAGCACCTCCCCTCCTTTCCAAAAGGGACCCTATGACCACTGCCCACACCAGGCCCACTAAAGCCCCCAACACCTAGGGATGGAACCCTTCACACCTCCAGCCCCTCCAGTGACTTCAGCACCCCACACCCGCTCCCTGCCAGCCCCGTCCACCTTTCTCATTTCTCTCCTGTCATCCCTGGTGTGTCCCCTGTGCTGGCTCTGTGTCCCATCGCCTTGACCATCATCTCCACTTTGTTTGTGTCCTCAGACAGATGTTCCACCCATCTGTGCTGTCCAGCTGTGTCTCCTCCACCGGGGCTCTGCAAGCCCCCATGCACTGTGCTTGTGGGGAGCTGCCCCCGCATTCACCAACCTGTACGTCCGTCCGTCTGTCCGTCTGCCCCCAGGTGCTGCTCCATCTGCCTCCTTCACATGGCTTCCTCGCCCAGCGCCGCCATGGCCTCACCGCCTCCGTGGTCCCCATTCTGTCTGCGTCCCCATCCTGACTGTCTCCCCTCTTTCAGGTTCCCCGTGGGCTTGTGTAAGTGCCTCTCCTAGACGCCTCTTCACCCAACCATGCAGGGCACAGGTGGCCTTCAGGCATTCTGGCCGCTGAGACCTTTATGCAAACCAGGTTCCTGCTTTACAGAGATGCAGGCCAGGCCAGGCAGGGGAAGGACAGATTGGGACATGTGTTTATCCCCCTTTATTCCAGAAACACCAAGATTTACGCATAAAGCAGCAGTATGTGAGGACTTGGGGGTCATCTCACGAGGCGGGGGGCAGAGGCCAGAGGGCATGAGGTGGTAGGTGGGCACAGTTGGTGAGTCGCCCAGACAAGGAGCTCATGATAGGCCTTACTGTGTGGGTCCATGGGTCCTGAGACCTGTTCTGATGTCCCGGGTGTCTTTTTCAGTCTGTCATCATAATATGCAGCCTTGTGCAGCACCCAGGCTAGCACATGGCCTTTTAGCTTTACCAGCCAAGACTGCACCCCCAAATCCTACCTCCTGTCCCCAGCTACTCTCTTAAATATCTCCTGGGCCAGCTACAAGGCTTGCTGTGTGCACCCCGTCAGTCTGCTGCCCTGATGCCTCCACCTGGATGTGATCTCCCCCTTCCTCAAACCACACCCTGGTGAAACCCACAAGACTGTCCCCTCCTATCATCCACTAGGTGACAGCTCCACTGGAGTGACAGCTCCACTCAACAACATTTTGCTGTAAAATTTGGTCACAAGCTCTTGAGGGGCCAGTTCCAGCTTTGCCCATCTGTATAATCCTAACCCAGCAGATGCTTGCTCATTGGCATGTCTGTCTTTAGTTTGAATAGGATGCCCATGGAGGGCACGCAGGAGCCAGGCTCTCACTGCTCCTGTCACAGCCCTTCCCCTCTATTCCCCCAAGTAGAGGAAGGGAACAGCTCTGGGGGAGCAATTCTGCTGGCCGAGCATCAGGCCACCCCATACAACCTCCTGATGGTGTGGACATCCATCTACGTACATGGATGTGATGGATCCACAGTCCTGGAGTTTCAGGGGCTCCAACAAGAGCAAATATCTGTTTGCATCTTTATTTTCAGCCTGTGACCACAGAGCAAAGCCTAGTCTCTTGCTCATGAAACTACAGAGCAGGTAGAATCCACATGGCAAAAACCAGTGTTGGATTCTGAGCCCCATCCCACTCCCAATCCATTACCAAAAAAAAAAAATCCCCAAAATCTGAGGACCTGATTTCCCTGCACCACATACCAGAACTGTTGGTCCTGACCCCAGGGATTCTAACCCAGCCCCTGGTGGCCCTCATCCCCTCCCTGAGAAAGAGAGGAGATCCCAGACCAGAGCTTGTAAAAGAGGGCAGTCCAGCCCACAGCCAGGGGTGGGGTTGGAGGGGTGAAGCAGCGGGTGACTCCTGCTTGTCACCACCCCTTTCCTGGGGTTCGGTGGAGAACCCCATCAGGCAGCTGCATCTTNAGAGGAGATCCCAGACCAGAGCTTGTAAAAGAGGGCAGTCCAGCCCACAGCCAGGGGTGGGGTTGGAGGGGTGAAGCAGCGGGTGACTCCTGCTTGTCACCACCCCTTTCCTGGGGTTTGGTGGAGAACCCCATCAGGCAGCTGCATCTTACTTTCAGTCACTGATGCCAGCTCACTTCTTTCATCCCCTTTGACATCATCAGGAATTTCTTGGCAGAAACATCAGGCTTGGGGGCCCCAAACGATCATAGATAAGATCCAGGTGCCAGGAGTCACCAGGTGTTGGCATGCGTGTTTAGGTGCTGCCTGGGAACCTAGAAGCAGCTTTTAGACTGGGGGGTAGGCACTTTCTTTCTGCTCCCTAGAACGTCAGATACAGGCATGTGAGGGCTCTGCCTCCATCCAAACAGCCTTGTTGGCCAGGCCCTGATGCAAGGCAAGGCTGAACCCCACCCAACAGGCCTGATGCCCACGTGGAGAGTTCAGAGCTAGCTGCACATCAGGTGTTTTGCCCACACAAAGCCTCCACCCTGCTTCCCTGTACACTCGGATGCTCAGCACGGTCTCTGTCCACACAGCATTGCCCTTTGGGGACCCTCCTCCAGCCTTCTCTGCCCCCACTGCCCCTTACTCTAGCCACTGTGACAACACCATATATTTCCCACATGGCTCTGGACTCGTGTGTGTGTGTGTGTGTGTGTNGGTCTGTGTCCACACAGCACTGCCCTTTGGGGACCCTCCTCCAGCCTTCTCTGCCCCCACTGCCCCTTACTCTAGCCACTGTGACAACACCATATATTTCCCACATGGCTCTGGACTCGTGTGTGTGTGTGTGTGTGTACATGACTGAATGAAGTGTTCTGTTCCCTAAAGCCCCTCACTGTGTAGGTGATGAACAAGAATAGAGTCTGGGACTGGTGGTGCACGTGCAAGTGACTAAATTGCCCGCCCATCATCTTTCCACGCCTGGATCATAACCCCNATGACTGAATGAAGTGTGCTGTTCCCTAAAGCCCCTCACTGTGTAGGTGATGAACAAGAATAGAGTCTGGGACTGGTGGTGCACGTGCAAGTGACTAAATTGCCCGCCCATCATCTTTCCACGCCTGGATCATAACCCCCAGTAAATCATTCAGGGACATGATCAGTGGCCTGAGGACCCCAGATATTTTTTCACTGGTCTGGGTGGTCAGCACCCCGTGAGGCATTCAGAAACATCCTGCTTCCTTCAGTCATTCAGTCAGCGAGCAGTCACTCAGCCTTCCCTCTGCCTCTGTCTGAGATAAGAGGTCCTCCAAGCTCTCCAGGCTGCCTGGTGCCCACCAAGGGCAGGAGGAGTGGGGCACCCCCAGAACCCACCAGTCAGCCCTCCAGCCCCAGAGTGGCTTCTAAGACCTTTGAACTCTTTTCTCCATCAGATCCACCAGCCTGTGCTTCAGACTTGGAGTTTGATGGAAAACCAGGCATGTATTGGGTGGCCAAAAAGATGATTCTGGTTTTTCCATAAGATGTTAAAACTGGAACAAACTTTTTGGCCCACCCGATAACAATCATGAACTATTAATGGCCGGAAGGACTCAGAGAGGACTGCCGGTGACAGCATGATTCTCGCTTTTTTTTTTTCTTTCCCTTTTTCACAACCTGCAGTAAAGAAAAAAATAAAATTATATTTGACAGTGTTACCCTGTACACAAACACATATATGCCTAACAGGGACAAAAACATCTCAAAGCAATTTTAGACCATGCAATGAACTTAGATATTTCCCTATTCTCTCTTTTTTTAAACTTAAAAAAAAAAAATCTGATCAGCACTCACCAAACTGATTTTAACACCCATGAAGGAGTCAAGACTGACAGTTCAAATAATATTTCTCCTCTCCACTATTTCTCAAACTCCAAAAATCCACCTCCTTTAAGACTTTGTCATACCCATGTGTCAGCTGTATTTGCATGTACTTAATAGTCTCCTTTAAATTAACTGTTTCCCAGAAATCAGTATTTAAATTTATTTTCTTTATTTAGAGAAGCAAAACTATCATGACAGCAAATGGTTACCATAAAAAATAAATACAGTGAAAACAAAACCATGTCATTAAATTCTTACCGGATCCTGATGTACGCAAAGGCTCTGATCCTTAGTGAATCCTGTTACTATTTGTTCAACAAAGAAAAAAAGAGTGATGAAAATGGCAAGTGTTAGGAAGTGTCAAAACCACGATGCTGACACTCATGATGCTGGGTGGTAGGGGTGAAAATCAAATGTTTATCATCATATGAATCAGTTTATTTAAACAGTGTCTGAGCATCACCTAAAATCAACTCTCAAATCACCTAGAATTGTCTCAGCTAACATGAGCTCTATTGTACAAGGGGAGCCTGAGGACCAGAGGGAAAGACATGGCCCAGGGTCACACAGCAAGCAGACAGAGGACTGAGACCAGGTTTCTGTCCTTGCTCCACCATCCTCCCTGTCTTGATCCCCTCTGGAGAGGCAGAGTTGCCACCAGGAGACAGAGGTGAGATGGGCTAGAAAGGAGGATCTCTGCAGCTGTGTGCTGAGCTGAGAGGAGTCTGTAGAGCACTTTGTGGGGAGTCCCTCGAGGGAGCTGTAAGGAGCTCTCCCGGGGCAGAGTGACCACCAGAGCCATCACAGCATCGCCCCCAGACCCAGCACCCCATAAGAGGCACCAGACGGGGTGTGAAGGACCAGTGACTGGAACCCCTGCTTCAGAGCCACAGATCAGAGAGCCCTGGCCCATCCCCGACAAAGGCTACCAACCCCCGCCCAGACCACATCCAGGACAGTGGTCTCAGAGAGCAGGGTTTTCTGTGCTGGTAGCTCAATGCCTGGGTGGGCAGAGGTCCCAGTGGGGCAAGAAACAAAGGCAGAGACATCTCAGGGAGAGAGTGTCTGGGGGTGACTGGCGGGAATGGGGGTGGCACTACAAGGCACGCTCAGGACATGATTCTGGGATGAGGTTGCGTTGGGAAGTTTCAAGAAAGGGGAGCCCGGCGGGGGCTGGCGGCCAAGCCCCAGGACTCTGGGAGGGGGAGCAGACAGGTAGAGGTGGACCTTCCGGCTTGGGGTGGGAGGAGATGGTCCACTAAGAAGCCCCAGCTGGCACCATGTCACTCCCACCATCTGGAGGACTGACCCTCTCGCCCAGCTGGCAATTCAGGCCCAAGTGCTACTGTTAACTCTTGGCAAATAGAAACCCCTTCCCATTCAGCAAAGCGAGCAACCCAAGGGGTGTGTCTGTTNGCACTTTGTGGGGAGTCCCTCGAGGGAGCTGTAAGGAGCTCTCCCGGGGCAGAGTGACCACCAGAGCCATCACAGCATCGCCCCCAGACCCAGCACCCCATAAGAGGCACCAGACGGGGTGTGAAGGACCAGTGACTGGAACCCCTGCTTCAGAGCCACAGATCAGAGAGCCCTGGCCCATCCCCGACAAAGGCTACCAACCCCCGCCCAGACCACATCCAGGACAGTGGTCTCAGAGAGCAGGGTTTTCTGTGCTGGTAGCTCAATGCCTGGGTGGGCAGAGGTCCCAGTGGGGCAAGAAACAAAGGCAGAGACATCTCAGGGAGAGAGTGTCTGGGGGTGACTGGCGGGAATGGGGGTGGCACTACAAGGCACCCTCAGGACATGATTCTGGGATGAGGTTGCGTTGGGAAGTTTCAAGAAAGGGGAGCCCGGCGGGGGCTGGCGGCCAAGCCCCAGGACTCTGGGAGGGGGAGCAGACAGGTAGAGGTGGACCTTCCGGCTTGGGGTGGGAGGAGATGGTCCACTAAGAAGCCCCAGCTGGCACCATGTCACTCCCACCATCTGGAGGACTGACCCTCTCGCCCAGCTGGCAATTCAGGCCCAAGTGCTACTGTTAACTCTTGGCAAATAGAAACCCCTTCCCATTCAGCAAAGCGAGCAACCCAAGGGGTGTGTCTGTTCTTGGGAGAGGCGCCAGCGTTTTAAGTGAAAAACCTCTGTCAATGCCATTTGCTTCAAAGTTGCGACCCGCCCTGTGTCCCTTACCTGGGGATGTACCTCACTGACTTGGCCTTCATCGAAGAGGGTACACCCAACTACACGGAGGATGGCCTGGTCAACTTCTCCAAGATGAGAATGGTGAGTTCCCCGCAGCAGAGGGGGCAGGGACGTGGGGACATCAAGACCTTGACCCCGGGCCCACCGGAGCTCTGCCTCCAGGCCTGGCCGACCGGGGGGAGCCTGAGCCCAGCTCCTCCTGTAAGAACAGTCACCCCCTTAAGTGGTGATTGGCACTGGCCTGCCCTGAGCCAGCTGTACCTCCATTCCCTCTTCTAACGCCTACAGGCTGAGGAGTGGGGTTGTCCACCTTACCGGGGAGCAAGCTGAGGCTGGGAGAGATCCAGGACCAGCCCAAGGTCACCCCCGAAGTAAAGGGCAGAACCGGGTCTGGGGCTGTGTCTGACTCCAAAAGGTGTATCTTTATTCCAAGCCCATCCAGCGTTGGTCAGATGAGCACTTGCTTTTTCAACTTTATTTTCTTTATTTTTGACTGTGTTGGGTCTTCATTGCTACACAGGGGTTTTCTCTAGTTGCGGTGTCATTGCAGTGGCTTCTGTTGTTGCAGAGCACAGGTTCTCAGGCACGCGGGCTTCAGTAGTCGCAGCTCACAGGCTCTAAGCCCAGGCTCAGTAGTTGTGGTGCATGGGCATATTTGCCCCGAGGCATGTGGGGGTCTTCCCAGACCAGGGATCAAACCTGTGTCCCCTGCATTAACAGGCAGATTCTTAACCACTGAGACCGTGAGGGAAGTCCTAGATAAGCCCTTGCTTTATGTGGCCAGAGCCGAATCACTTCTAAGCAAGTAGGTTTCCAGTTTCCCCAGAGAAATCTAGGACCTGGGAGGAGAGATGAAGACCCCCTTCCAGCAGGGAGCCTTGTTTATACCCATCCTTCTCCCCTCTTGTCTCCAGCCAGGGAGCCTCCATTTGTACTGGTTCTGTGTCATGGGCTTCCTCCTAAGGTTTTGTTTAATTGGTAAGATTTCTCTGTCAAGGGCAAGTTGACAACACTGCCCTCGTGGCAAGACGGGGAGACTTTGTGTGGTCTTGCATGCCGTGGGCACACGGAACGTGGCCGTTAGCTGTTGGGGGAGTTGAGGGGAGCTGCTTTAGGATGTTGGATAAGCTGGCACCACTGATCAAGTGATGTCTTTCTCTCTCAGTCACATACTGTAATTATTTGTTGTTTTTCAGTCCATAAGTCGTGTCTGACTCTTTCTGACCCCATGGACTACAGCACACCAGGCTTTCCTGTCCTTTACCATCTCCCGGAGTTCACTCAAACTCAAATCCATTGAGACAGTGCTGCTATCTAACCATCCATCCTCTGCCACCCTCTTCTCTTCCTGCCCTCAATCTTTCCGAGCATCAGGGTCATCAGGATTTTTTTTTTTTTAGCAACAAAATCACTCATTTATTTTCACTACTCAAAGAAAATGATTGGTAATTTCCTCTTACTATATTATCTGTGAGTCTTTAAAATAATTTTCATCATCTTTAGTGTAATCTGGCTGAATATATGTTTTACATTTCAGAATATGCATCTTTTTATTGAAGTATAGTTGATTTACAATACTGTGATAGTTTCATGTATATGACGTAATGATTCAGTGTTTTTTATAGATTTTTTATATACGAATGGATAAACAAGATGTGGTGGTGGTGGTGGTGGTTTAATCGCTAAGTCGTTTCTGCCTCTTGTGACCCCATGGACTATATAGCTCACCAGGCTCCTCTGTCCATCGAATTTTCAAGAATTCTGGAATGGGTTGCCATTTCCTTCTCCACAAGAAGATATGGTGTGTATATGTATATATACACATGCGCACACACACTGAAATATTATTCAGCCCTAAGAAACGAAGTGCTAAGAGGTACAAAATGTTATGTATAAAATAAGCTATAATGATATATTATACAACAAAGGGAATGTAACCAGTATTTTATAATAACTACAAATGGAGTACAACCTTTAAAAATTGTAAATCACTGTATTGTGTACTTGTAACATATAATAATGTGCATCACCTATACTTCAATAAATAGATAAATTGAGTGAAGTTCTGCCATTTGCAGCAACGTGGATGGACCTCGAGGATATTGAGCTTGGTGAAGTAAGTCAGAGAAGGACAGATAGTCTGTGTTACCCTTTATAACCTATAGATTTATTGATTCTTATCAAGGATCAGCCTTTGAAGCAGGTTGCTGGTATAAGGAAAATCATGATGCTTCAGTAGCATCTACCAGGAGGTAAATTAACAGGCTGAGTTGATAGCTATTGATGTCCCTTCTGTTCTGCAGGGGGAGAGGGTCCGGGGGTGATACTACGAGCAAATTGTTTCTAAAACTCGCCTTCCTGGGACTTCTCTGGTGGCCCAGTGGCTAAAACTCCATGCTCCCAAGAGACACAGGTTTGATTCCTGGTCAGGGAACTAGATCCCACATGTGGCAACTAAGACATGTCTCAGCCAAATAAATAATAAATATTTAAAATAAATAAATAAATAAAATAAATATTTAAAACTCTCCTTCCTTCCCACAGATATCCCATATCATCCGAGAGATCCGCCAGTTTCAACAAACTGCCTACAAGATTGAGCACCAAGCAAAGGTGAGCTGGCAGCATTTGCAGTCACTTCTGATTTCTCACGAGTACTGTGGTGGCACCCCCCTTCTTCCTGCCTCTTCCCCTCCCCTCCAAACCCAAGCATTTTCTGCCTTGAATTCCCTGGGCCCCACTCTTCCAGGAAGTCCTCCTCCCTGTGTCCTGCCCCCTGACCCACCATGAGTTCCCCCTCCTTCAGACAGAGCTTGTGGTCATCCTATAGCTCCCATCTGATCTTTACCTGCCACAGGATGACTTAGAATCATGCCTGGTCTCCTCTGAGGCAAGAGAGGCCGTGTTTATCACATCTTTTCGATATGCTCACAAGTTTCAAAATTCACAGCTAGGAAGGGCACCCAGCAGAAAGTCCCCCAGCCTCCAAGTAAGTTCCCCTCCCAACGCCAATTGCATCACTCATTCTTTGTGTGTGTTTGTAAGCACAGCAAAACTTTTTTTTTTTCTTACTCTGTTAGCAGACCATACACACGCACATATTTCTTTGGGGCTTCCCACATGGCTCAGTGGTAAAGAATCTGCCGGCCAATGCAGGAGACATAAGAGATTTGGGTTCAATCCCTGGGTTGGGAAGATCCCCTGGAGGAGGAACCCAATCCAGTTTTCTTGCCTGGGAAATCCCATGGACAGAGGAGTCTGGTGGGCTACAGTCCATGAGGTCACAAGGAGTTGGACACGACTGAGCATGCACGCACTCCTTTGTGATAGACTTGCCCTGTCCCCTGCCAGGTTCCATGAACTCACTCTGTCTTTAGCTGATAACCACAGGGAGAAGAGAAACCTTAATCAAGTGTGCCGCTTTTTCCTTGTCATTCACTCATTCTTTCATTTGGCAAATGCTTATTGAGCACTGTACTAGGCCTTTGCCCCCTTCTTAAACTTGCCCTTGAGCTCCAAGGTGCAACACAAATAAATGTTACTGCCCTTTAGACTTGGAGAAGGAAATGACAGCCCATTCCAGTTTTCTTGCCTGGGAAATCACGTGGACAGAAGAGCCTGACGGGCTACAATCCATGGGTCACAAAGAGTGGGACACAACTGAAGAGATTTAAGGATACTAAGCATGCCCTTCAGGCTCCTTCTGTTAACAGCTTTGCAGTGGTGGTGTTTGCCGCCAGTCTCAACAGAAGCAACACTCTTAGGGAAACAAATGCTCATGATGGAGAAAACTGACCAGTCTGCTGATTTCCAGAGTGTTTGGAGGGTTGAGATTTTGTGCTCTACAAAGAACTGTTCGTATGAAGCTACTGCTGCTGCTGCTAAGTCACTTCAGTCATGTCCAACTCTGTGCGACCCCATAGAAGTCCACCAGGCTTCCCCTATAAAAGTCTGGTCCTGGGACTTCCCTGGTGGTTAAGACGCTGCCCTTCTACTTCAGGGGGCATGGGTTCAATCCCTGGTTGGGCTACTAAGATCCCACATGCTACATGGCATGGCCAAGAAATAAAAATAAGTAATTTTTTAAAAGACAGAAAAAAAGTAAAAGTCTGGTCTATTTCCCATAGCTGTGAGATTGCCTCATCTTTATCAGAGTTCGTCTAGATGTGAAATCTGAGGTCATCTTCCTGGAGATGCTGATTGAGAGCCATTATTCAGACACAGTAACCTTTTCATCGGTGACTAATGGTCAGCATCCTAGACAGCCAGATCTGTCTCTCACAGTAGCAGAGGGTCAACTAGCAAAGAAGCTCACAAGGACTTGATTTTTCTCCAGCAGCTATCAGAAGGTTCCCGATTACATACTAAGAAATGTAATTGTTTTCTTCCTCCTGATCTAAGTGTCTGTGGAAAAACGTGAACCTTCAGCTCCAAACAACTGACAAGTTACTGAACCTTGGAAACGTGAAAGTGTTCTGTTGCTCATCAGTCCTGTCCGACTCTTTGTGACCCAATGGACTGTAGCCTGCCAGGCTACTCCGTCCATGGAATTCTCCAAGCAAGAATACTGGAGTGGATAGCCATTCCCTTCTCCAGAGGATCTTCCCAGGTCTCCCACATTGAAGGCAGATTCTTTACCAGCTGAGCCACCAGGGAAGCCCATAGATAGAGATGATTATATTTTGAAATATCTATTTATTTGGCTGCACCAGGTCTTTGTTGCACCATGAAGGGTCTTTAGCAGCAGCACTTGGACTCCTAGTTGCAGCATGTAGGGATCTAGTTCCCCAACCGGAATGGAACCCCGGCTCCTTGCACTGGGGGTGTGAAGTCATAGCCACTGGACCACCAGGCAAGTCCCATAGATATAGATGATTTTTTCATATGAGCCTAAAATATGTCTTCTAACACATAAGATTGGTGGTCAAGAGTAATTTTGACCATATGTGATTTTCTATTACTGTGAAGACAAAAAATTAAGACAATACTAGAAAATAGTATTAAGATACAACAGGGACTTCAATGGTGGTCCAGTGGTTAAGAGTCCACCTTCCAGTGCAGGGGACACGGGTTCAATCCTGGTTGACAAATTAAGATCCCACATGCCTTGCAGTGCAGCCAAAAAATAATAAAGAAGCAAAATCATAAACATTAAAAAAAAGACACGTTGTTTTTAATGCATCTCTGCCTCATGTGCAAGCCTAATGCCCTTCTCCCCGTGATGCTGCCTGATTCCTGGGAAACACTCGGTGACCACCTAGTATATTGTGGAGATCGCATCACCTTGCATTCCTTCTTCTCCTTTCCTTTCAGGTAACCCAATATTTACTGGACCAATCTTTTGTAATGGATGAAGAAAGCCTCTACGAATCTTCTCTCCGAATAGAACCAAAACTCCCCACCTGAAGCCAGTAGCCAGCCCAGATCGAGCCGCTCCCACGGACACGTGCTATATGATACTGTACATAGTCGTTTGGTTTCTCTGGGTCTTCTTCTTTAGTATGTGCTTCTCCAAGAATACAAATCCGTTCTTGTTCTTAGATTCCCATAGAACCAGAATATGAATTTCTGCACCATTTAATACTTGGTCTGCCCACACACACACCCCCCCCTCGTCTCCTGCAGTGCCTGGTTCTTTTCATCAACCGTCCTCTCAGTCTGTCCTTCCCGGCCCCTTATTCTTCTCTGAAGGGAAAACAGACCCCGCGCATATACGACTCTTAGGCACCTGTCCTGCTTCTGTCCGTCCCCAGCCCAGACCCCTGGGCTGAGTTGGCCAGGCAACATCCTCCGGCATGTTCCATGTAGTTGTGATANACCGATTTCCAGAGCTGTTTTTCCAGCCCAAATCGCAGGTCTCCAAACTCCGCACCTCCCAGTGACCCGGAGGGAAGAGGGTCCTGTCCGCTGAGAACCACGCCGCGCGACAGCCCTCGAGGCCGCTGCCTCGGTGCCATGCCACTCCCGGCTCTGGAAATAGCACCAGGGGGCATGACCATAGGTCTCCGTAACCCTGGACAAGGCCCCAGAACTTCCCGAGGAAAACAGAATCACAACACCAAGTCGTGTCAACTTTGCCAAAGGCGGCCAGCATCCACTGCAAGTCGAGAACACGTGAAAAATGTCACTTTTCCTCTGAGCCGCCTAATGGTCACTACAAAGCTTACGTTGAGATGCTCCCAGTCTGTATGCCTTGTGAAAAATAGTACCAC
Organism: Neotragus pygmaeus; assembly: GCA_006410875.1. Taxonomy (NCBI): domain Eukaryota; kingdom Metazoa; phylum Chordata; class Mammalia; order Artiodactyla; family Bovidae; genus Neotragus; species Neotragus pygmaeus. Next base: position 64,550 of record SJYV01034608.1, on the reverse strand, counting down.
ACTGTAGATTTAGAAACTCAATAACCAAGTGTTTTTATTGCATATACTGTAGTCCTGTCTAAATGCCTTCTAGCAGGAATATAGTACTGTAGTGCTTATTCTGTGAATACTACCATCTATTTTTTACATTGTACAGTATAGAAAACACAGGTCAACTCTGAAGTGGCAGGCATGCTCCACTCCGACAAACAGACAACTTTTGCTGTAAGCAATACCTAGTGGTATGAGAATTCTATTTCAAGTCCTATAATATTTCAACTTACAGCTTGTTTGGAAAACAATTTCCATTTTTGTAAAAATATATGTTTCCTGATTACCTCTTGCTAATAAATCTATTCTATCTCAGGGTGAACAGTGGAATTTTGATGGGTTTCATTTATTCATTCAAGGAGTGTTTTGATGAACACTTGGTCCTTCTGCAGCTCTGCACTCAGACCAGAGGTCTGGAGTGATCAGGGCACCCACTCCTGCTTTCTGGGGGAATTCATAGTCTGGTGTCAAAGAGCATGAATTCGAGCAAACTCTGGGGAATAGTGGAAGACAAGAGGAGCCTGGTGTGCTACAATCCATGGGGTTGCAAAGAGTCAAACACAACTAAGCTACTGAACAACAACAACATAGTCTGATGAGGGGAACTGTTGCAGTTTTCTATTGTATCAGGAACAAATAGCTCCAAAACTTAATGGCTGAAAACAGTTCTGCACAATTCTATGGGTTGTCTGGGTCCAGCTGGTGGTCCTTGCTTGGGGTCCCTTGTGAGGTGAGGATCTTGGTTCCCTGGCCGGGGATGGAACCTGCACCCCCTGCATCAGCTGCTGGGGGAGTGTCTGGAGAGGTGGGTTGTAGTTGTCTCAGGAGTATGGCCATACCACCCAGGTGCACCCACCACCCCTCAAGAATTTATATCTAGCCTCTGGGCATGCATACCTCGGTAACTATAAGCCTGTCCTGATCCTGACCTCCTAGAGCTGGAGGTCAGGATCACAAAGCAAATAACCCTCACATTCCTAACTGCAGCTCACATCTCCTCCAGGCTCCTCAAAACAAAATACTTAGAGGGCTTCCCGGGTGGCTCAGTGATGAAGAATTTGCCTGCCAATGCAGGAGATGTGGGTTCGATCCCTGATCTGGGAAAACCCCACATGCCATGGGGAAACTAAGCCCCTGGGCCACAACTACCTGTGCTGTAAAGACTGGTAGCTGTAACTCCCTAGAGCCTGTGCTCTGCAACAAGAGAAGCCACTGCAGTGAGAAGCCCGTGTGTCACAGCTGGAGAATAGCCTCTGCTCGCAGCAACAAAGACTCAGTGCAGCCAAATAAATAAATAAACTACACAGAAACGGCCACCACCTGGTGCCCTACGGCCCCCTCACTCTACTGGACCAACCTGACCTCATCAACTCCCCCACTGCCCCTGGGTCTCCTTAACACCCCTCCCTGTGGTACAAGCTAGAAACCCAGAGGTCACTCTGACTCTCACTTTAAAGGGTCACCTGATCCGGGCACTATTAACCCCTAACTACCTCTCCACACTGGCCACAGCTCTTCATCTCCTCTGCCACCACCTTGGATGAGCAGTTCCTAGTTTTTTTTTTTTATCTAAGGGACCCCTCTATACTCGCAAAAACTATCAAGGACCCCTCCCAGAAAAAGACCATAGAAGTGGGTTACATCAGTAGATATAAGTGTATTACTGGTTATTTTATTTGAAAAACTTCAGGAAAGTTTTTAAATAATTATTAGTTCATTTTAAAATAGTAACACCAGCAATCCCACTTGTAGCTTTTTGACCGAAAGAATTGAAAACAAGGTCTCAAAGACATAATTGTACACTCATTTTCATAGTAACTTATTCATAATAACCAAAAGGTATAATCAATCCAAGTGTCCATCAACAGATGAATAAACAACCAGTGGTAAACAAACAACAGAATGGGATTCAACCTTTGAAAGGAAAGAAATGCTAGGACTTCCCTGGTGGTCCAGTGGTTAAGACTATGAGCTTGCAATGCAGGGGCTCAGTTAGTTCAATCCCTGGTTGGGGAACTAAGATCCCACATGCCACACCATGTGCCCTCCCAAAAATAAAGTTTAAAATGAATAAAAGTACACAAACTATTGCTGTAGAATCTGAAGTCACAAAACACACCTCAGAGGACACTCAAGACAATGGAAAACAGTTTATTACACCAGCGGGTCCAAGGGGAATCGGTTCCCAACAAGGCCTATGATGATTTCGGGGGACTCGGTTTTATACTCTTCACTACATGACTGGTTACACACTAGTAATTAGTTTTACAACATGCAGGCATGGAAGAATTAACAATTACAACATGCAGGTACAGACGTTATCGTTAATCTGAGACAAACTGACCCTTACTTCCAATCGTTGTTTGCCACCTGTGAGAAGGGGCTTTCCTGGTTTTTCTTTAACGATGGTTAACAGGGTTCACAGAGAAGGCAATGGCAACCCACTCCAGTACTCTTGCCTGGCAAATCCCATGGACGGAGGAGCCTGGTAGGCTGTAGTCCATGGGATCGCTAAGAGTCGGACACGACTGAGCAACCTCACTTTCCCTTTTCACTTTCATGCATTGGAGAAGGAAATGGGAACCCACTCCAGTGTTCTTGCCTGGAGAATCCCAGGGATGCAGTAGCCTGGTGGGCTGCCATCTCTGGGGTCGCACAGAGTCGGACACAACTGAAGCAACTTGGCAGCGGCAGCAGCAACAGGGTTCAGGCTCAGTTCACATCCTGCCTTAAGTCTTCAAGGTGGAATCCCTCTTGCCCTCCTCCCAGCGACCCCAACTCTACCTACCACTTGGATAAAGCTTGAAGACATTATGCTAAGTGAAATACACCAATCACAAAAAGGCATACATTGTACAATTCCACGTGTATGAGGTCCCTAGAGCAGTCAGATTCATAGAGACAGAAAACAAAACGGTGCTTACTAGCATTTTGTTGTTGTTGAAATTTTTAATATTTTAAAAAAGACATTCACTATCTGATAGCTCTCTTCCAGTATTTTTTAACCATTCAAATGTATTTTGTGGGAATATTTATTCACATAATTTTCCTTAATACATTTCTTTCTACACAAGACTGAATTTAAAAGTCTCTGTAACATTTTCAATTATAGCAATAACACTTTAATAAATTATAAATTAACAGAAACTTCATGTTTGCTTGAAAAAAATCATTTATCAAATGTTAAATTGCACAAAGGCAAAAACATGGCTCATTCATCCACTTCTGCTCAGCACCAAGCCCTGGCATGTCATGACATTCTGCACAGAATGTTTGTTGAATCAATGAACCACATCTTCACTCTTCAGATTGTGAACCCTGAATGAGCAACGTTAGCATTGCCTGGGAATCTGGTAGAAAAGCAGGATTGCCCCACCTCAGACTTCTTGAACCTGAATCTGAACAAGCTCTCCAAGTGATATGAGAGCACATGACCATTTTATAAGCACTGTATTTGACCAAGCACACATCATTTCAGCCCCTGGATATGTCCATACACTACTTCTCCAATTGCACCACTCTCTGTGCCAGTTAGACCAAACTACTGACTGCTCTCAATTTTTTATTTTTATGTCAGTCACTTCCACTTTTGTTTAACTGTCCTTCTCGGAAGCCTTTACCGATTTTCTCCAATCAGGGACTTCATCTGTACCCATCTCAGGTTGATCTCTGCCTCATGTCAAGGACCTGTGTCACTTCCCTCCTGTGATATTGCACATGGTCTGGGTGGTCTGACTCAGCCTGTGTCTCATGTGGCTCCCAGTACCACACCTAGCCCATGAGAGATGCTCTTTTCAGGTCTGATTCAGAGTGGGATTGCCAGGAAAAGGGAGTGAAAGAAAAAATAAAGTAAAGCTCATCAAAATTAAAAACTGTTGCATATCGAAGAACATTCTCAGGAAAGTTAAAAGATCACCTACAGAATGAAAGAGAATCTTTCTGCAAATCATATATTGGATAAGAGTTTAGTATCCAGAATATATAAAGAACTCTAACAACTCAAAAGCAAAAAGACAACAAACCAATTTTTTAAATGGTCAAAGATGGGACTTCCCTGGGGTACAGTGGCTAAGACTCTTAATACAGGTGGCCCAGGTTTGATCCCTGGTCAGGACACTAGATCCCACATGCTGTAACTAAGACCTGGGACAACCAAATAGATAAATAAATAGGTGGGGGTTTTGTTTTTTGTTTTGAATGGACAAAGAACTTGCATAGACATTTCTCCAAAGAAGATATGCAAATGGACTATAGGCACATGAAAAGATGTTAAACAACATTGGTCTTTCAGTTCAGTTCAGTCACTCAGTCATGTCCAATTCTTTGAGACCCCATGGATTGCAATACACCAGGCTTCCCTGTCCATCACCAACTCCTGGAGTTTACTCAAATTCATGTCCATCAAGTAGGTGATGCCACCCAACCATCTCATCCTCTGTCATCCCCTTTTCCTGTCTTCAATCTTTCCCAGCATAGTCTTTTCCATTGAATCAGTTCGCATCAGGTGGCCAAAGTATTGGAGCTTCAACATCAGTCCTTCCAATGAATACTCTACTCAGGACTGATTTCCTTTAGNGGATTATATTCTTTGCAGCCAAAGATGGAGAAGCTCTATACAGTCAGCAAAAACAAGACCAGGAGTTGACTGTGGCTCAGATTATGAACTCCTTATTGCCAAATTCAGACTTAAATTGAAAAAAGTAGGAAAATCCACTAGATCATTCAGGTATGACCTAAATCAAATCCCTTATGATTATACAGTGGAAGTGAGAAATAGATTCAAGGGATTAGATCTGATACACAGAGTACTTGAAGAACTATGGATGGAAGTTCATGAAATTGTACAGAAGGCAGTTATCAAGAGCGTCCCCAAGAAAAAGATACGCAAAAAGGCAAAATGGTTGTCTGAGGAGGCCTTACAAATAGCTAAGAAAAGAAGCAATGTGAAAGGCAAAGGAGAAGAGGAAAAATATACATTGGTCATTGAGTGAGTGAGTGAGTGAAAGTCACTCAGTTGTGTCCGACTCTTTGTGACCCCATGGACTATATAGCCAATGGAATTCACCAGGCCAGAATACTGGAGTGGGTAGCCTTTCCCTTCTCCAGGGGATATTCCCAACCCAGGGATCAAACCCAGGTCTCACACATTGCAGGTGGATTCTTTACCAGCTGAGCCACAAGGGAAGCCTACATTGGTCATTAAAGAGATGCAAATCCAAACCACAGTGAGATACTATTTCACACCCACTAAGATGGTGATGATAAGAGACAAAACAGAAAATAACAATTCTCCGAAAGAGAAATAGGAATCTTCATACATTGTTAGTGGGATGTAAAATGGTACAGCCACTCAGTCACTGTGGAAAATAGTCTGGCATTTCCTCAAAAAGTAAAACATACAGTTACAATATAATCCACTAATTCCACTCTTAGTATATACCTAAGAGAAATAAAAACATATGTTCACTCAGAAACTTGTACGTGAATGTTTACAGCAGCATTATTCAAAATAGCCAAAAGGTAAAAACAACCCAAATACCCATCAACAACTAAATGGATAAACAAAAGATGGTACACATACCATGGAATATTATTCAACTTTTAAAAGGAGCAAAATGCTGATGCATTCCATAAGTTGGATCAACCTAGAAAACATTATGCTACATTATAGAATCCAGACACAAATGATCACAAAGTGCATGATTTATTTCATATAAAATGTTCAGAACAGGCAAATTCATAAAGACAGGAAGTGATTAATTGTTGCCAAGGGGTTGGGGAAGGAGGGAAGGAGTGTAGTTACTTAAAGGACATGGGCTGTTCTTTGATAGAGGGTTTTTAAAAGTTTTTAAACTAGAGAGAGGTAGTGCTTGCACAATGCTCTGAAGGCACTAAATGCCATTGAATTCTATACTTTAAAATGGTTAATTCATGGCACTTCCCTGGCCATCCAGTGATTAAGACTCCATGCTTCCACTGCGTGGAGCATGGGTTCGATTCCTGTTCATAGAACTAAGATCTCACATGCTGTGCAGTGCAACCAAAAAATAAATAACAGTCAATTCATGTTATGTGAAATTTACCTCAAAAAGAGACGGAGGAAGAACTGACTATAGTTGTTGTCCTTTTCTCAGTCGTGTCCGACTCTGCAACTCCATGGACTGCAGCACGCCAGGCCTCCCTGCCCTTCACCATCTCCCAGAATTTGACCAAGTTCAGTGCTCACTAAAAAGTACCCTTGATGTGAAATTATATCAGTTATTGTATCAGAAGTTATATCAGTTAATGGGAGAACTCTGAATTGTATGCTTTAAAATGGTGAATTATAGATACTACATAGATTTCACTTCATTTGAAAAAAAAAAACAGTAAGAGATAAAACAGGGAACGGGGCTGGTCAGAGAGAGCTTCTCACTTCTCCCAAGTGTCCCAAACTGCACCTTGAAGAACTAGAAACCCCAAGTTTTCTGGTTGAGAGAAGAGGGGGGCCTGAGTGTCTCTGATGAGGGACAGCCTGAGTGATGGCTGAACAGGTCTGGTGAGATGCCTAGGGAGAGGGCAAGGGGCAGGTGGGGAGTCTGCCGGGGTCCCTGAGCAGCTGGCTGGGGAGTCATGCAGGGCCTGATGGTGAAGTGGCCCAGCCTGATTCTATTTTCAGTCCATCAGCCCCTTATCAGCACTTATCACACATATGCCGTAACATATGTTTACTGTGCAATTATTGCCCAAACTCAGATCAAGTGACTCCCAGCCCAGGAACAGTCAGGGTCCACTTCTCTTTGCTGGGAGGGGAAGTAAAGCCTGCTCTCACAGGACAGGGTCCAGGCAGACTAGCTCCTCCTCTTCCACATCTAGAGCCTCCCAGTGGCACCTCCAAGCTTCATGCCCACCCATAAACTCCCTACACCCATTCTTGTTATTCCCCAGGGGTCTCACGCAACAATCCTAAAGGAAATCAATCCTGAATATTCATTGGAAGGACTGATGCTGAAACTGAAGCTCGAGTACTTTGGCCTCCTGATGCAAAGAGCCAATTCATTGGAAAAGACCCAATACTGAGAAAGATTAAAGGCAGGAAGAGAAGAGGGCGACAGAGGATGAAATGGTTGGATGACATTACTGACTCAATGGATATGAGTTTGAGCAAACTCTGGGAGATAGTGAAGGACTGGGAAGCCTGGCGTGCTGCAGTCCATGGGGTCACAGGGAGTCGGACACGACTGAGAGACTGAACAACAACGTGTCTCATGGCCGCCGAAAGCCTCATCAGGAGAGGAGCATAGAACCTCCAAGCCTCTCTCAGCCAGGACCCGAAGCCCCTCAAACACCACCATTAATGCCACCAGCGTTTTATCATCTGACTCAGAATAAATAACAATGACTACTGCTGCTACCACCTCTGTCCAGCCTGCAGTGCGTCCAGCTCTGTTTCTGAGCAAGAACTCCCGGGTGCTTTTAACCTCCATTTCACAGAGAAGGACAAGACACAGGAAACCTGATTTTCAAAATATTTAACTGCCATAAGTTATGGCGTGAGTACTGACCACCAAGACTAACGGCCAAGAGGGTGCAAACTGGCTGAAAATCAACCAGTTCTGCAGGGCACGCTCCAAAGTCGTACAGGCTAAAGCATCCCATTGTGGATACAGATGATGAATTCAGGAGTTGGGGAAGAGAAGGTCCATGCAGAGGCGGGAGGAAGGGGTTGGAGGTTGGGCTGAGGCAGGACAAGAAGCTCAGCTATGGACTGGTGCGAGGAGTGCAGTGGAGCTGGACACTGCAAGCAGAATAAGGATATATCAAAGAAAGTCTTAAGGGAAAACAAAGGAGTGCAGACCGTGACAATTTGACATTCTCTGGGCTCCAGCCCCCAAGTGCTTTCTTTGATATATCCCTATTCTGCTTGCAGTGTCCAGCTCCACTGCACTCCAGGGGCAGGAGTGAAGCCAACCGAACAAGGATAAGTGTCCACCACACAGGAGTGGCTTACAGAAAAGTCCAGAAACGTGCTCCCTCACAGGGCCAGGACAAGGGTGAAAGAAGTGAGACATACACCCCAGATGCAAAATTTAGGATGTGCGTGCTCAGTCATTAACTCTTGTCCGATTCTTATAATCCCATGGACTCCTCTGTCCATGGGATTCTCCAGGCAAGAATACTGGAGTGGGTAGCCATTTTCTCCTCCAGGGGATCTTCCCGATCCAAGGATTGAACCTGCATCTCTTGCATTGGCAGGCAGATTCTTTTCCACTGAACAAGCAGGGAAGCCCACAAATTTTAAGGGAATGTCAGAAAACTCAGTCATCAAGATATATAATATTTTAATACAATATTATAAAATAACAGAAATTAATGCAAAAATCTTTGATGAGTAACATCACATGTTAATAAAGAAAACAATGACAGGATCAAACCCTGTACTCATTCAGCATAGCCTTACTGTATTCTCCCAAATCCTGGCCATAATGACTTACAGCTTTGGGACTTCTCTACCAGCACTTTCTTGGATGTGAATGCAGCATCTTTAGGACTTCACCAAGCCAGTGGTGGTTCCCGTGTTCCCTGACTTATTAGGGGACAAACAATGTCTTCTCAAGCAGCTGGAGGACATTTTCAGGCCCACTTCTCTGACTCAGGGCAAGGGAAATAACCAAGAGAGTTAAACAGGATGTCATCTTGTCAACAATGGAACTTGGGATATATGTTTGTGTGAAAGTGAAAGTGCTCAGTCTTGTTCAGTCATGTCTGACTCTTTGTGACCCCATGGACTGTAGCTGGCCAGGCTCCTCTGTCCATGGGCTTCTCCAGAAAAGAATACTGGAATGGGTTGCCATGCCCTTCTCCAGAGATTGAACCCAGGTCTCCGCCATTGAAGGCAGATTCTTTACCATCTGAGCTACCAGGGAAGCCCAGGGATATATGTGTGTGTGTGTGTGTGTGTGTGTGTGTGTATGTAGCTAATTCTCTTTGCTATATAGTAGAAACTAACAACATTATAAAACAACTATACTCCAATAAAGATTAATTTTAAAAAATAAATAAATAAAAATATAGAGGTAAACAATTATATATAGGATGGATAAATAACAAGGTCCTACTCTAGAGCACCAGGAATCATATTCAATACCCTGTGATAAGCCATAATGGAAAAAAACATGAAAAAGAATGTATATGTATATAAGTGTGTGTAAGTGAATCACTCGGGCTTCCCTGATAGCTCAGCTGGTAAAGAATACACCTGCAGTGCAGGAGATCCTGGTTCAATTCCCCAATCGGGAAGATCCACTCGAGAAGGGATAGGCTACCCACTCCAGTATTCTTGGGCTTCTCCTGTAGCTCAGCTGGTAAAGAAGCTGCCTGCAATGCAGGAGACCTGGGTTTAATTCCTGGGTTTGGAAGATCCCCTAAAGAAGGGAAGGGCTACCCACTCTAATATTCTGACCTGGAGAATTCCATGGACTGTATAGTCCATGGGGTTCCAAAGAGTCAGACACAACTGAATGACTTTCACTTTCGTGAATCACTTTGCTGTACTGCAGAAATTAACACCATATTGTAAATCAACTATCTACATTCAATAAAAATTTAAAAAAACCAATGGAACTAGCAAGAGGTGCAAGTTCATATTACAATCCAGTTGAAGTTGCTCTTTGATGCAGAATTATAAACTTCCTGCATTCATTACCTTTCTCACTCTACAAATTCTCTGGTCACTCATCTCTAAATCCACTGATCCATCCTTCCACTCCTCCATCCATCTACCCACCCATCCATCCATCCATTCATCCACACATCCATCCGTTCATCCTTGTTTCTAACCAAACATCCATTTAGTCATTCAACCATAAAGCCATTTCCCTATATATCCATCCATCTATCCTTTCATCCATTTATGCATCCCTATAGACCATCATCCACCTAAACCACTTAATCAACCCTCTGCTTACCTACTATGCAAAATCAGCATGTGGGTATGAAAAGAGCCTCCTCACTTACTAGCACACCTACTTAACTCTTCAAATCTAATTTCTTCATCTAGAAAGTGGGTGTGTGTCTTCTCAAAGAATCTTCATAGTGTTGTTATGAGCATGAAAGAACAAGATCCATGTACATGGTAGTTATTATATTATTATGGCAATTATTATTGTTGTAAGATGCTAGAGACAGAAAGAAATAAATCTGGTGAGGGGTCCAGTTTTCCAGCCAAGATGTTCACTCTGACAAGTGATCTGGAAAACCAGTTAAAGCCATAAACAACAATTGTGGAAGGGATAAAATTCTGAGGGGATGAGAGGAGTGACCAGCAGATTTGGTTTAAAGAAAAAGGACAAATGAAGGTGGGCTGAGCAGTGATCCCTAGAACAGTAAGCAGGAGGCAACCTTTTTTGTTTTTTTGGCCCCACCATGTGACATGTGGGATCTTAGTCCCCTAATTAGGGATTAAACCCATGTCCCCTGCCACGGCAGGCAGATTCTTTACCACTGAGCCACCTGGGAAGCCCCAGATGCCCACTTTGTGAAGAACTCTGGACTCAGCTGGCCAGGAGTTCAAACCCCAGCACTCTTAGGTATTAGCTGTGGGGCCATAGCTACTTAAGTGCCTCTGTCACCTCATCTCTATCTTGGGAGGGGAAACAGAGAGAATTAAGAAAGTTTATTCACGTAGAGTACACACACTGAATCTAACACATCCCTAGAGGAGGTTGTTGAAAAAAATTTATGCGACATGAGAGTTGGAAGTTAAGTTTTATTTGGGTAAAAATGAGGACTGCAGCCTGAGAGAGCACCTCAGAGCTCTGAGAAACTGCTCCAAGGAGGCAGGGAGGGAGCCAGAAGTTTTTCCACAAAGGGCAGATAATCAGAAATCAAAAGGAAAGAAAAACCAGATATCCCAAATTAAGGAATTAAGCAGTTTTTCATGTATGGGGAGATGCAAGAGTCTGGGCTCACTGAAGTCATCCTTTGATGTGCACCTCAGCCGTCTAGGGCCAGTAGCCTGTCTTTGAACATCCTAAGTTTCTCAGGGCTGCAGTCTGTTGGCTTCGAGATGGCACATATTCTTTCCTTCCTGAGTTTCCCAAGGCTCACCAGCTTACACTGGACTGTGATATCCTTTGTTTACTGATAAGGCAGGAAATATTTCCTTTCTTAAGGTAATGACTCCTGGGTGTGGAGGATGAGACCTGCTGTCCCCTCTCAGCCTGTCCAGACTCCAGAAATGCAGCAAGTTGGCACCGGAGCATGAGACCACACACGCCCAGCCCTCTGTCCCCAGAGGCACCAGTCAGCCTGGGCATGTCACCTGCTGTACTAGTTTCCAGTTGCTGTGAACGAGATCACCACAAATGTAGGCACTTAAACAACGCAAATTTATGACCTCACATGTAGAGAAGTCCACGTTGTCAGCTACAAATTGGCACTTGCCATCCACCTCTACAAGGATTAAATCATGTGTTTCTGCAGCTGCTGACCTTCCACACCCTCGGAAAGGCATTCAGGGTGGAGAGCAGAAATGAGGCACACTGTACTTGGGCACGGAGGGTGGAAACTGGCAGGACAGGTCTTTAGATAGTTAAATATTTTCAGGAGCCATTTTGATAAGCTCAATTCATGTGTCTCCTCATATCTAGAAAAGCAGTAAATTCCTTCATGGTGATATCTGCTTCCCATGACTAGCAGAAACCTGCAAAAAAATATATGCTTGATTGCACATACTCCCCCTTCCCCAAAATCATGTCTATACTGACCTTCCCCCCGCTGCCTCTTTGGAGCAGTTTCTTAGAGCTATCTGAGGTGCTGACTTCCAGACCCCAATTAAACTTAAATCACAATTCTCATATTGTGCTTTTTTTTTTAAGTCAGCCACGTGACTTTGGCCAGTTCCTCTCTAGGTCTCACACAGCTGAAAGCAACAGGTCAGTGAGGCTGCCTTCTTTTCCAGTGGAGGTGGTGAAGATGAATCTGCTTCCAAGTTTATTCAGGTCATTGGCAGAATTCAGCTCCATGTGATTGCTGGACCAAGGTCTCCATTTCCTTACTGGTTGTGCATTGGGGTCATTCTCAGCTCCTAGAGGCCAATCACCTTCATTGGCTCATGGCCCCCATCAAAGTCAGCAATGGCAGGGACAGTCTTTCTTTCTTTCTTTTTTTTATAATTTAATTTAAATTAATTTATTTTTAATGCGAAGATAATTGCTTTACAATATTGTGTTGGCTTCTGCCATACATCAACATGAATTAGTCATAGGTATGTGTATGTCCCCTCCATCTTGAACCTCTCTCCTACCTCCCACCCCTTCCCTGTCCTCTAGCTTGTCACAGTAGAGTCTTTTTCATGGTTCAAAGTTCTCTGACCTCCCCCTGCCTCCTTCCTTTGACCCTTCTGCTTTCTTCTGCTGCTTGGAAGGACCCCCGTGATTACATCAGGGCTGTTCAGCTAATCCAGGATAATCTTTCAAAGTCAGCTTATTGGAAGGCTTCATTCCACTTGCAAAGTCCCTTCCCAGCTCTGTGAAGATCATTTTTGATCAAATAACCAAAGCATGGAAACTAGAATTCTGCCTGCTACCCCTGGCTCAGGGCTCTGTTGCCAGCACCAGTCCTCAACCACCCTCTGTAGGAGCACAAAGGACCAGGACTGCAGAAACGCCCTCGCAGAAGTGATGCCCAGCTGGAGCCAGAGGAGCCGATGAACTCACCATGCAAGCGGGTGCAGTCAGCAAAGGACAGAGACAGAACCCAAAACTGAGCCCATATCTGGGTGAATCACTATTACAGTGCCATGCTTGGGGCCAGTGTTTCACCTATAACTAAAGTGTACGGATGTGACAGTTGGTCCATAAAAAGGCTGAGCGCTGAAGTGTTGAGACCTAACAGAAGCCATGACAAGCTTCAAGGACTAAAGTAAGAAAAAGTTACAATCACGGGAAAAGTTGGGTCACTGCCCAGAAGGGGCTGAGATTATCATCCCCCTGACCTTGAGACTCAGACAGTCAGCATATTCCCTGTAGCCTGGTTAGAACCAGCCCAGATAACACGAAAACGTCCCTAAGCAAGCCCGCATGCGCAAAAACTAACCAATTAGTATATGCCAAAAAANCACCCTGCTCCGTTTGAGACCAGTGTTCCTTTCACTGATTCATCAGGGAAGGTTTCCCGGCAGTCCTGTGACATATCAAGAGGAGGCGCTCTCCACAGGAGTGTCCAGAGGAACTCCGGGGGTCGTTCCACCTGTTCCATGAGACCCCCATATGTCTCTGTCCACTCCAGTGGAACCTGGTGGGACGGAGCCGCCTTGACAATCACCCTAAAGATTGGCTCACACCATGGTGCCACGTGTTTCAACCCTGTGGGAAAGCCTCGAGGGGAAGCCTATACCCCTGTGTCACCTGGACGGGAGCCTGACCCTGCAGCCACAGCTCGGGAGGAGAGTGGAGGTGCACGTCTCCACTAAAGAAGAGACCTGACTCCCCTGGGGAGCCTCCAGAGGAACCCCACGGTCCACGTCTGCAGTGGAGAGGAATTCTCGTTTGCCAGACGAGGACTTAGGAGCCGGAACCGCCTGACAAATAATCCCCAGAGGCCCCTTGCACCTCGCTTGGAGACTGGCCTTTCCGGAGACTTCAGGGGCCAGTCCCTGGAATCCACGTCTTAACTCGAGAGGAACCTATCGCAACTCGAGAGAAACCAGGAGGATTTCCCCTCCAAGCGAGATGAGGCCCTTGTCCTCTGCGCCACCTCATGGGAAGTCACCCCATCCCTCATGAACCTCGACGGGTTCCTTCACACCCTTGCAGTGACTCAAGAATATCATGACATACATTTTTCAACTCGAGAGGAACACGACATACTCGTCTCCACTCAAGAGCAACATCGAATGTCCCCCCACAAATCAAGAGGAACCCCGTGTCCCCCGACTCTGCACGAAATCATGCTTCCTTTATTTGCTTCTTCAGGGATGGATTCCCGATCGTCTCATCGCATCTCAAGAGGAGGTGCTCTCCACAGGAGTGTCCAGAGTAACTCCAGGTGTCATGCCACCTGTTCCACCAGACCCCCAGATGTTTCTGTCCACTCCATCTTAACCTGGTAGCCCTGCGCAACCATGACTGTCACCCCGAGGATTAGCTCCCACCAAGTTGGCACGTGTTTCAACCCTGTGGGATATCCTTGAGGGGAAGCCCTAGACCCCTGTGTCACCTTGACGGGAAGCCTGATCCTGCAGCTACAGCTCGGGAGGAAAGCGGATGTGCACGTCTCCACTCAAGACAAGGCCTGACTCCCCTGGGGAGCCTCCAGAGGAACCCCAGGGTCCACGTCTGCAGTGGAGATGAATCCTCTGGTATCAGACGAGGACTTAGGAGCCGGAACCGACTGCCAACGAATCCACAGAGGCCCCTGGCAACTTGCATGGTGCCTGGCCTTTCTGTAGGGCCCAGGAGCAGGTCCCTGGGGTCCCTGTCGTAAGTCGAGAGGAACCTGCAGTAACTCGACAAAAACCAGGAGGATCTCACCTCCAGGCGAGATGAGGTCTTTTTCCTCTGCAGCACATCGCAGGAAGTCACCCCATCCCTCCTGAATCTCGATGGGTTCCTTTACACTCTTGCAGCAACTTAAGAATATCCTGACTTACATGTCTCTATGTGAGAAGAACACCGAGGGTCCTTTCACAACTCAAGAGGACCACTGTGTCCCCCAGCTCAGCTCAAGATCAGGCTTCCTTTCCCGACTTCATTGGGGAAGGCTTGCCGACCGTCCCGTAGCATGTCAAGAGGAGGCACGTGCCACAGGAATGTCCAGAGGAACTCCGGGGGTTGAGCTACGTGATCCACGATACCCCCAGATGTCTGTGTCCATTCCAGAGGAACCTGATGGCCCTGCACTGCCTCGAATGTCACCCCAAAGATTGTCTCCAACCACAGTGACACGTGTTTCAACCCTGTGGGAAAGCCTCGAGAAGCCCCAGACCCCTGTGTCACCTCGACGTGAAGCGTGACCCTGCGGCTACAGCTCGGGAGGAAAGCGGACGTGCACGTTACCACTGGAGACGAGACCTGACTGCATTTGGAGCCTCCAGAGAAACCTCACGGTCCAGGTAAGGAGTGGAGGGAATCATCAGGCTCCAGACGAGGACTTAGGAGCAGGCCCTCACTGCCAAGAAATCCCCAGAGGCCCCTGGCAATTCGCGTGGAGCCTGGCCTTTCCAGAGGGCACAGGGGCAGGTCCCTGGGGTCCCCGATGTAAGTCGAGAGAAACCTGCCGCAACTCGACAAAATCCAGGAGGATCCCCGCTCCAGGCGAAATGAGGCCCTTGTCCTCTGTTGCACTCACGGGAAGTCAACCCATCACTCATGAAACTCGAAGCGTTCCTTCACACCTTGCAGTGACTCAAGAAGAGCCCGCCATACACGTCTCCACTCAATAGGACTATTGAGGGTCCCCCCACAACTCAAGAGGATCCCTGTGTCCCCCTGCTCCTTTTGAGACCAGGGATCCTTTCACTGATTCGTCAGGGAAGGATTCCCGCCAGTCCTGTGGCATATCAAGGGGAGGCGCTGCCACAGGAGTGTCCAGAGGAAGTCTGGGGGTTGCGCCACCTGTTGCACCAGACCCCTAGATGTCTCTGTCCACATCATTGGTACCTGGTGGCCCTGAGCTGCCTTTACAGTCATCCCAAAGTTTGGCTCCCACCACGGTGCCTCGGGTTTTGACCCTGTAGGAAAGCCTCGAGGGGAAGCCCATAGACCCCTGGGTCACCTCGACGGGAAGCCTGACCCTGCAACCACAGTTCGGGAGGAAAGCTGAGGTGCACATCTTCACTAAAGAAGAGACCTGACTCCCCTGGGGAGCCTTCAGAGGAACCCCATGGTCCACGTCTGCTGTGGAGAGGAATCCTCAGGTGTCAGACGAGGACTTAGGAGCCGAAACCGCCTGCCAAGTAATTCCCAGAGGCCCCGGGCAACTCGCGTGGACCCTGGCCTTCCGGAGGCCTCAGTGGCGGGTCCCTGGGGTCCATGTCATAACTCGAGAGGAACCTACCCCAACTCGAGAAAAACCAGGAGGATCTCCCCTCCAAGCGAAATGAGGCCCTTGTCCTCTGCGGCATCTTATGGGAAGTCACACCATCCCTCATGAACCTCGACAGGTTCCTTCACACCGTTGAAGTGACTCAAGAATAGCCTGACATACACGTCTCCACTCAAGAGGAACATCGAGGGTCCCCCCACAACTCAAGAGGAACCCCGTGTCACCCTGCTCCTCATGAAATCAGGATTCATTTCCCTGCTTCTTCAGGGATGGATTCTTGACCGTACCATTGCATCTCAAGAGGAGTTGCTCTCCACAGGAGTGTCCAGAGGAACTCCGAGAGTCGCACCACCTGTTCCACGAGACACCCAAATGTCTCTGTCCTCTCCATCAGAAACTGGGAGCCCTGCGCCGCCTCAACTGTCACCCCGAGGATTGGCTGCCACCACGTTGGCACGGGTTTCAACCCTGTTGGAAAGCCTCGAGGGGAAGCCCCAGACCCGTCTCTCACTTCAACAGGAAGCCTGACCCTGCAGCTACAGCTTGGGAGGAAAGCAGAGGTGCACGTCTCCACTCAAGACGAATCCTGATTTTCCGGGGGAGCCTCTAAAGGAACCCCAGTGTCCACGTCTGCAGTGGAGAGGAATCCTCAGGTGCCAGACGAGGGCTTAGGAGCAGGCCTCGACTGCCTAGAAATCTCCAGAGGCCCCTGGTGACTTGCGTGGGGCCTGGGCTTTCTGGAGGGCACAGGGACGGGTCCCTGGGGTTCCCATGGTAAGTTGAGAGAAACCTGCCACAAGTCGAGAAAAACCAGAAGGATGTCCCCTCCAGGCGAAATGAGACAATTGTCCTCTGCGGCACCACACGGGAAGTCACCCCATCCCTCATGAACCTCGACGGGTTCCTTCACACACTTGCAGGGACTCAAGAATATCCCGACATACAGGTCTCCATGCGAGAGGAACACCAAGGGTCCCGTCACAACTCAAGAGGACACCCATGTCCCCCTGCTCAGCTCGAGATCAGGCTTCCTTTCCCTGGTTCGACGGGGAAGGATTCCCGACGGTCCTGTTGAATGTTAAGAGGAGGCGCTTGCCACAGAATGTCCAGAGGAACTCTGGGGGTCCTGCCACATGACTCATGATACCCCCAGATATCTCTATCAAATCCAGAGGAACCTGATGGACCTGAAACGCCTCGACTGTCACCCCGAAGATTGGTTCCCACCACGGTGGCATGTGTTTCAACCCTGTGGGAAAGCCTCGAGGGGAAGCCCCAGACCTCTGTGTCACCTCGACGGGAAGCCTGACCCTGCGGCTACAGCTCAGGAGAAAGCTGACATGCACGTCTCCACAGGAGAAAATACCTCACTCCCCTTTGGAGCCTCCAGAGGAACACCAAGATCCACGTCTGCAGTGGAGAGGAATCCTCAGGTGTCAGACGAGGACTTAGGAGCCAGAACCAACTGGAAACGAATCCCCAGAGGCCCCTGGCAACTCGCGTGGGGCCTGGCCTTTCCGGAGAGCACAGGAGCAGGTCCCTGGTTTCCCCGTCGGAAGTCGAGAGGAACCTGCCGTAACTAGAGAAGAGCCAGGAGGATCTCCCCTCCAGGCGAGATGAGGCCTTTTTCCTCTGCGGAACCACACGGGAAGTCACCCCATCCCTCATGAACCT
>SJYV01034608.1:0-46720 GCA_006410875.1 Neotragus pygmaeus | reverse complement strand
CAGTGCGCCGGCCGAGCCGTCACAGCCGCCGCGATGTGGGCCGTCCTGCCGCTGCTCTGCGCGGGAGCCTGGCTCCTGGGCGCCCCCGCTTGCGGCGCCGCCGAACTGGCCGTGAACTCTTTAGGTACGGGGACTCCGGGTCCGGGGACGGGACGCCCCCGGAGAAGAGCCAGCAGGTCGGAGACTCTGGAGAACTTGGGCGGGTCGGACTCCGCGCTTGGGAGGAGCCGGGCAGCGCGCGTCGCAGGCCCGAGGCCCTGGGGCTCTGCGGGTCGGGCTCGGAGTCCAGGAAGGGTGGCCTGTGTGATGGTGGGGGGTGTGGGCTAGAGAAGGGGGAGGTTTGGAGGGTGAGGGTCTTGCGGGACCCGAGGAGCGGGTGGATAGGTGCCCGCTGACAGGAAGCGGCCCAGCAGCCTCTTCTGCTCTCCACCCCGTACCTGGAGACTCAGAGGACCCAGAGGCCAGCAGGGACTTCCCAGCCTTTTCTGGCAGCTCCCAGGACTGGGCACAGGGGACTTCCCCAGGGGTGCCTTGAGAGCCCGTGAATGGGTTGGACCTGCCCTTTCAAGGAGTGACTGTGCAGAGCCATAGCAGATTTAGCCCCTGAAAACGGGCTGTTTGTTCCAAGGACCCAGGGTGTAAGATCAAGCCGCAGGGCTCCTCTGTACGCCCCAGGGCTTCCACTCAGGAAGCTGGGTGGTCCAGCTTCCTGCTGCTCTTACCCTAGTACTGTTGCTGCAAAGCCAGCCACCTTCCCAAGCTAAAGGCTCTCCCGAAGGCCCTCCTGCCTTGCCCCCTGCCCACCACCTTCAGCCTCAACCCACCGCCCACAGGCTCTGACCTCCCAAGACCACCTGCCTCCTCACCCTGAGGACAAAAAATTGTAGCCAAAGAGTAGCCTGGGGATAGGACAAAGATCCCTGAGGAGGA
Source organism: Neotragus pygmaeus (assembly GCA_006410875.1). Taxonomy (NCBI): domain Eukaryota; kingdom Metazoa; phylum Chordata; class Mammalia; order Artiodactyla; family Bovidae; genus Neotragus; species Neotragus pygmaeus. The sequence goes on along the minus strand of SJYV01034608.1, from coordinate 45,790 downwards.
ATCTTTTCCACTAAAATCTTGCCTCATTCCTCCCGACCCAATGATACAAAGAAGCCCCCCAGTCTTGCAGACCTGGGACGAGGCCCAGCTCAGCTCAGTCCCAACCTTAAGAAACCCAGCTGCCCGCAAGCCAGGGCCGTGTGGCCTGCGTGGAGGAGGAGGGCTGGTGCTGGAAGCCATTCTTCCAGAGTAGGGTTTGGCATGCTTCTCCTGTGAATGGCCAGATAGTAAATCTCTGTATCAGCTACTTAATTCTGTGCTGAAAGCAGCCAAAGGCGGTATGTAAATGAATGAGCCAGTTGTGCTCCCAGAAACTTTTATTTAGACACACTGAAGTTTGAATTCAGATGATTTTAAAGTGCTACACAATGTGGTTTTCAAAAAAACATTTTTAAAGGTGACCATTCTTAGCTTGTGGGCCATACAAAAACAAGTGGCAAGTCAGAGTTTCCTAACCCCTGTTCTAGATAGTACCATGTGCTCCCCAAAACAGCACATAAAGAAAGGATGTGTGCTTTCTTCCAGAAGTCACAATGGACTGAAATGGGTCTGAGAGTGGTATGCAAGGATCACCAGATGTCCTTCTGGCCCCACCCCAAGATCACCTCTGGCTTTTTCTCCCTCTGACCTCCAACAAATGAGAAGTAGTGCTGAGTTTTCACACCTGCTTGTAGCTTTTGAAACCTCTGCAGGCAAACATTGGTCAGTTGTCCTAAACTCCATCTGCCTCAAGCCCTGGTCCTAAGCTGAGATCTGTCTTCCTCTAAAGCCATCAGGCTTCCCTGGTGGCTCAGATAGTAAAGAGTCTGCTTGCCAATACAAGAGACCTGGATTTGATCCCTGGGTTGGGAAGATCCCCTGGAGAAGGGAATGGCAACCTACTCCAGTATTCTTGCCTGGGAAATCCATGGACACAGGAGCCTGGCAGGCTGCAGTGCATGGGGTCACAAAGAGTCAGACACAACTGAGCAACTTTCACTTCACTTTTTCACTTCTGAAGTCACCAGCTATAATGACTAACCAAGATTTGCAGTCCTCCAATGGCACCCAACTCCAGCACTCTTGCCCTGGAAAATCCCATAGACGGAAAAGCCTGGTAGGCTACAGTCCATGGGGTCGCTAAGAGTTGGACAGACTGAGCGACTTCACTTTTCACTTTCATGCACTGGAGAAGGAAATGGCAACCCACTCCAGTATTCTTGCCCAGAGAATCCCAGGGACGGGGGAGCCTGGTGGGCTGCCATCTATGGGGTCGCACAGAGTCGGACACGACTGAAGCGACTTAGCAGCAGCAGCAGCAAACTGCTCGAAGGGGATATCCTGGAGAATTGTGCATTTCTTTCTCAGGAAAAATGGCTGTCACTTAGTTTCTGGAATAGATCTATGACCCACAAGGGGAGAACTAAATTCCATTCAACTGTGATCTTCCAGCTACAGGATGTGGATTGGTGGCACACATGTGTGTGGTCAGTTGTGTCCAATTCTTTGTGATCCCATGGATGGTAGCCCACCTGGCTCCTCTGTTCATGGGATTCTCCAGGCAAGAATACCAGAGTGGGCTGCCATTTCCTCCTCCAAGGGATCTTTCTGACCCAGGGATCAAGCCTGTGTCTCCTGCATTGGCAGACGGATTCTTTACCACTGCACCACCTGGGAAGCCTGTGGACCAGTGGAGGAGCACAGAAAAGTACCGAGTGATACCAGTACAGACAGTAAATCCATTTCCACACCCTTTACTTCCAAGTGTCAGCTGCTGGGGTCCTAGAAACAATGTTTAGCAATAGAGTGCCCATGTGATGTGGGGGTGTACAAAGGAGTACGAGGAATTGCGTGACTTTGCTCTAAAACTTGCCTTCTGTTCCCAGAAGCAATAAGCAATCCTGCTTGTCTGAGCAGAATTACTCAGCCCTTTGAAAGGGCTGAGACAAAGATCAGAATTAATGCTAACCCATTCAGAAAAGCAGGTAATAATCACTCATGAATATATAAATCCATGAGGAGGGCATTAATTAAGTTTAATTTACCTCATTAAGAGATGCCTCTCCAATGCAAGTTTACTTTTTATGTTTAACAATGGCTTTTCATTAACTATATTTGACATGTTTTTAATCAGTTGGAGTCTTAATAATGATGATGACTTAATCCAGAATGAACTTTTATAATATCCAGAGGTATATGGGTCACCAGGAGTAACAGTAATTTAAATTTATACTTCCCGTGCTTGTCATTGCATAAAAGGATACTAGAGCAATGAAGTATAAACAGATACTCCCTGGGACTTCCATTGCGGTCTAGTGGTTAAGACTCTGCACTTCCAATGCAGGGGGCATGGGTCTGATCCCTGGTCAAGGAACTAGGTCCTACATGCCCTGCAATGTAGCCCCCCAAAATAAACAGATGCTCCCTTAGGATAAAATTCTGTGAGATGTGGATGGAGATGGGGGTTCAAGGAGAAAAAGAAACTATATGAACTATTCAGCTCTTATAGAAGGGCTTATTCATGTTATTGATGGTGGGTATCACATCGTGATGGTATATGGAATTCTTTGGGTAGCATCCTTTGAAGATGATGGAACAGTCATATTTTTAAATGTCATTAATTGCAATAAACTGGTGTACATCCTTTGCAGCTATTTAAATTTGAAATCCAGTTTTACATTTAAAAATGTGCAAGGGTGGATATAGTAAGAGTCTACAAACAACTAGGCAGCCTGTTTTTGTAAATAAAGTTTTATTGAAACAGTCACACCCCTTCATTTTCACATGCGAGGGTAGTTGTTATAAGGGTAGTTGAGTAGTTGTAACAGAATGTAGAAATTGCAAAGTCTAGGATGTTTATCATCTGTCCCTTTTTAAAAAATTGCTGACACAGGGTATATAAGGGTTTTTTAAGTATTTATTTGTGTTATCATGAATAACAAGCTCTCTGTTAAATTCAAAACTTTTTAAAATTTTATATATTTATTTTTGGCCTCGTCATGCAGCATGTGGGATTAGTTCCCCGATCAGGGATCAAACCCCCTGCATTGGAACTACATTGTTAACCATTGGATCAATAGGGAAGTCCTGGCATTTAGGTTTTTAAATTAACTTCTTAAAATATGACACAGAAGAGAACACAAATCATTAAATATGCATTTCAGTGAATTTTCATCATCTAAGCATACTCGTGAAACTGGCACCCAGATGAAGACACAGAACATTACCAGCACCCCACAAGCCCTCTTTGACTCCTCACTAAGTGTTACCATTATCCTGATTTTTAATACTATAGGTTAAGGACATGTACTTTTTCAAACTTAATTTGGAGCACAAAAGCAGTAAGAATTTAGTTCCTTTTCAAATTCTGCATTATATACCACCATTTTTGGTGCTTTAAGTTTAACCCAGTTTATTAAAAAGCAAATCAGTTCTCTTGTGCCCCACTTGGCTATAGACATGACCACAAGGCACCTAGACCTAATTTTTTTTTTCTCCTTTTTGCAGAGAAGTTTCACTTTCAGTCATGGATGGTGCAGGTCAGTGTCCAACTTCTTCTTTCTGAAGTTTCTCACTTCACTGTTTCCTGTTATCTGAACAAACTGTCCTAGATTTGAGACGAGGACGGAGGAATTTCCAGCCCCCTTCCCCTGGGTCTTTCCCACATGGGGATGAGTCAAACGCTGCAAAAAGATTTCGTTAAGTGGGTTCCTTCCAAACAGTGTTCTGGTCCCCAGTGGTGAAGTTGGCTAGCAGCCTTAGAAACCTTCAGATTCATTTACATTTTTTGTATTCAAATCACATTGTGTAACTGACTACAAAATCTATTGAAAAACACTGGTGTGCATAGTTTTGAAAAATGGTGATTTCTGCCATGAACTTGACCTAGTGCCAGTTGTGGCGTCCAGGGCTGACCTAAACGTGGCAGGTCATTCACCTGGCCTTCTCGGTCTCTTGACTGACTCTACAGTAGCTGCATAGGCTTCATTCTGGCCACAGGCCCCTGGAGGCAAAGGGGTTCCTATATAAACTTCCCCATGCTCTGCAGAGACCCAGGGCAGTGTCCCACCTCTAATACAGTTTTGGCCTGAGAATCATGGCAGGAAGCAAACCTCCATTCCTCCTCTTAGAAGACAAAACCGTTACCCTCTGGTGAGCAGCGTCCTGTTTCCGTGACTTATTGCTAATGTGTTTCAGCATCAAAAGAAATACAGCTCAGAGGAGTACCACCACAGGCTGCAGGTGTTTGCCAGCAACTTGAGGGAGATCAACGCCCACAACGCCAGGAACCACACATTTAAAAGTACGTGGGGACACCTTGCCTCCAGGCTGCTCATCCCTGGGAGAAGGGAGCAGCTCAGATCTGGAAAGAAATGAATGATTACAGGATCCACTGGGCTTGGGAGCGGGGCAGGGGGAGAGCAGCCACCCAGGCTCTGAAGCTAGGCTGGGCCGACCTCACATTCCAGCTCTGCTATTGTTCTCTGAGATTCAAGGGGTTGTAACTTTAGGGTGTCCCTCCGAAGGGTTGTGGTGTTCCTGCCTTCTGAGGGTCCAGCCCAGACGCTGAGCCCCTGGGCTGCCGAGGGGAGCAGTGCTTCTGGACTCACGAGCAGCTCCTTAGGACATCTGCCTTCAGTCTGGGTTCGTTTCACTAGAAACACTCGCTACATACACTGAGGACTCAGAAGTGACAGCACTGTCGACTAAGTGAGTAACATGGGCAGAAGCGTGAAGTAGAAGGAAACCTCAGTTTGACCCTCATTTCTGTGTCATCCCTGGGGGGCATTGACAGCTCTGAAGTTTCACTTGACTGTCAAGTGGAGATCATAAGGCTCCCCCCACCAGGCTATGAAGACTGAAGGAGGTAACAGGTGGCAGGCACTTGGCGCAGGTGTGGTGGTTCTATACCTGGACGTCCACCAGACCTACTAACAGGGTATCTAAAAAATGGGTGTCCAGGCCCCATCCCAGGCCCACTACGTCCGCATCTCAGATGCAGCCCAGACACTGGTACTGTTGCAAAGTTCCCCAGGGAATTTCGAAGCACAGTCAGGGCAACCTTGGTGTAGTAAATTACAGTTGACCCTTGAACAGTGTGGGGTTAGAGGCACTGACTGTCTGCACAGTTGAGAATCTGAGTATAACTGATTGTCTGCCCTCCATATATGCATTTCCTCCATATGTGTACTTTCTCTGTATCCACGGTTCTGCATCCCATGATTACACCAACCCAGGATCATGTTGCACTGTAGTATTCACAATTGGAAAAAAATCCACGTATAAGTGGATCTGCCCAGTTCAAACCATGTTGTTCAAAGGTCAACTGTAAAATCAACTATACCTCAATAAAAAAATAAATTTAAAAATTTGTTTTAAAACAGTTCAACTGTGTCCATTCCGTTTAAAAATTTAAAGAAGCCAAGTTGAGGGCCTGTAAATAGGACACGAGGGAATGTGAGATTTCATTATTTTTTCTGTTTCTTTATTAGTGATCTACTGAACACCTCTGTTTTGTTTTGTTTTTTTGTTTGTTTGTTTACTCTTCTGCCTTCTCTTTTTTCAGTGGGACTGAATCAATTTTCAGACATGAGCTTTGCTGAATTAAAACGCAAGTATCTTTGGTCAGAGCCTCAGGTGGGTATTATTCATTGGGACCAAATCTGAGTCTTTTCTGTTTGGCTTTTTTTTTTTTTTCCCGCTGCGCTGGGTCTTCGTTTGCTGACAGGACTGTCTTTAGTTGCAGTGAGTGGGTTGAGTGGGTGCCACTCTCTGCTTGTGGTTCACAGCCTTCTCCCTGCAGTAGCTTCTCTTGTTGCAGGCTCTAAGGTACACGGGCTTCAGTAGTTGTGGCACTTGGGCTTAGTTGCTCCAGAGCATGTGGGATCTTCCTGGAACAGGGATCAAACCCGAGTTCCCTGCTTTGGCAGGCAGATTCTTGACCACTGGACCACCAGAGAAGTCCCAGCAAATAATATTTTAGCATAAGTAATATCCAAAGTATTGCATGGGATGTACACTACAACTTTTTCATCATTGATCTAAAATTCAACTTTAACTGGGTGAACTGTATTTTTATTTGCTAAATCTGCCCTCCCTGTCCTAACTGCCCCAACCTGAGCCCCCCAAAGGACCTGTCATTTAGCATTTGGAACTAATAGAGTACAATAGGATGGTTCTGACAACCGTAATCTTTCTCATTCTCCTGTGGTGACTATTTTAATTACATACTTTTCCATCAGAAATGGGTCTTTTTTCCCCTGAAAAAATTGTAATTTGTCATTTCAGAATTGCTCAGCCACCAAAAGTAACTACCTTCGAGGTACTGGTCCCTACCCACCCTCCATGGACTGGCGAAAAAAAGGAAATTTTGTCACACCAGTGAAAAATCAGGTATGCATGATGGTCCCCAGTTTTTCCTCCAAAACAGCAACATTCTCAGACAGTATGCCAGGAAGAAAAACTCAAGAGAATCCCAAAACACAAAGAGTAATATCCCCAATTCCATTATTTTTTCATTATCTCTCTAGCTGCCTTCCTCCAAAAGGCCAGGAGGTCATTGTTTTTATGGATGTAGTTCCTCTCTGGCCTGAAGTGTACCCCTTGCCTCCTGCTCCACTGCCCTGTCTAAAGCTCCCCGCTTGCCCTAGGTCTCTCCTGCTGCTGCTGCTGCTAAGTCACTTCAGTTGGGTCCAACTCTGTGCGACCCCGTAGACGGCAGCCTACCAGGCTCCGCCGTCCCTGGTACTCCCCAGGCAAGAACACTGGAGTGGCTTGCCATTTCCTTCTCCAATGCATGAAAGTGAAAAGTGAAAGCGAGGTCGCTCAGTCAAGTCTGACTCTTCGCGAACCCAAGGACTTATCCTACCAGGCTTTTCCGTCCATGGGATTTTTCAGGCAAGAGTACTGGAGTGGGATGCCATCGTCTTCTCCAAGGTCTCTCCTACAGTCACCCTAAACATCTGTGCCCTTCTGTAACTGGATACGGGACCCCATTCCTACATGTCTTTTCTTCCTGTCCTCCATCCACTCCACAAGGCACCAGGCCCAGCCCCTCCCTGGCCCTCTGCCTCCCTCAAGGGAGCTGCAGGTGGTCAAGGAATGCAGCATTGCAGACCTGCTCTGAAGAGCCCCTCCTGCAGGACACTGCATGCCAGGCAAGGCAGGTGGTGGCAGGTTCCTGCACTGAGGGCTGAAGACCGGCGGCCGGCTGGAGGGCCCCACACACTGCTGGGCCCTGGGGAGCCTGGGCCCTGCTGTCCCTGGAAGCGACAGTCCAGTGGCCATCTTCAGAAGCATCCCCACCCCTTGCTCTCAGGAAACACAGGGTGAAGGTTCCCCTCCTTGTAGCACTTGGCTTTCCACTGAAACTCTCCATGAGAAACATTTTCTCCTTTTCCTGAAATCCATGTGACATGGCCATGATGCCCCCAGGCCCTGAGTAATATTTGAGTAATATTGAGCCTCATTCCCAGAGCCTACCTAGTGAGCTAGACGGTTCAACCAGAACCCTGAAGCCAAAATGAGCCTCCGCTCCAACAGAGGGGTAGGGTGAAGTCAGTCTCCTCCCCCAAGACACCAAGGTGGCTTTTAACCATCTGAGAATCCCAGGACAGTTCAAAGCCCAACAGGTATTCAATGTGGAAGCCTGAACCCCCTCACCCTCTGGGCAAGGAAGAAGCAGAGGTCTGCCAAGGGTGTTCTGGGTCCTCTTGTTAGCTGGCTATCAGGCAGGAGAGAGACCCCTCAGCAGAGGGGCTGGAACAAGGTGGTCACCCCTGTGGGTGTGTGTGGGCTCTCACTATAGCCACCATATGGTTACAGGTGTGACGACAGGATTTGACATTAGTTCAGCAGCCTCAAGGAAGGCTGAAGGTGCAAAGCAAGCGGGTCTCCCCTCAAGGCCTGCTCTGTCTCTTTCCTCAGTGGCCAAGCCCACCTCCTTGACCAGAGATACTCTGATCAGGCCCTCCCCTCCCACTGCCAAGGGAAGGATTTGAGAGGAAGAGACTGGGGATGGGAGGAGGGTGAAGGCTCTTTCCAGGAGACAAGCGAGAAGGAGTGGACAAGAACAGTGAGGAAAGGATCTTAGGAGACGTTTCAGAAGTAGTCTATGGACGGTTGAGCCAATGAAGGGCAGAAAAGAGACAAAGATGGGTATGAGAGAAAGATGCTAACAGCAGCTGGTGTTACTAAACCTGTGGGATAACTGCATGACTGGCAGAATCTTATCTGTGCTTCTGACAGTTCTGTGGGGCAAGCATGGTGGTTTCTGTTTTACAAGTGATGAAACTGGGGGAATGGGGAGACACCCCTTGCCCAGCTCACATGGTGGGTTGGGGCAGGACTGTGATCTGAAGTGGGCAGGCAGGCTCCAGCACCCGACACCTGGCCCCAGTGAGATGTCAAGAGACTGGTCAGTGGCCGTGACCATGGTAGAGGACGGGGAAATGGATGGCTGGGGCGGGACACACAGGGTCTATGGTGTCTGGGGTGTTCACATGTGGGGTCCTCTGGGAGGCAGGTGGTCTGGGTCTGGGCAGAGGTCAGGGCCAAAGTGGGGTCTGGGAAGTTGTTAGTTTAACAAGACTGTGGGTGAGATTGGAGGGGGAAAGGTGAGAGAAGGTTCTGGAAATAGGACTTTGGTGAGATCTTCTGTTGGGAGCAGTAAGAAGAGAAGCCAGCAGGAGATTCAGAAGCAGAGGGACTTCCCAGGCAGTCCAGTGGTTAAGACTCAGCTTCCATTGCAGAGGGTGTAGGTCGATGCCTGGTTGGGGAATTAAGATCCCCTGTGCCTCGTGGTGCAGCAAGGAAAGAAAAAAAGTAGGACATGTAGAAGAGCACAGAATGGAGTCAGGAGGAACTGCGGCCCTTGCAGGACAGTGGGGGTTGGTCAGCGAGCGGCCGGATAGGGAGTGCACAGCTCCTGGTGCCCATTTTAAACAAGCTTCAGTCTTCTCATCTGTAACATGGGGAGAAGGATGCCAGCCACGTGGGGCTTGTGAGGATCAGCATGGACAGATGTGAGTTGGGGCTTGATCCACTGAGATTCTCAGGAGCCTGAGGGGCCCAGGTTCTGACTCTCCTTCTCCACTCTGGCCTCCAGGGCAGCTGCGGCAGTTGCTGGACCTTCTCCACCACCGGGGCCCTGGAGTCTGCTGTCGCCATAGCAACGGGGAAGTTGCCCTTCCTGGTGAGTGACCAGCCCCGGGGTGGGGTGGGATGTGGGGTAGCGTGGGGTCAAGGTCTCCTCCTGCAGGGGTCACAGCTTGGCTCCAAGCCCTGACTTGGTGGGGCAGGCCAGGCCTTCAGGCTTCTTCAGAGCATTAGATGACAGTGGCCATGTCAGCTGGACTTTGTGTCCCAGTCTCATGGATATTTGGCATGCAAACCTTCCCTGACGGTTTGGAAGGACTGAGGCTCATTCCTGAATGGGTCTAGGTGTTCCTGGGTCTGGGAACCCAGGGCCTTCAGGGAGCAGAGTCTGCCTGGGAGGCAGCCCTGTAGGAGCTGCACCCCATCCCAGGCTGGTCGTCTTCCTGCAGGGGAGAGCAGGGACCTGTGTATTCACCCCCGGACCCTCCAGAGCAAGGGGTGACTCTCAGACCACGGCATCCTGCATAGGGAAGCGGGGGAAGAGAGAGCTGGACTGGTGAGGGCCACCAGGGCCCAGGAGTAGGGAAGGCCTGTCCCCTCCCTCCCAACATGCCACCATNATCTGAAGTGGGCAGGCAGGCTCCAGCACCCGACACCTGGCCCCAGTGAGATGTCAAGAGACTGGTCAGTGGCCGTGACCATGGTAGAGGACGGGGAAATGGATGGCTGGGGCGGGACACACAGGGTCTATGGTGTCTGGGGTGTTCACATGTGGGGTCCTCTGGGAGGCAGGTGGTCTGGGTCTGGGCAGAGGTCAGGGCCAAAGTGGGGTCTGGGAAGTTGTTAGTTTAACAAGACTGTGGGTGAGATTGGAGGGGGAAAGGTGAGAGAAGGTTCTGGAAATAGGACTTTGGTGAGATCTTCTGTTGGGAGCAGTGAGAAGAGAAGCCAGCAGGAGATTCAGAAGCAGAGGGACTTCCCAGGCAGTCCAGTGGTTAAGACTCAGCTTCCACTGCAGAGGGTGTAGGTCGATGCCTGGTTGGGGAATTAAGATCCCCTGTGCCTCGTGGTGCAGCAAGGAAAGAAAAAAAGTAGGACATGTAGAAGAGCACAGAATGGAGTCAGGAGGAACTGCGGCCCTTGCAGGACAGTGGGGGTTGGTCAGCGAGCGGCCGGATAGGGAGTGCACAGCTCCTGGTGCCCATTTTTAACAAGCTTCAGTCTTCTCATCTGTAACCTGGGGAGAAGGATGCCAGCCACGTGGGGCTTGTGAGGATCAGCATGGACAGATGTGAGTTGGGGCTTGATCCACTGAGATTCTCAGGAGCCTGAGGGGCCCAGGTTCTGACTCTCCTTCTCCACTCTGGCCTCCAGGGCAGCTGCGGCAGTTGCTGGACCTTCTCCACCACCGGGGCCCTGGAGTCTGCTGTCGCCATAGCAACGGGGAAGTTGCCCTTCCTGGTGAGTGACCAGCCCCGGGGTGGGGTGGGATGTGGGGTAGCGTGGGGTCAAGGTCTCCTCCTGCAGGGGTCACAGCTTGGCTCCAAGCCCTGACTTGGTGGGGCAGGCCAGGCCTTCAGGCTTCTTCAGGGCATTAGATGACAGTGGCCATGTCAGCTGGACTTTGTGTCCCAGTCTCATGGATATTTGGCATGCAAACCTTCCCTGACGGTTTGGAAGGACTGAGGCTCATTCCTGAATGGGTCTAGGTGTTCCTGGGTCTGGGAACCCAGGGCCTTCAGGGAGCAGAGTCTGCCTGGGAGGCAGCCCTGTAGGAGCTGCACCCCATCCCAGGCTGGTCGTCTTCCTGCAGGGGAGAGCAGGGACCTGTGTATTCACCCCCGGACCCTCCAGAGCAAGGGGTGACTCTCAGACCACGGCATCCTGCATAGGGAAGCGGGGGAAGAGAGAGCTGGACTGGTGAGGGCCACCAGGGCCCAGGAGTAGGGAAGGCCTGTCCCCTCCCTCCCAACATGCCACCATGGGGGCCCACCCACGTGCACCCTTCAGGCCCCTCCTCACCCTCTCACATGCAGGCTTGGCTGCCAGGTCATCACTGAGCTCTTCCCCAAAAGGCGCTGGCTCTGGGCTGGCCCCTCGTACACAGAGACAGACCTTTCCCTGGGGGAGTATAACCTGATCCTCCTGACCTAGAGCTGGCGGGGCCGCGGGTGTGGTCGGCTCAGGGGCCCCTGAGCTGGGGGCTCTCCCAGTGAACACCTAGCTCACCAGGTATGTGTTCCTTCTCCAGGCTGAGCAGCAGCTGGTGGACTGCGCCCAGAACTTCAACAACCATGGCTGCCAAGGGTACGTCCCAGATCGGGGTGGGGAGGCCTGGAGCCCCTTCTCATCTCCCAGGGTTACTTCTGTTGGGTCTAGGATGGGCCGAGACTCTGTCCTGGGTGGGAGCAAAATTGGCCCCGCTTAAAGAGGAGGATGGTCACCCCACATACCCAAGGTCCATCAGCTGGAGTGGGCAGAGCTATAAGCCAGGCCCAGGCCTGTCTGCTCCCAGAATCTGTCCTCTTTCCCTGTTGTCACCTGGCTGTCACCCCTCAGCACATTTGGCCTCATCCACCACCCGGGCCTCTGGGTGAGTGGCGAAAAGAATTCACAGAATGAGAAGCACATTGTCCTGCAGAAGCAAGATCCACACACAGGTGTCTGGTCGGCTGTCTGCAAATTGTCTAGGGCAGCAGTCCCCAGCCTTTTTGGCACCAGGGGCTGGTTTCATGGAAGACGATTTTCCCATGGACTGGGGGTGTCGGGGAGGAGATGGAGTGGAGTTGGTTTCAGGATGATTCAAGTACAGTACATTGTGCTTTTATTTCTAATCTAATGTTGATGATGACAGGAGGTACTGGTCTGTGGCCGAGAGACTGGGATCCCCTAACTCTGAAGCTCTGGCTGCCCCAGCTTGGCAGGCTGTGTGAAGGAGCTTTTCTATAGATGAGGTGCCATGTTCAGGCAGAAACACTGTATTTTGCCGGGCCTGCTCTCCCGGCCCCTTTATTTATTTATTGAGGTCTAGTTGAACTACAGCGTTGTGTTAATTACTGCCGTACAGCAAAGTGGCTCAGTTATACACATCATTGTTCAATTGGTAAGTCGTGTCCAACTCTTTGCAACCCCATAGTTATACACATATTAAAAAGCAGAGACATCACTTTGCTAACAAAGGTCCGTATAGCCAAAGCTATAGTTTTTCCAGTAGTCATTTACCAATGTGAGAGTGGGACCATAAAGAAGGCTTAGCACCAAAGAATTGATGCCTTTGAACTGTGGTGCTGGGGAAGACTCTTGAGAGTCCTTGGACAGCAAGGAGATCAAAGCAGTCAATCCTAAAGGAAATCAACCTGAAATACTCATTGGAAGGACTAATGCTAAAGCTGAAACTCCAATACTCTGGCCACCTGATGCGAAGAGCTGATTCATTGGAAAAAACACTGATGCTGGAAAAAAAGAAAGGCAGGAGGAGAAGAGGGCAGCAGAGGATGAGATGGTTGGATAGCATCATTGACTCGATGGACATGAGTTTGAACAAACTCCGAGAAATAGTGAAGGACAGGGAAGCCTAGCATGCTGCAATCCATGGGGTCACAGAGTCAAATATGACTTAGCGACTGAACAGTGACAGTTATATACACATACATACATTCTTTTTCATATTCTTTTCCATTATCGTTTATCACAGGATATTGAATATAGTTCCCTGTGTTATACAGTAGGATCTTGTTGTTTATCCATCCTAGATATACCAGTTTGCATCTGCTAACCCCAAACTCCCAGTGTGTCTACCTACCTCCTGGCCTATTCTTCAAACAGGTTGTTAGGGATTGACTCACGGTTCCCAGAGTCTCCAGCCCTCATCTTCTCCTCACATACAGTGTTCTAAGACCTTTCCTGTGCACACAGGTATAAAGCCAGGCCCCTCATGTTCCCCCAGAGCAGGCTCCCAGCGTTGCCTCCCGCCCCCTCCCAGCGGCCCAGCCCTCTCCCAGGCGAGTCCTGCTTCAGCAGCAGCCAGCACAGGAGTCTCCTGCAGGGAACCACGCTCAGGCTCGTTCTGGGACTCAGGGCTGAAGTCACTACCACGGCCCCCCAGCCCCGCCAGGGCAGATGTCTGCCATGCCCCACCCTCTGCAGGCCCTACCTCTATCGGGGCCAGTCCCAGGTGGGCACAGCTGTGTGTGCTTCTTGCAGGGGTCTCCCCAGCCAGGCCTTCGAGTACATCCGGTACAACAAGGGCATCATGGGTGAAGACACCTACCCCTACAGGGGCCAGGTAACTCGGGCAGCCTGGGCTCCGTCGTCTTGGTCTGCAGGGTGCTCCATCCCTGTGCTCCCAGCCTGGGCTCCATCGTCTTGGTCTGCAGGGTGCTCCATCCCTGTGCTCCCAGCCTGGGCTCCGTCGTCTTGGTCTGCTGGGCCCCCCAGCGCCCNGCTCCGTCGTCTTGGTCTGCAGGGTGCTCCATCCCTGTGCTCCCAACCTGGGCTCCGTCGTCTTGGTCTGCAGGGTGCTCCATCCCTGTGCTCCCAGCCTGGGCTCCGTCTTGGTCTGCAGGGCCCCCCAGCGCCCCCTATCTCTTTTCTCCCCGCCTGGGCTCCGTCTTCTTGGTCTGCAGGGCCCCGTTTCTGTTCTTCTTCCAGCCTCAGGACACGCCCCTCCCTGCACCCTCTTGAGGACCCATCCTCCCTCCTGAATTCTGTGTTGTCTCTTCATGTGCACTCCTTTGCCTCCTCTGTTTGTCTGAGCCCCAGTGCTCAGCTGTCCTGGCGCCTCTTCGCCCTGTCCATGGCAACACTGTCTCTGCTCATGGCCTGGCCCGCACCTCCTGCCGAGGGTGCACCAGAATGCCATCTATGGGCTTCTACACTCCGTGTCCATGCAGACAGTGCTCCTGGGCCCAGGGCCTCCCCTGCTCTCACCTCAGCCCCACCTGTGCACGGCTGGGCACCCTGACTTTCCCCAAAACCCAGGACCCTCCTCTGGTGTTGCCCCTCCCAGCCATGGGAGGCACTACTTTTCCCGAAAACCTCTTGGCTTCCTGTGTCCCTTTCTCAGGGCAATCCCCCTGCCCAGACCCTCCCCCTACAGAGACCTTCTTGCTTCTGCTCCTTGGTCTGTCCTATGTCCCTTCCCCGACTCAGCCCTTGGTCCCCCTTCATCCTGGATCCCTGAGGGCGGTCTGTCCTAGGCCACCCTCCCCCAGGGGCTGCGAGAGTGGCCTCTCAGACCAAGCTCTGAGTACACTCAGTTCAGAACTCTTCAAAGGCTCCCCAGGGTCTGCAAGATAAACTCCAGACTCTCCGGCCTGCCTTCCAAGTCCCTCTGCCCAAATCTGTCTGCCCAGTCTTGTCTTTGACCTCACTCTCCCCTTAGAAACCTTCTGCTCCCGCCCAGCCGCTTGCTGCTTCCTAAGCTTCAGGTCCCACGTTGCCATCCTGACTGTCTCTCTGTCTCAGAGGGGCCTGCTCTTCCCTGCACGTGTCCCGCCTCTTGTTGGTCATCTTCCCTGGACTGCGACTGGCCCTCCCTCCCCTGCCGTGCAGGCTCTTAACTGCGTTCCTTTTCTCAGCAAGCCTCCTTGGACTGGGTCAGGCCCCTTCCTTGTGCTCCCACCAGGGGCTACTCAAGCCCACCTCTGCCAAAGCCACCATGGTCTCCTCCCACTGGACTGTAACATCNATTGGAAAAGACTCTGATGCTGGGAGGGGTTGGGGGCAGGAGGAGAAGGGGATGACAGAGGATGAGATGGCTGGATGGCATCACTGACTCAATGGACATGAGTCTGAGTGAACTCTGGGAGTTGGTGATGGACAGGGAGGCCTGGCATGCTGCGATTCATGGTGTCACAGAGTCGGACACGACTGAGCAACTGAACTGAACTGAAGAGGTGGACTGGGGGTCAGTCCAGTCCCTTTTGCCTGGTGCCCAAGAGAAACTTGTCTGTGATACGTGCATGCCCTGAGGAGCAGGCCAGCATTGGCATCCAGCCCTCCTTGGCCATGGGAATGGCCAGCCCCATGACGCCCACCGCCTCTTGGTGGGCAGGCCTTCCTGGTCTCACCAGCCCTAACAAGGCCTTTGCTGAGCACAGAGAAGGAAGCAGCTTGCTTTCCAAGCAGTCATTTGCCCTTTCTCCAGGTCTCTGACCCTTCTCCAGGGAGAGAGGACTGAGGAAGGCTGATGCCCTGACCTCTTCAGCCTGCCCCTCCTTCAGCAGAGCTCTGGCCTCAGCTCTTCCTTGTTTCAACTCCCCAAGGCCTCTAGCCAGGGGAATGGCCTCCTCCACTCATGGTAACCCAGCGGTTCCCAGCACAGATGCTTTAAGAAATCCTCCTGCCTTGGACCCACCTGAGAGATGCTAACATTATTGTCTGGGGTGCAGCTTGGGCATTGGGATTTTTTTAAAGCCCCCCAGGTAATTCTAGGGGCTTCCCAGGTGGTGCAGTGGTGAAGAATTCACCTGCCAGAGCGGGAGACTCGGTTTCGATCCTTGGGTTGGGACGATCCCCTGGAGGAGGAAATGGTTGCCCACACCAGCATGGGTTACAGTCCATGGGGTCGCAGAGTCCAGCGTAACTGAGACTGAGCACAAGCATAGCTGGTTCCAGTGCTGTCTGCAGCTCCACTTCAAAGCTGCAGCCCCTCAGAAGCCCCGGACTTCCTCCCACTGCCCCACCCCAACCCCAAACTGACAGGGCTGTCCTTCTCAGGCACACAGTCCTTTGCCAGGTCTTGTTTCTACCACCATCTGAGCCTTGTCTGCTCACGGACTTCTAACCCCAGCGTTCTACCAAAAACGATGAAAGCTCCTTAGACTAGATTTGTGGATGCAGGGGTCCTGGGGATGGGAACAGGGGAGTCCCACTCACCTCTGCACCCCCAGGAGCCCCTGGCTCACGGGAGGGCTGTGGCAAGTGGTTGTGAGTGAGAGTGTGAATGAGTCTCCACTGCACCCTGGGCTCAAAACCAAAGGGTGCAGATTCTCTTGGAGCAAAGTAGGGAGGCCCAGCAAGGTCCAGGGAGGTCATAGGGGAACCAGGGTTTCAAGGAAGGGGCCGTAAGCAAATAGAAAACACAAAGGATCCTGGCCATTCACTCACAAGAGGGCTGTGCTGTGCTTAATCACTGTCATGTCTGACTCTTTGCAACCATATGGNGGAGGCCCAGCAAGGTCCAGGGAGGTCATAGGGGAACCAGGGTTTCAAGGAAGGGGCCGTAAGCAAATAGAAAACACAAAGGATCCTGGCCATTCACTCACAAGAGGGCTGTGCTGTGCTTAATCACTGTCATGTCTGACTCTTTGCAACCATATGGACTATAGCCCACCAGGCTCCTCTGTCCATGGGATCTTCCAGACAAGAGTACTGGTGTGGGTTGCCAACTCCTCCTCCAGGGAATCTTCCCAACTCAGATCAAACCCGTGTCTCTTTCATCTCCTGCATTGGCAGGCAGGTTTTTTACCACTGCACCACCTGGCAGGGGACCCCACACCAGCCCCCAGTGTCCAGGGCAGGCTCTGCTTACAAGGAAGGGAAGCTCCCCTTTGGTGGCAGCTTTTTGGTCTAAAACACCTTTCTCTTCCCTCCTCTGTGCCTCTGTTACCTACTTTGGAGCAAAGGGCCACATTTCTTACGTGGGGGTGTGGGGAAGTGGCAGAGGCCATCGTGTCCAAGTGTCCACCCCTGTCCACAGAATGACGAGGAGGCAATGGTAGAGGCCGTGGCCCTATACAACCCCGTGAGCTTTGCCTTCGAGGTGACTGCTGACTTTATGATGTACAGAAAGGGCATCTACTCCAGGTGAGCAGGACCCCAGCATCCTCAGGGGAGGAAGGGCAGGTGGGCTCCCCATGGCTGGGCCCGGGGCTCACTCCGGGTCTGACCATTTCTCCACCCATGCCATGTTTGCTGGCCTATCACATCGCCCTGCAGCCCTGAGGGTCAGGATCCCCGGTCTCCAAGTTGGGGAGGAGGAGAGGAGTCACACAGCAGGTCAGGGGCCCCCCTGTTTGAGCCTAGAGCTCCCCGTCGCTCAGCAGAAGAGCTGCCTCTGGTGGTGAACGTGTTCAAAGCTGTGAAGATATGAAACAGGGAAGGGAAAGCAGCTGCTCCCAGATGCCAGAATCGCGTGCTGAAGGGTCATCGAGTTCTCTGGCGTGGGCTTCCTCTCATTCATTCCTCTTGCCTGTTTTACAATGAGAGTGAGTGAAGCCACTTCCAGTCTCCTCAATGGCCTCGATTGCAGTCTGGCCAGCCCTAAATGCGAGCGTGTTCCAGGACTTTCTCCTCTGCCCTCTTCTCACATATGCCTTGAACTCCACAGCCAACTGTTTGCTAAGTCTCCAAGCCCCCTTCTGCCTGCGGGGCCTCTTGAGCAATAGACCCTGAGAGGCAAGGGCCTCCCCACCACATGAAGCTGGACGGCCCACAGGGACCTCAGATCCTGCCTGTCTTCTCCCCGCTTATCAGATGCTGCCCCATGATCGCTGCTCAGAAACATGTCCTCTCCACACCGTCTCTCCTCACCATCGCCTCCTTACTGCTGTGTTCCTGTGCCCCCACTAATGGTCCATCCTCCACCCGGAGCCAGTCAGCTTCTGAACACCCTTCTCACCACACCACTTCTGCACGCGCGCGTACACACACACACACACACACACCCTCATTGTCCCATGTCTTAGCTTGGCTTGGGGAGCCTCTATCATCTGTCCTTTCTCCAAGTTCAAATCCCATCAAAGCCACCCACATCCTTCCTCCCTGTTCCACCCTGCTCCTCTGCCCCTGGAATTTCCCAGGGAAGCCTTCCTTGCCCCCACACCCTGCCCATTCTGTTCCCACTTGGTCGGGTCCGCTTTCCTTGGGCTCTTGTCAGCCCCCCAGTTGTCACTGTATAGAACCAGCCTCTTTGCCTGCCTGCTCCCTGCCAAAGGGAGCTTCCTAAATCTAGGAGCACAGTTGGGCATGCTGCTGGTATCCCACACCTTGCCCCAGGCCTGACACATGCCAACAGTTCAGTTACACATCGGTTGAATGATTGCACGGCCACTGCAGCTCGTCCGCTTGAAATTCTCAGAACTTCCTCATGAGAACTAGTTCACTGTCTTAAATGAGAAGCCTGTATAATTGCCCTAAATACAGGGTAATCGTGAAAATTACATACAGTGGCAACAAAGCAGTGTCATGTGAAGCTCCAGCTGGACAGTGCTGCCCTCAGAAGGCGCAGTCGGGGGCTGCTCGTTCCTTGTGATGTGAGCAGTGTTGGGAAGCATCAGGTGTCAGGGTCCCGCCAGCTCCATGCTACATCGCGCTCCTTTGGGTCAACAGAACCCAAGGGGCTGAAGAGAACACTTCTCCTGCCCTGTGACTACACCAACGTTAACTCAACCACCTTCAGTGCCTCCCAGTCCCCGCTCTGGAAAGCATTGCTCTAAATCACTTGCTGGGTGTGACTGAATCATATTTTATCCTTTCATCCTTTTGGCCACGTGGCATGTGGGATCTTAGGTTCCCGATCAGCGATCAAACCCACACCCCTTGCATTGGAAGCACAGCATCTCAACCACTGGAGAGAAATCCCACCTTTTCCATATTTTCAAGCCTTTATTTATTTTCCTTTTCCAGTACTTCCTGTCATAAGACTCCAGATAAAGTAAACCACGCAGTGCTGGCTGTTGGGTATGGAGAAGAGAAAGGGATACCCTACTGGATCGTGAAGAACTCTTGGGGCCCCCACTGGGGAATGAAGGGGTAAGCACCTTCTAGGTCCCGAGTGCTGAGAGGAAGGCGTGATTGCCCAGGTCTGGGGGGCCCTCAATGGGAGGGAGGTGTGTGTCTCCTCTGCCTCAGTGTGGCTTCCGAGAAGGGGCTGCTCAACTGAGCATTTAGCCCAGGCCAGAAACAGGGGAATTTGAGGATGTAACCTTCACACCCCTCAAGAACCCTCCAGCAGCACCTCTCCCATCCCAGACTCCAGATTATAATGACTGTGTATCCAGGCACAGGAGTCCATTTGGTTCAGTGGGTTCTGTGACCACCGCTAGGAGACAGTCTACAACACAGGGCCCAGCTGGGATTCAGCCATGTCTGGGAGGCCCTGAGGGAGAGAAACCAAAGGAACAAGTTTACGGATAGTGGACAGCCCCTCCTTCTAGAAGGGGCTGCAGTCAGGTGGCCTGGGGACGTATCTCAATTGACTTTGTGTCTCTCCAAGTCTGACTTGATGTCCTCATCTGAGGAGGGGTCCCCAACATGAGGCCAACTAGGTGAGACTGAGAAGGGGGCCCTCAGGAGATTCTGGAGAGAAGTGAAGCAGGGACAGAATAATGGGAGTTCATGTGGCCAAGTCAGAGGTTTCCTGGAGACCAGTAAACCCAGCGCTACTCTTTTGTGAATAAATGGGAGGGACTAGCCCCTGGAGTCAGATCTTGCTCAAGGCTCAGCCCCTCCCTCTGCCCAGGTACTTCCTCATTGAGCGCGGGAAGAACATGTGCGGCCTTGCGGCCTGTGCCTCCTATCCTATCCCCCTGGTGTGAGCTCCGGCGGCAATGACAGGTCAGTGGAGAAAGCAAGGACCAGGCAGTCGGGGGCCCAAGATCCTGCCCTGGAGGACATGTTGGGAGACCAGCCCTAACCCGTGGCCCTGCACTTTGCACCTCACCCCTACGCCAAGCCTGGAAACCCAGAGAAAACTGGGAGGCGAATCCCACGAAGCAACAAGCCTGCCCACGTCTTCTGCTGCAGAGGTCACCACCAGCCACGTGCCTTACACATGGTTTCTCACTGATCAGCCCCTTGTGGACAAGGGATATTCTTTCTTCCCAGAAGGGCTGCATTTCACGTTGGGGAGAAGCACCACTGTCTCTTCTGTGGTCTTTAATAAACCTGCAGTGGGCACCTCCTGAGCCAGGTCTGTGCTGTGGGCTGGGGTCTGGGTCTGTCCCCAGGCCCAGTCTCCTAAGAGGGAGGCACCCAGGGGTGGCTGGCTCTCTGGCTGGAAGGATGGCTTGCAAGGGTGCTTGCTGGTGCAGCTGTCTCCCAGGTGGGGGACCTTGGATGAAAGAGCAGATTTTGCTTGATGTTTTGAGCATGTGGGGAGGGAGGAGGAAATACACTAGGCTCTGGCAGAGAGTGACATCAACCCACAGCATCAGTTAGGAAGCCTTACTCCACGTGGCTCCCCCATGCTCAGCTTTCTGCTCCCGGCTCACCTGCCCTACCCCTTGGGATGGCCCCTATGTTTCTCTTACCAGCCCCTTCCCCTGACCCTCCTGCCACATCCACCATCCCAACGTGTGGCTGTGGAGCCTCTGGCCCCTGGGGAGCAGGGTCTGCAGCATGAGTGGGTGCTGTTTTTCCTACAGGTCACACTTTCCTAACGAGAAAAGCTTTCCAGACTTCCCTGGCAGTTCAGTGGTTAAGACTGCACTCCCAATGCAGGGTCGTGAGTTCAAAAGCCCTGGTGGGGGAACAAAGATCCCACATGCTGCCTGGGGATCAAAAAAAAAAAAGAAAAAAAAAAAAAAGCTTTCGTGTCATTTACAGCAGCTGTATTCAGAATTACCCAAATGTGAAAATAACCACATTCATCATCTAACAGAAATGAAGAAAATGTGGTCTATGTGTATGACGGAATGTTGTTCAGACATAAAAGGGAAGTTCTGATATAGGCTATCACAGGGACAAACTTCAGAAACACTACAGTGTGTCAGTGAAAGACCACAGGTTGGGTGATTCCATCCACCTACGATGTCCAAAACTGGTAAATCCACAGAATCAGAAGGAAGACTGGTGATTGCCAACAGCTGGGGAGGAGGAAGATGGAGACACTGCTTATGGGTCTGGGCTTGCTTTGGGGGGCCTTGAAAATATTCTGCAGTTAATCAACGGTGGCTTGCACAACCTGAATATACTTAAATGCACTGAGTTTTATACTTTTGACAGGGTGAATTTTAACGGTATGTGAAATTTTTTTTTTTTGGCTGCACCAAGTGGAATGTGGGATCTTAGTTCCCCAACCAGGGATTAAACCAGTGCCCCCTGCAGTGGAAGTGCAGAGTTCTAACCACTGGACCACCAAGGAAGTCCCTGAATTGTTCCTTCTTAAGAAAAGCCTGTCTAGGGTTGTGTGTTGTGTGGGATTTTCACAGGAGGCTACCCATGTAGCTAGGCACTGGCTCTGCACCCAAGAAACCAGGCCCTTCAGAGATGAGAGTTCTGTGCTGAGCTGAATGGGCTTATTTAATGAGGAGCAGTGAAGGCATTCCACATAAAGGACAGATGTCAAGAGCTCAGTAGCGGCAGAGAGCACAGCGGGCCAGCTGTGTGTGGAGCCTGTATGTGGCAGGGAGTCGAGTCTGGGAGCTAAGAGGGAAACACACCAGTGAATTTGAAAAACCCGGAGTGTGACAGGCTCCTGTACGCCCTCATGTACCCCATGCATCCCTGAGGTTTTACTGGAAGGATACTTATCTTCACCCGCGCCCCCTCCCCAGGACCATGTGACCTAGGCCTGTGGGTGACAGGCTTCACCCTCCCAGCTATGGTGACTGGTCCAGGGAGCAGCACAGGGCTCAAGATGGGTCAGTCAGAAGCAGTGAATGTGGGATTTTGTGGGAAGCATCAAAAAGGCTCTTCTGGTGATCACTTTCTAACATATAAAAATATTACAGCAGCCTGCTATACATCTGGAACTAACACAGTGTTAGTCTAATACAGGTCGATTACACTTCAAGTTAAAAAACAAGAGGGTTTAGAAATGGATTCTTCCCTAGAGCCGCCAGAATGAATGCAGCCTGCTGAAAACTGATTTTAGTTTCAGTGAGAGTGACCTCCCCAACTATCAATAATGAATGTGTGTGTGGTGCTTTAAGCCAAAAAAGGGGGGCAGGGCAGAGTGGGGCCTCTTCCCTGGGTGACCAAGTTACTAAGATATAACTTACAGCCTCCTGTTTGGCCACTCTGCTGAAATGTGAAAATGCCAAAATTGAAAATGAAGCCAAAATAGAGGAAAGCAGGGTCAAGAGATGAAAGATTCCAGAGAACACAGTTTAAGNAAAAAAAAAAAAAAGCTTTCGTGTCATTTACAGCAGCTGTATTCAGAATTACCCAAATGTGAAAATAACCACATTCATCATCTAACAGAAATGAAGAAAATGTGGTCTATGTGTATGACGGAATGTTGTTCAGACATAAAAGGGAAGTTCTGATATAGGCTATCACAGGGACAAACTTCAGAAACACTACAGTGTGTCAGTGAAAGACCACAGGTTGGGTGATTCCATCCACCTACGATGTCCAAAACTGGTAAATCCACAGAATCAGAAGGAAGACTGGTGATTGCCAACAGCTGGGGAGGAGGAAGATGGAGACACTGCTTATGGGTCTGGGCTTGCTTTGGGGGGCCTTGAAAATATTCTGCAGTTAATCAATGGTGGCTTGCACAACCCGAATATACTTAAATGCACTGAGTTTTATACTTTTGACAGGGTGAATTTTAACGGTATGTGAAATTTTTTTTTTTTGGCTGCACCAAGTGGAATGTGGGATCTTAGTTCCCCAACCAGGGATTAAACCAGTGCCCCCTGCAGTGGAAGTGCAGAGTTCTAACCACTGGACCACCAAGGAAGTCCCTGAATTGTTCCTTCTTAAGAAAAGCCTGTCTAGGGTTGTGTGTTGTGTGGGATTTTCACAGGAGGCTACCCATGTAGCTAGGCACTGGCTCTGCACCCAAGAAACCAGGCCCTTCAGAGATGAGAGTTCTGTGCTGAGCTGAATGGGCTTATTTAATGAGGAGCAGTGAAGGCATTCCACATAAAGGACAGATGTCAAGAGCTCAGTAGCGGCAGAGAGCACAGCGGGCCAGCTGTGTGTGGAGCCTGTATGTGGCAGGGAGTCGAGTCTGGGAGCTAAGAGGGAAACACACCAGTGAATTTGAAAAACCCGGAGTGTGACAGGCTCCTGTACGCCCTCATGTACCCCATGCATCCCTGAGGTTTTACTGGAAGGATACTTATCTTCACCCGCGCCCCCTCCCCAGGACCATGTGACCTAGGCCTGTGGGTGACAGGCTTCACCCTCCCAGCTATGGTGACTGGTCCAGGGAGCAGCACAGGGCTCAAGATGGGTCAGTCAGAAGCAGTGAATGTGGGATTTTGTGGGAAGCATCAAAAAGGCTCTTCTGGTGATCACTTTCTAACATATAAAAATATTACAGCAGCCTGCTATACATCTGGAACTAACACAGTGTTAGTCTAATACAGGTCGATTACACTTCAAGTTAAAAAACAAGAGGGTTTAGAAATGGATTCTTCCCTAGAGCCGCCAGAATGAATGCAGCCTGCTGAAAACTGATTTTAGTTTCAGTGAGAGTGACCTCCCCAACTATCAATAATGAATGTGTGTGTGGTGCTTTAAGCCAAAAAAGGGGGGCAGGGCAGAGTGGGGCCTCTTCCCTGGGTGACCAAGTTACTAAGATATAACTTACAGCCTCCTGTTTGGCCACTCTGCTGAAATGTGAAAATGCCAAAATTGAAAATGAAGCCAAAATAGAGGAAAGCAGGGTCAAGAGATGAAAGATTCCAGAGAACACAGTTTAAGCATCTGGATCAATGCCTGAAGCCTTTCCAGAGTTCTCAGTTACATAAGCCAATGAACTCTGAGCTAGTTCTGAGTTACAACTATCATTTCCTGATGAATGCAGTAGGCTACGTTCAGACGAGTATGTCTGTGTGTACTCAAGACCTAGAAACTTCAAGACACGTGAACTGTGGAACACCAGGGCCCACGCTTGCCACCATCAACATTAAGTAAACAAGGCCTCTCCCTCTTAAGAACAGTTCTGTTGGTGAGTGAGATAACTCAGGTGGCATTTGTAGGAGCCAGTACACATCTGGCCCTTAGTGCTCAGAACAGGGTTATCTCTACTCATTTTCCCAAGCGTGCAAGTCAGGTCTGGGAGCTACATTCACAACCCAAGTCACCTTTTCGCCTCTCTGAAGATAGCCAAAAACCACCCCGCCAGGTCTCACATGCAGCTGCTGGGAAGGTTCCACCTGTGCACATCAGTGCTTCGTGATATTAAGTACCTGCTGCAGGCCAGGCTCCATGCTGGGGCTTCAGTCACCCAACTCCACTCAGTTCCTCCCTCCTTGGCAGACAAGCCTTTCGTAAACTCTCCTCCAACTACCCCTCTTGAGTGGCCCTTTACTCGTGCAGGATGCTGGCTGGTATTAATACAAGGGGGTATCTGAAGGGTAGCACCATTTACTTTCTATGATTCTTGGTATATATATTTTTAACATATTAAAGTAACTATTCTAACATGAAGTGATAGAGAATTTGAGTCTAAGCTAGAGACAGAGAACGGATGTTCACTATTACAGGAGAATCCCTTGGCTATGACTATGTGAGATTAAGAGCAGCAAGTTATTCCAGGTGGGGAAAGGGGTTTACTGTGTGAGGTTTCGCAGACACTCTAAGGTTCAGCAAAGACTGCCTCTCTGGATTCCAGCAGGCAGGGTGGACCAGTCTGCACAGGAAACCAGAGGATGAAATTGGGGAGAGCCATGGGGGTAGTCTGGGATGGCCCTGAAGCAGGCACACTGCAAGAACCCTGAAGGGGACACTGCTCTGCCACCCGCAGAAGGGCAGAGAGACCCTGGTGGCTGGCCCAGATTAGAATCAAAAGGTTCAAGGAACAGCTGACAGAAGCCTGCAAGGATCCTGCCAGATGTCCTGCTCCAGGGAAGGAAGGCTGAACAGTGACAGCCAAGGGGAGCAGTTCCAGGGCCCAGAGCGGGGTGGCCCTGCAGCCCTATGCATGTGTCCCCAGAACACAGGCAGGCCAACGGACTTCCGTCAGCCACACTGTGATCACAATTAGTGTGGTGTCCCAGTCCAGCTTGGGAAAAACTGACCTTTGGAATTCTCTTGACATTTAGGGGATGGGTGATCAAAGAGGAAGGCACTGATGTAAGATTCATCACTTATGGACATAAAGGCCTGAGCATCACTGGAAAAGTAAAAATGAAAGAGCACGTCCCAAGCTGGTGACACAGGTCCAACCAGGAACCTCTGACTGGACCAGACCAACCCGCCCATAGGGGCATCTTTGTGTCTTCAGCTCTGGCACCAGGAAAGGTAGGATGATCTGGTCCCTGAATAAAAGCAGAGAGCGGTCTCCTGCCCGTGCACATGGTGGCAAGCATGTGGTCTTTCCTGTGTGTGCTCACCAAAAGGGTGGGACGGGGTGGGGATATCAATGCCACCATAATGCCAGACCCACAAGACAAGCGCAGATCAGAGCTACAGCTCTGACCATAGATAACTTCATACTAGAGAACATCAGATAAAGGACACACCAAGCCCTCAGGTCTGTCTAACCTTCATCACTCCCAGACCCAACACCCTGAGGCCCACCTCCACCCCAACCCCTCCCGGGGGGCAGGAGACATCCCCCCCAGGCTCAGCTGCCCTCCTGTCTCCCCCAGGGCTGCGTGACAAAGCACATCCATCTGTTCTTCTGAAACCATCCACCCATCTTCTTCCTCATTTTCAATTCCTACTTTTCTTTCTATTTATTCTCAACATTTAAGTGTTGCAACACGAATAAAGCAATACTTAAAGTCTATTTCAGTTTGTTTTTTTTTTGCACCTTTCCCAAACCAGATTCTCCTGAGGGTGCTGGGACCAGCCCAGCCTGGCAAGCCCCTCTGCATGGCCATCTGACCACTGGCTTATCGAGACCACAGGACAGTGGGGCCCCTTGGGGGCTCATCTGTCCCCGCGGCCCTGGCCCCAGTGAAACTCAAGACATGTCTGTCTGTACACAGGAAAAGATACAGGAGGACCTACACCGCATGGCTAACAGCATTTAACTTGGAATGGTTGTGAAGAAGAATCAAAACCATTAATCTGGGTCAACTTTCCTTCAGCAAGGCACATACATCTTTGTAATTAATATCCTGAGGCTGTTAATTACATCCCTCTCCAATTCCAGTGCTGAGCTAAGAAATAAGCAAAGGTATTGTAGGGACTAAGATACAGTATTTGCTTTATTGCTAGATCTCAACAGCAAAGGGGGCACTTTACCCACCTGCCTTCCCCACAGGCTGCACTACAAACGCAGGGGTGCAGGTCAGGGCACATTGTGGACTTCAGAGCTACCTGAGCATGATGGAGGGGTTTAAGAGGGCCAGAGCCAGCTGGAATAATGACCTTCTTGCCACTTGGGACAAATCAAGACAAATACGAAAGACATCATCATGTGTCACAGGGGAGTGAGGGGCGAGGGAGGCACAGTTCTCCTTCCCAAAACTGCCCAAGTGGATCATATCAGTTGGCAACACCTCTTACTATTCTATGGATAAAGAAGCTTCCCCTTAGAATTTTATTTGTTTTTTCCCCAAAGCTGTTTAGGAAGTCTACATGATCTATGTATCTGTCCCTTTCCTGTGAGCCCCCTGAAGAGGTCCTACTCCCCTCTTTATTCTGAGGGTTTGCCATAGAAATAGAGAAGGGAGGCTCCTCAATACTCTTCATTGCACATGAGCCTTTAAAACCCTCTTGAAAATAAAACTGAAAAATAAAACCCTCTCGAGTTCAACTTAATTGCTTAATATGTGGCTCTTAGATCAGTGTGAACTTGAACTGGCCTAACTTTTTCAAAAGTAACAGTGCCCTATTTCTGGACAGAGAATATTGTTAACCCTCTCCACCTCCTCCTCCCTCCAATAAATTAGTGTATAATGAAATCTCTAGTC
This sequence comes from Neotragus pygmaeus, assembly GCA_006410875.1. Classification (NCBI taxonomy): domain Eukaryota; kingdom Metazoa; phylum Chordata; class Mammalia; order Artiodactyla; family Bovidae; genus Neotragus; species Neotragus pygmaeus. Next base: position 18,947 of record SJYV01034608.1, on the reverse strand, counting down.
CAGCTTTTCTCACACAGGATCTTGTACTGAGACTTAAAAATGCAATTATTTTTACTTTCAAATAATTCAGAAAAATAAAGTGATTTTCTGTGGAGAGTGCATGTGTGCACAAAAATGTGACAAAGACACAAGAGGTAAATCTGAGAGGTGAAGAGCACACAAGGAAGTACTCGTCTACTACTCTGGCAACTTTCTTGTAGGATTGAATTTGAACAAGTTGCAAAAACTTTGAAGACAGATGTGTAAACCCCATGCTGAGCCTGCTGGCAGAGAATCTCACCGCTCCCCTGGACAATGAAGTCTCCGATGAGTACAAGAAAACATGAGGTTACTGTGCAAGTGACTGTTGAAAGCTCACAAGCAGAGGCATTCTGGACACCCACACACATCTCTAACCTGCTTAGGTGACAGGAAAACCTCGAACCAGCAAAGGTGCCAACCTTCTAAGGTTTCCTGACTCACCAGGGGACGCTGAGGGTGAGCACCGAGAGGGTCCATGTAGACGGGGTGGCGCTGGGAAGCTCGAGGCGTCTGTGTTGACAGTGGTGCTTCCAGGCTGACGAGGTGGCCCTGTCAGCAGTGGCGGAACCTCTGCAATTCAGCCTCCAGTCTCAGCCTGTTCTTCCTTTGGGCAAAGTCACATCTGCTGAGCCATCTCTTTGCCAAGTCATAGAGGGGAAAAAGATCCCAGAGCTGACTGATTCTATCCCAGGACAACCAGGGTAAAATCAGAGCTATTATTCTTCATCGAGGAGAGCATGGCAGCCCTCTGCAGTATTCTTGTCTGGATAATCCATGGACAGAGAAGTTTGGCAGGCTACAGTCCTTGAAGTCACAGAGTCAAACATGAGTGATCAACTAAGTACAGCATTCTCCTTCATTACAATGACAACTCACCTGTTAACAGCACATAACCACCGTCTGGTATGTTGTTTTAACCTCATCTCTCAGACAAAAACAGACTGAGCCTCAGACAGTGAATGACAGTCACACAGCCGGGGAAGAATAAAAACAGCTCTGAGCCTAGCTCTCTGCTTAAGCCCAGCTTCTGGCCAGTAGATTCTATGGTTTGTAACCATTCCCAAGAATACCTGGGCACGGAGGCAGGAAGGACTGTACAGGGAAACAGAAAGGAAATCATGGGATGCTCCTAGAAGCAGAGATGAGACTACTTTAACTTCAAGAGCTTCCACAGAACAAAGGTGAAGGAGGTCAAGGAAACACACATCAAACCCTCTCAAGGAGGTCTGTTATTTAAGTTGAGGGAAGGAGCTCAAATTTTAGGCACTGAATAACGTTAGTAAACACCTCAAACAATTAGCAAAAGGCTAGCAGTCACACAGAGAAGGCAATGGTAACCCACTCCAGTACTCTTGCCTGGAAAACCCCATGGACGGAGGAGCCTGTAGGCTGCAGTCCATGAGGTCGCTAAGAGTCGGACACGACTGAGCGACTTCACTTTCACTTTTCACTTTCATGCACTGGAGAAGGAAACGGCAACCCACTCCAGTGTTCTTGCCTGGAGAATCCCAGGGACAGGGGCGCCTGGTGGGCTGCCGTCTCTGGGGTCGCAGAGTCAGACTGAAGCGACTTAGCAGCAGCAGCTGTCACACAGCTAAAACTCCTTCAATGCTCAAAATGTACATTCCATGAAAAGTAAAAAAATAGTCATACAAACTTCTAACTTATCAGCCAGAACTCAAGAGAGCAGACAACCAAAGATGCTCTGGCAGATGAAGGTAGATACTGAAGACAGATCAGGAAGCCAAATTTCTCATCCCACAGAAAACAAGACAATCACTCACCTCAAAGAAAAATCACTGTCTGAACACAAGAAGACTCACACGATACACAAAGGTTCTATAATGCATCCACACAAGTACACTGCTCCTTGAAATTTAAAGAAAAAATTTATTGAAGATCTGAAAAACAATTTCTAAAAGATTAACTTTTCCAGAAAACCGTAGCTACACAATGCATTGCGTCTATCATGTTAAAACGTGCATTAGACACAAATACAAAAACCATGAAACAAGCCACCATTCTTCAACAATCTTGAGCAAAGATAAAATGCCTAAGGAACAACATGGATGGATGACTCGCAAAGGATGGGATCTTTACTTTAAGCACCATAAAAAAAAGGGGGGGAGCACAAATGTATGAGTGTTCAGTTATATACACTGAATTGAACCTTTGGCACTAGTAATCAGAGCATTCTGTCATATAGCATTAACACATATTATAAAAGTGCGTAGTGTCAAAGGAATAGAAACCACCAGCGTTCAAAAGCAGCTTTGTCAACTAAGCAATAAAACACTACAGTATGTCTCTCTGTTGTCCATCACTGAATACACTGGTAGCAACTTTGAAATGAAAAAAAGGAAAGAAAAAAGGAGCTGTAACTCCTTTTATTTTCTCTGTTTAAAATCAAACAGAAAACAAACATCAATTTTGTTATACACGAACATTTCCAAAGTACATTGTTTGTACAAGAGAAGGACTAAGAAACAAAAAGGTGTTTACAGAGATTAAACATGGGTGGGTGCACGCGCCTCACACAGCTTTCCGATGGTACTCAGGGGGAGCCACTTCATAATCACTGGCACTAAACAAAGTTGCAGAGTTCTTTGCCAGGTATCTAAAAATGAAATGTTATTCATTACAAGTATGAAAAAGAATTTTATTTTGATCCTAATCTCTTATCAATTACATACAGAAGCCACACAAAGCACTTTAAAATACGTATCACAACCATTTAATTACAACTCAGATAAATAGGGTTACATACCAGACAACAATGCATAAAAAAGATGGAAGTCTAGAATTACTCCCGTTATTTCAAAGAAGCAAAAAAACAGGAGTCACTAGAATACCAACCTGAGTGATTGGGACCACCCTTAACTGGTGTCATTCCCTAAAAGAGTTAACAGCTAGGATGTCTTCTTTAGCTCTTTGAAATCCATTATATTTATAGATTAAGAAGTTGACAAATAAATCTCAACTTGAAAGTAACACCATAAAAATCAAAGGGCCCTAAAATGTCAAGTAGTAGAGCACTTTTATTTCATAAAGAAATTGGGGGGAGAGAATATTCATCAATGGTAGAGAAGACTATAAAAGCTAAGTATTTCCAAGTTCACATTGATTTTAAAATTATTATACAATACATGGCGCCATTTTAAGAAAATTAAAATATACAACTATTATATATAAAGAAAATAACTTTACTTCTCCCAATACTATGTCCAATAAATAACTCACTGTTAAGTAGGATACATATTTTTCCAAATCTTTTCCAAAGACTGAAAATGTTTCTCTACAAAAAAGAAGAATTATACCAAACTCTATTGTAATCTAATTTTTTTTAACTGACATAACTTGGACATCCTTCTTGATCAGTATATGTAAACCTACCTTATCCATGAATAGCAATTTAATAAACATGCTTGGAGATCTTTGTGCATATAAAGTATTTCTATAGGACAAGTTCCCAGAAGCCTAACTGCTGGTCATTTAAAATGTTTATATATATTACCAAAGTGCCCTCCAGAAAACTGTTAATAATCAGGATTGCACTTTCCATTTTCCCAAAAATATAAGCCATCCCTAGTTCATCCCCCAAATAACAAGAGACATTTTAACTATGCTAAACATATATTGTTTTACTTTATTTCTATTATAGTATCTACAGTGCCAATCTATCGAGAGTAATTTGCATTACACTAAAATTCATGTTTTTAAGTTCAAGCATTAATTTTTAGACTTACTTGAGGAAATCGTGAAGATAATTCAGTAATAAAGCAAGACTCTTCTCATCCAGAGGTGTATAGGCCAACATTGCTCCAATTCGTACTATTTAAAAAGAACAAAGTCAAAATTACATCCAAGGTAGCATTATGAGCATATACTTATGTGGGCAAATGCAACCATCACTATTTTCCTTAAGACATATGATTTTAGAAACTGACTTTAGTTTTAATATATATGAAACAGAAGTTCAAACTGGAATTAAACAGTCTTTTAGAATGTTATTTTATGTTACCCCTTAATATAAATCAGGAAAGACAAAAATATCAAAGGCTCCAGGTGAAAAAGTAAAACTATTTTCTAAAAAGGATCATTACCAAACAGTCTCAGGAGATGTGGCGCCCCGTACACCTGGGACATGGGTGCATCCGGGTGGTCCGCAAGGATTTCAGCATACTGCGGCCTCTCAAATTTGTAGAGCAGCTGAGTGCCCAGCATCACATTGAAGTACTCCTTTATCCCGGCCACAACCTCATTGACTGCATACTCCCTGACAAGGGAACAAAAGCATCTACCTTCAGAGCAGGTCACTGAATGAACTAAGAGATGAAGATTCAGTCAACAAACATGAGGGTGAAATTAAAATGCTAAACCAATGACAGTGAACCTCTGCTAAACAGAGAGAGATTTAATAAGAGGTAAGAAATCGATTTGAAAAAACAAACCACTGGTGAGCATACAATAATACACAGGTTAGGGATGGATTTTAGTTTTCATATTTTCAAACAGTTGTATTTTAAATGGTTATACACAGTTACATAGATTAGCTTCTTCAATGTCACCTGGAACATTTACTGACTTGGCCCTTTAATAAATGTCTACCAGCTAAACCTTATGTCTAAGCAATGTAATTCTATTTTGCTAGTTTCTGATGGTATTGTTTTAAAGTACATGTTTCAGATAATTTATTCAGAAATAATGTTTAAAATGTCTTTGGTACACTTCAAAGATGTATGTATTTTCTTACTTATTATCTGTGTTTCCTCGAGATTTCTTGTAATTTGCATAATCCTCTAGAATGGAATCCACATTCTTCTTGGCAGGAAGATAAAAGAGCTTTGAAAACAAAAACACACTTGAATACTAACATTCTTTTTCAAAGAAAAAGTACACTGGAAAAGTTTTAATGCAATAAAAGATCACCTAATAGTATTACCAAAAAGGACACTGTTCAGCACTTAAAACATGGATCATGTGGCTGAGGAACTAAAAATTTAATTCAACACCCAGATGTAGCTAGTGGCTGCCACACTGGACAGATACACTCTCACTACATGTGGAGTACACCTGCATATAAATTCACCTCTGACGTGTTATCAAGTCACCACGTATCATTCTGCCTGTAACACTTAGCTTAATACACTCCACATCAAGGTTGGGTCCCAGTGTTCCATTAAACATCAAAACTAAAACACAAAAAGCTGCCAAACACAGTTAAGTGGGAGAACAGAGCTAAACCTTTAGCTTCAGAGTCAGATCGATCGAAGTCTCAAAGTCCACATATTGCACAGCCTATGACTGATGCCTATCCCACACAGACCCCATTTCTCCCCTACCCCTGGTTGTGCTATTTTAAGAAATTGATTCTTCTGTCCTACAGAGTGCCTCACTCTGGACTTTGCTGGCTGTACCATTACATACATACCTCACAACGTCCCTCTTTCCTGTACACTTGTAATTAAAACCTAGGAGCTTGATCAGATTCAGGTTCTTTTGGAAATCACAAATACGTGCAGAAGTAGTGTGTGCTTCCTATTTCTACGAAGTATTGTATATGAAGATGTCCCATTTTCAATGATATTAAACAAGAAATATGGTTCTTTTTTTAAATCAATTTTCAGAATGATGTATTCGTGTCCTAGCCATTGCCAAGTTATCTAAACCTTTGTAAAAGTAACTGTAAACGCATAGTCTTTTGTACATGTACCTTGCATATTCCTCTCCCAGTCCTTTCTGATAAAGTGCTCAGTCTAGTCCATGAATTAAAATTCCCATCAGTCATACCTTCGATGTCCAAATCTACAGCCTTTTCCTTTAGAAAAAAAATTTCACACTAGCAAGACCATTATCATATAGATTACAATCTATCTAACACCAAATTACCTGTTTTTGCCGGGTAATTAAGTCCCAGTCATCAACAAGCCATGGCTTCAGTTCTTCAGGAATCTTGACTTTAACTTCAACCCTGCTCATAAATGTTTCTTCCTAAACAAAAAGGAATAGTACTTAACACCGTTCTTTCTAGCTGAAGAGCAGCTCTAAGAGTTTTCTAAAAGCTTTTCTGAACCTTTAGNAGCAGGGCAAAGGCTAATAGAGTTCTGCCAAGAGAAGGCACTGGTCATAGCAAACACCCTCTTCCAACAACACAAGAGAAGACTCTACACATGGACATCACCAGATGGTCAACACCGAAATCAGATTGATTATATTCTTTGCAGCCAAAGATGGAGAAACTGTATACAGTCAACAAAAAACAAGACCAAGAGCTGACTGTGGCTCAGATCATGAACTCCTTATTGCCAGATTCAGACTGAAATTGAAGAAAGTATGGAAAACCACTAGGCCATTCAGGTATGACCTAAGTCAAATTGCTTATGACTGTACAGTGGAAGTGAGAAATAGATTTAAGGAACTAGATCTGATAGACAGAGCACCTGATGAACTATGGAATGAGGTTCGTGACATTGTACAGGAGACAGAAATCAAGACCATCCCCAAGAAAGAGAAATGCAAAAAAGCAAAATGGCTGTCTGAGGAGGCCTTACAAATAGCTGTGAAAAGAAGACAAGCAAAAAGCAAAGGAGAAAAGGAAAGATATAAGCATCTGAATGCAGAGTTCCAAAGAATAGCAAGGAGAGATAAGAAAGCCTTCCTCAGCGATCAATGGAAAGAAATGGAGAAAAACCACACCTATATTATACCATAAAAATACGTTAAAGAATCACCTTATTTTAGATTTTATTATGAAAATATCAAACATACAGAAAAATAGAACAAGATATTACATATCATTTTAATTCAACAACTGTGCATATTTTCCCATGTTTGCTTTATATATGTGTGTGTCTGTTGTGTCTGTGTGTGTGTGTGTGTGTGTGTGTATAAAGACATCAGGACCTATTATGCCTAATTTCTGCAGTGTGTACTTCTGAAATAGAAAGGCATTCTCCTGCATACCACAATACCATTATCACACCCAACCCAACCCAATTAACCATAATTCCCTAAAATTAGGTAATTCCTGTTTCACATTTCCTCACCTGTTCCTAAAATTTTTTATGTTTCTTTGCTTGTTGCTTTTTTTTTTTTTTTCAAAACAGGATCTATTAAATGACAATGTATTGAATTTGGCTGTTAAATTTCTTAAACCTTTTAATCTAGACAGAAAGTTCTTCATGTAGGAGTCCATGGATACCATCAAAAGGTCCATGAACTTGGATGGGAAAAAAATTACATTTTATTATCATCAAATTCAAGGTGAAATTTAGCATTTCCTTTCATTATAAATAAAGGTAACAAACCATGATAAAATCAGCAGCACCTGTGGTTTTATCACAATAAAAATAAGGTTTTTTTCATTATCACTTTAGTTCTTGCATATGTCTCAGAGATATTATTTATAGTCACCATTGTTTTGAAATTACTAAAGTTATTAGATCTTGCCTGTGCATGCTGAGTCCTGTTCAACTCTTTTCAATCCCTATAGCCCTCCAGGCTCCTCTATCCATGCATTTCGCAGGCAAGAATACTGAAGTGGGTTGCCATTTCCTCTTCCAGGGGATTTCCTGACCCAGGGATGGAACCAGAGTCTCCTGCTTGGCAGGCGAATTCTTTATTACTGAGCTGCCTGGGAAGCTGAAGTTGATGACAACTACTTAATGTAAGGTATCCTAAAAGAATTTAAAATAAAAATCACCTCCCCAGTAGAACACTGACTGCATTTGCTTCCCGGGGCTACCATAACAGAATACCACATGCTGGATGGCTTAAACAACACATGTATTGTCTCACAGTTCTGGAGGATAGAAGTTCAAGAGCCAGGTGTTGGTAGGGTTGCTTCTTTTGGAGGCCCTGAGGAAGAATCTGTTCCAGCATTTTCCCTCAGCTTTTTTATTTTAAAAAAATATTTATTTAGTTATTTTTGTTATGCTGGATCTTAGTTGTGGCATGAAGAATGCTTAGTTGCAGCACTTGGCATTTAGTTCCCCAGCCAGGAATGGAACTCCGGGCCCCCTGTGTTGGGAACTCGAAGTCTTAGCTACTGGGCCACCAGGGAAGTTCCAGCTTTTGTGTTTTTTTGCTAACAATCTTTATCATGTCTTGGTTTGTAAACTCATCACCCTGATCTCTGCCTTCATTTCATATTGCGCTCTCCTATGTGTCCAAACATGCATTTCTAGGGGCATGCGTGTGTCATTCGCCTCTTTTATAAAGACACCAGTCATACTGGATTAAGTGTACATTCTACTCTGATATGCCTTCATCTTATTACATCTGCAAAAGACTCTATTGCCAAATGAGGTCACATTCTGAAATATTAGGGGTTAGGACTTCAATGAATGAATATCAGGAGAACACAAATTCAACCCGTATCACTGATCTTCAATTTAAAATAGATGTATATTTAAAAGTAATATATTATAGTCATTGACTTCTCATCAGTTTACCAGTTTGCTTTTTCTCTGACAAAGTTTGCCTTTTGAAAAATTGTACTTACTTCCCATTACCTAGAGATGAAGGATTCTTTTGTAATAATAGAAGTATTTAGAGATCTTCATTTTCAATTGCAAATTTTTCCATGTGTTTCTTTCAAAGTCTAAAATTGTATCTTGAACTGCTGATAATAACATGATAATTGTGGAGAATGTTTGATAATTACTGGGAATGACAGAAAATATTTCAGGTAAGAAAAGGATTTATAGTTCTGAACATAAAACCAGGAATAATACCCAAGTCTCTTGGGTCTCTTGCATTGGCAGACAGATTCTTTACCACTGAGACACCTGGGAAGCATGCTTTGAGATATGGGTTTTTTTTTTAATTGAAGTCTCAGTTCAGTTCAGTTCAGTTGCTCAGTTGTGTCTTTGTGACCCCATGAATCACAGCACGCCAGGCTGGAGAAGGTGATGGCACCCCACTCCAGGACTCTTGCCTGGAAAATCCCATGGAAAGAGGAGCCTGGTCGGCTGCAGTCCATGGGGTGGCTAAGAATCAGACATGACGGAGCAACTTCACTTTCACTTTTCACTTTCATGCATTGGAGAATGAAATGGCAACCCACTCCAGTGTTCTTGCCTGGAGAATCCCATGGTCGGGGGAGCCTGGTGGGCTGCCGTCTGTGGGGTCGCACAGAGTTGAACACAACCGAAGTGACTTAGCAGCAGCAGCAGCAGCAGCAGCAGGCCTCTCTGTCCAACACCAACTCCCGGAGCCTACCCAAACTCATGTCCATTGAGTTGGTAATGCTGTCCAACCATCTCATCCTCTGTCATCCCCTTCTCCTTCTGCCCTCAATCTTTCCCAGCATCAGGGTCTTTTCAAATGAGTCAGCTCTTCACATCAGGTGGCCAAAGTATTGGAGTTTCAGCTTTAACATCAGTCCTTCCAATGAACACCCAGGACTGATCTACTTTAGGATGGACTGGTTGGATCTCCTTGCAGTCCAAGGGACTCTCCAGAGTCTTCTCCAACACCACAGTTCAAAAGCATCAATTCTTCGGCACTCAGCTTTCTTTATAGTCCAACTCTCACATCCATACATGACTACTGGAAAAACCATAGCCTTGACAAGACGGACCTTTGTTGGCAAAGTAATGTCTTTGCTTTTTGATATGCTGTCTAGGTTGGTCATAACTTTCCTTCCAAGGGGTAAGGGTCTTTTAATTTCATGGCTACAGTCACCACCTGCAGTGATTTTGGAGCCCCTCAAAATAAAGTCTGACACTGTTTCCACTGTTTCCCCATCTATTTGCCTAGTTGATTTACAATGTACTGATTTCTACTCTACAGCAATCCAGTTATACATGGGTTTCCCTGGTGGCTCAGAGGTTAAAGGATCTGCCTCCAATGCGGGAAACCCGGGTTCGATCGTTATACATATATATATATATATATATTCTTTCTTATGTTCTTTTCCATTCTGGTTCATCACAGGATATTGAATGAGATATGCTTTGAGACTCTAGTATTGCTGCTGGAAATATGTTCAGTTTGGGTTAAAAACTTAGGGGAAAAAAAAGAAGAAAGCCCTGTGTCTGTTCTTAATAGCTCCCCGATTAATCACTGAAACAATGAAATAATCTTACAGTGATTTAAACAGCCTATAATAGTCACAGTCCCTTCCCAAAGGCATAAAGTAAATTGATTTACTTAGAGGAATTCAAGGATATGAAATACATATGCATAGTATAAACCCTGTGAATTAGAGTTGATCTCTGAACTAATTTTAAGTATTGAGAGCATAAAGTTAAAATTATGCATTTCAAACATGTTGACAAAAATCACTTCAGAAATATTTATGAACCCTTTCAATTTCACTAATCTTTCATGTCTTCTGTCTCCTAGTCTTTGGCATTCCGCTCTCCTTGGAATAGACCACTCCATAACAAATATTTTCCTGTACAGATAATCTTTAACTGTGTATTTATCATATGAAATTGTTTACTAGCTTCACTGTTCCCTCTTTTAAATTGCTCAGTTGTAGTAGTTTTTAATCCACTGAATTGTGTGAAAATTAAAAACTCTGGACTGAAGTAAGTTGTATGTTGAGTTGTTTGAAAATAAGATCCTCTGGATTGAGATCAATTATTATGAAGGATGAGAATTGATAGTGAATTTGAAAAGTTTAGGAGAACAACCACCCAAAGTGGGACTCAAAGCCCCAACCCTGGAATTAAGAGTTCAACACTCTGACTGAGCTAGCCAAGAAGTTAAAAGTGGTCCTTTTTCTATGTCTTCTGTAAGTAATAAGATCAGTTTCACTTGTTCCAAGACTTTTATTTTCCATTTAACTTTTTTTCTTGTAATTTTTTTTGGTAAAGTTTTTACTACTCTCAGAATTGTGTTTCATTTCTGATTCTGTGCACATAAACTCCTATTGTTTAATAAAGTATGTAAGCAGTCCTCTAGCGATCAGCAGTGAAAGCAGGCAATTCTAAACTACTGCCAGGAGAACCGATCTTTTCTACTTTCTAGAAAAGACCAGAATACAAAACACAGCTGTAGAGCAGGCTGGCCTCTCTAGGCCCTGAGTGGCTTTGTGGTTTCTGGCATTTTTCTGTGGCAGGAGGGTGGTTTCATGAAGCCATGCCTCATTGTTAACATACAAGAAGATTATAAAAAATGATAAAATGGGGGACTGTGATTGACATGTATACACTACTATATATAAAATACACAACTATTGCACAGCACAGACAGCTCTATTCAATGCTCTGTGGTTACTTAAATGGGAGAGAGAACTCTAAAAAAGAGAAGATACACGTATGCATATGGGGGCTTGCTTGGTGGCTAAATGGCAAGGAACCTGCCTGCCAATGCAGGAAATGTGGGTTCCTGGGTTGGAAGATCTCCTGGAAGAGGAATGGCAACCCATTCCAGTATTCTTGCCTGGGAAATCCCATGGACAGAGGAGCCTGACAGCTATAGTCCAAGGGGTTGCAAAGAATTGGACAGGACTTACTGACTAAAACCACCTCGTATATATGTATAGCTGATTCACTCTGCTGTACAGCAGAAAGTAACACAACATTGTATAGCAACTATACTCCAATAGAAATTAATTTTTTAAAAAGCCATTGCTATAATCCAGTATTTAGGGGAAAACCAACAGAAGTACCAAACATAAAAAAATAATGATAAAGCCAATGCAATCTCAGAAATAAATTGAATTAATTACGATGGTTGCTCTCACATAGAGCTATTAATAAAAGGTAAAGCCATTTATCCTATAGTATACGAACACTTCTGTGTGGGAAGGGACCATTATTCCAAACCTCTCTTACTAAAATGAAAAAAAATTAGACATTTATTCTGCTTTTTCAGTAGGAACTGTAGTTTCTAGTAATCAAACAGACCCAGTTGATGAGGGAGTGCTCTGCTTTACAGGGTTAGGGGGAATGTAGGATTAGAAAAAGTATAAATTGGCAAATCCCAGGATTATCCATTGAGGTTAAACCCTTTGGTAACTAGTCAATAAGGATCACGCAGGGTCAAAGCAACACTACACAGGTCACTTCCTAGACCAGGGTCCCCAACCTCCGGGATCTTATGCCAGATGATCTGAGCTGAGCTGATTCGATGAGGATAGAAATAAAGTGCAAAGCAAACGTTAATGCACTTGAATCATCCCAAAACCATCCTCCTGACCCCTGACCATGGAAATATCTTCCACAAAACCAGTCCCTGGTGCCAAAAAGGTTGGGGGTCACTATCCTAGATGCAAGGGGTCACTCCAACTGTACAATGGAGAGATCAAGTTGTCACCACGTACTGAGGAATTAGAGTTTTGCCAATGGTTTGCTAATCTTCAACGAGATTGTATGTCTTTAGTGGTGATACAACAAAGTACACAAGCTCAATGGTAATTATTTATACTAGCCAAAAAATGTTTTACGTGGATCCATCAACCATTAGATATTAATTCCAGTTTACAGGAAATAAAGAGAGATGAGAAGCAGAATGAACAACAGCACAAGGAAACAACAGCACAAAAATCAGAAAGTGGGAAATTCCGCAGGACAACCAACCAGGTATCTTCAACAAGTCAGTACTGTATTTTCCAAAACTATCTTCTAAGTTGAAAGAGAGAGAGTGGCCATAGTAATCAGATGCAATAGGTGAGCTTGGATCAGATACCGTTCTGTATTGTCTATGTGTTTCCTTTGTTTAAATTATGGTAAAATAAATAAAACAAAACTTACCATTTTAACCATTTTTAAGTGCATAGTTCAGGGGCATTAGTATACTCACACTATTGTGCAACCATCACCACCTTCCAGCTCAACCCCAGAACTATTTCATCTTCCCAAATTGGAGCTCTGTACCCATTAAACAGGGCTCCCTTGGTGGCTCAGTAGTAAAGAATCCGCCTGCAATGTAGGAGACCCAGGTTCTATCCCTGGATCAGGAAGATCCTCTGGAGAAGGAAATGACAACTCACTCCAGGATTTTGCCTGGAGAATCCCATGGACAGAGGAGTCCAGGAGGCTACAGTCCATGGGGTCAAAAAGAGTTGGACAGGACTGAGCGACTAAAACTACCACCACCATCACCCATTAAAGAGCTCCTTATTCCTCCTCTGCCTCTGGCCACCACCATTCTACTTTTAAAATACTTATTTATTTGGCTGCACCAGGGGCTTCCCTGGTGGCTCCGCGGTAAAGAATCCGCCTGCAATGCGAGAAATCCAGATTTGATTCCTGGATCAGGAAGATCTGCTGGAGAAGGAAATGGCAACCCACTCCAGTATTCTTGCCTGGAGAATCCCATGGATAGAGAAGTCTGGTGGGCTACATTCCATGGGATCCCAATGAGTCGAGCACAACTGAGCAAATAAAACCACTACCACCTATGTTCCAGGTGTTAGTCAAGGAACGCATGATCTTCCATCTTTGTTTCCGGCATGTTTCTGACCAGGGGTCAAACCCTGGCTCCCTGCGTTGGCAGTATGTACTCTTAGCTACTGGACCACCAGGGAAGTTGCCTGCTTCCACCTTTGACTCCTGTGAATCCAGCTGCTCTGAACGTGATGTACAAATATCCGGTCGATTCCCTGCTTTCGGTTCCTTTGGGTGTCTGTCCAGAAACGGAATTGCTGGATCACATGGTAATTCTATGTGTAATCTTTGGAGGAAGTTCCTTTGGAACTTTACCCTCTATTGTAAGTCACCTCCATGGTGCTGGTCTCTGTTTCTTCTACAAAACATGAGGTGGAGGGGAAAGACGAGATGAGAGTGAGAGAGGGGAGGCTGAGGCTGAGATGGGATGGAAAATGGATAAGCAGAATGTGTGGTCCATGCTCACCCTGGAATATGACACAGCCATGAAAAGGAGTGAAGCTCTGACACAGGCTACAGCGTGAATGCTCTTTGAACACACAATGCTTAGCGAGAGAAGCAGACACAAAAGGACGCACTGTCTTAGTCTGATTGGGCAGCCATGGCAAAATAGAAGGCTGGGGCTTCAGCAACAGAAATGAGTTTCCTACAGCTCTGGAGGCCAGACGTCTGAGATGAGAGTGTCTGGATGGTCAGGTTCTGGTGAAGTTCTGTTCTTGGTGGGGGCTGGGGTCTTCACTGCATCGTCACATGGAGAAAGGGCTGAGGGGGCTCCTTGGGAGTCTCTTTTATAAGAGCATTAATCACATTCCTGGGGTCTCTACTCTTATGATCTCATCACCTCCTCAAGGTCCCCCTTTCCTCCCACCATCACCTTGGAGGTTAGGTTTCACCATGTGAATTTTGGAGGGACACCAACATTCAGCCCAGAATAACCACAAACTATATGATTCCATTTACAAGAAACATCCAGTACAGGCAAACCCAGAGAAGTGGGTGAGTGGTGCTAGGCACTGGGGGAGGGGAAGGGCAATGGGAGGGCCTCAATAAACCCTGCATTTTAGGATGTTCAGGAATAAGCCAGTTCTGACTCCTTGTTGGAACTGTTTCTTTGACTTGCTCTATGTTTATTTTGTTACTATAATCACACAGAATGGTCTGCCTCAGAGAATCCTGCCCCTCTGCTTGACTGTTAAAATAAAGTGCCTTTGTTCAGGAGAAATTAACACATCCCCTGCCTGAGGCTTGCTGTTGTTCTATAAGATATGTTGTTCTATAAGATATGATTAATGGCCTTTTTAGTTTGTTTCCTCATCTCCTCCATGTTTAATCCATGAAAGAACCTGGCATCCAGTCCCTGACAAAATGGTTATTTGGAGACATTAATTGGCCATCTTCTTCGTCAGCCAGCCCTCAGAATGCAGTCCTATTCCTTGCCTCCACACCTCATGTCATGCAGGGAGCAAAGCAAGTTTGGACTTCTGCGTGTCCACACCAGAGGGACCCCTGACCTTGCTCTTAACCTCTGCCCTCAGCTGATTTTAATCTGCACCCTAAGCCATTCTATGCCAGAAGGTAAAAAGTAAAGTAAAAAGTTTATTGCAAAGAAAACAGAAAGGTGCACGGGTGAGCTCAGAGAAAGACATCCCTTTGGAAGTTTAAATCCTTTTTTAAGGGCGTAGTTCTCACGGTCTTTGCCTTCCCTCAGGCCAATCATCTTGCTTTGTTCCCCTGACCCATTTGTCTGTACAGCATCTGACTCTACGCCAAATACATCCCCTATCTGGTGTTTACTCTTATAACACCATTCCCCTTGTAGTTACACATCAGAAAGAAGACCACCAACTGCCCAGACTCAATCAGTGAGTTACTGACACCAGTTTATGACTGTCGCTGAAACAATGCAAGAGGAAGAAATCGAGATCCTGTCCCCTTTGTTCCTCATCACTGACTCCTGACTGCGAGCCCTCCTCTTCTATGAGCCCCTAAACTCCTCATGGGGGGCACAGTTCTTGAAGCTTTAGCCTACTGTGTTTCCCTCTTTGCCAACTGAGAATTAAAGCCACTTTCTATTTCCTCCAAACTCTGTCTCCATATTTTTTATTTGGCTTCACCTGGCAGGGAAAGCCAAGATTTTGGCCAGCAGCAATTCTAGCTCTTGGCTGTTGTCAACCGTGCTGCCCTGAAAGGAAGGGTGCGCGGGTCATTGTGAATTCTGATCTTCCCTGGGTCTAAGCCCAGACGTGGGATTGTTGGACCATATGGTTTCTGGATGTTTAGTTTATAAGTGTCACACGAGTGTATATTCTTCAATTCTTTGTCTCGTCACAACAAAGATTTGGAGTGATGGACATTAAAGTCCCCTTGGCGTGTCACAGCTGTCAGGTCTTGGATAGCCCGTGTTATAACTCTCAGGTCTCGAATGGACCATGTTATAGCTCTTACACAAATCAGTGTTACAGCTCAGTGTTACGGCTCTATTTTATTTAGAAGATACCAGGAAAATCCATCTTCGAGGCGTGAGGACACGTCGATCCAAAGACAGGAGGAGAAGAACGCCCCAGCGCGCAGGGGTGGGGGGGGAGCTGGCTTTGGCTCTTCTATTTACGTTTATCTCTCCCTGGGCCTGTCCTATGTAAACTGGGCCAGCCTGGGGTGTTGTTTGTTTTACCTGAGGTCCTCACTCCGGTCCTCGGACCTTCTTTTGTTTCATTTTCGTGGGCTTTTCCCTTCCTTGTCTGTAGCCACTGCCATTTTGGACTCCTTTTTCCTGTTTTACCTACCTAACATAAGGAATCTCCTTGCTGGTTTTGATGGTTTCTACACCCATTTACCTCCACACCAAGAGTGTAGGAGTGTTCCCTTTTGCCTCCATGCTCTGCCAGTCGGATTCTCTGTAGATGTTTTAGATGGTGGCCATTCTGACCCGTGTGAGGGGCCTTCTCATACCATGAGAAGTTTTGATTTGCCTGGGCTTAGTAGTTAGTGAGCAGAGACCCTTTCCCGGCGCTTTTTGATCTTGTGCAGCACAAGTACAGTTTGCCTCTTGAAAGTTGGCCCTGTTTGAATTCCTTCACAGTGATTTACCCCAAGACATAGCTGAAGGACAGGTGTCATTAACAGACCTCCGGGCCTTGTGAATATTTAGAGCCCAACAGCACCTGTTTTAAAGTTGTTCTGGAAAGCAGGCCTGAGGAAACAGCTTTACTTCCTGTACAACTCTGGTCCTCAGGCAATGAGTCTTATGGAAAACTCTGCTCCTGAATCATCAACTGAGGGGAATGTGCCAGAAGAAACACCCAAGGCTTGGGTCTCTTTTCTCCTCACCCTTACCCTTTATCCCCAGGATACACCAATTTCTGGAACACCACTCTGCTGAGGGTGCTATCGTCTGTCAGTGGGGCAGCCCTAAGGACACAGGCTTGAGTTGGGAAAAAGGGGACACGTGGTGCCCAGGGGACCGTGCAGAGCTTTTCCAGCCCAGAGGCCACCATTTTGGGGGTGAAGTGGGCGTGGTTTGTCTGCAGCTGGGCCCACCTGGCTCTGGAGATTGGGTGCTCATGCAGATAACAAGAGGCCCTCCAGGTCCATCATAGGGAGCACATTCCTGCCACATGCTCCCAGCTCTGTCNTTGAGTTGGGAAAAAGGGGACACGTGGTGCCCAGGGGACCGTGCAGAGCTTTTCCAGCCCAGAGGCCACCATTTTGGGGGTGAAGTGGGCGTGGTTTGTCTGCAGCTGGGCCCACCTGGCTCTGGAGATTGGGTGCTCATGCAGATAACAAGAGGCCCTCCAGGTCCATCATAGGGAGCACATTCCTGCCACATGCTCCCAGCTCTGTCTGCCTCGAGACCCTCCAGTTTTGAAACCGAAGCCTGCTCAGGCTCCAGGAATGTGACACCAGGCCAGGTCACATGGTGTGAGGGCAAGAGTTAGCATTCTTTATTGCTTTTCTTTTTTGGGTTTTTATTCCCTAATTTGAAATGGAATATGTAGCTGAATGACAAGGTTGTGGTTTTGTTTTGTTTTGTTTTGTTTTTCTTCCATTTTGGATCTGCAGCAACTAGATTCGCTTATACAGAGAGGTTCTTTTCCTCGTTCTTGTCTGGTGCAGAATATTATAGAGTGTTGAATAGGATTCCCGTGTTACACAGTGGTTCCTGGTGGGTTCTTTTTATGTTAGCCCCCCTATGTTAGACTGAAACAGCTCTTTTCTCCCTGACCCACACCTTTATTTTCTGGGGATCATAGTTTCTTTTCTAAGTCTGTGAGACTGATTCTGTTTGGTAAAGAAGTTCATGTGTATCCGTTTTTAGATTTCAGCCAGAAGTAATATATGCTAATAGGTCTCCCTGTGTCCCTCACTTCAGTTAGTATGGTCATCTCTACTTTCTTCTCTAAGGCTGGACATAGCATTACACTCTGCTTCTTTATGGCTGAGTGACGTTGCTTCGTGTCTATGCACCCCATCTGCCTTACCTGTTCATCTGTCCTGCACCTAGATTGCTCCGTGTCTTTGCCCAGGCATAGGATTGCTAGGTCTGAAGGTACTTCTGTATCTTGTTTTTAAGAACCTCCATACTGTTCTCCCTAGTGGATCTCCGTTACACATTTCCAACCACGGTGCAGGAGAATTCACTTCTCTCCACACTGTTTCTAGCGTTTATTTTTGGATATACTTTGAGATGGCCATTCTGACCCGGGTGAGGTTGGACTTTGCTTTCTGTTTGTGTAAGAATTTGTGATGCTGAGCATGTTCTCAGGTGCCTAATCGCAGTCTGTATGTCTTCCTCTAAGAAATACCCATTTCTATGTCTGGCCCATTTGTGTCTTGGGTTGTTTGTGTTTTTGATATTGAGTTGTATGAGCTGTCTGTATGTTTCAGAGGTGAATTCCTTGTGGGTATCTTCGTTTGCAAATGTTTCTTCCCATTCTGGGTTGTGATTGTCTTTCATTTAGGGTTTCCTTTGCTGTACAAATGTTTTCTGGTTAATTAGGTCCCATTTTCTTACTTTTAGTTTATTTTTCATTCATCTAAGAGGTGTATCCATAAAGACCTCACTGTGATTTATGTCTATGTGTATCTTGCCTATGTTTTCCTTAAGCTTTCACAGTATCCATCCTCACATTTGATTTTTATATTCTTTGGAGTTTGTTTTGTGGATGGTGTTAGGGAGTGTTCTAACCTCGTTTTCTTTGCCTCATAACCATCACACCATCCTTCACAGTGTCTGTTACCAATTTATATTCCCAGGATTAGGGGAGGATATTCCCTTTTCTCCACACCTTCACCGGCAGTTATTGTTTGTAGCGTTTCTGAGAATGGCCACTCTGACTGGTGTGAGGTGATTACTTGCTGTGGTTTCGATTTGCATTTCTAATATTTAACAATGTTGACATCTTTTCATGAGATTCTTTTTAAAGGGTCAAAAGTTTTATATTCTGTGAAAAAGGACAGAATGATCTCATTTCATTTTCAAGGCAAACCATTCAACATCACAGTAATCCGAGTCTATGTCCCAACCACTGATGCCAAAGAAGCCACGTTGAACGGTTCTGTGAAGACCTACAAAACTGTCTAGAA
>SJYV01034605.1:0-26263 GCA_006410875.1 Neotragus pygmaeus | reverse complement strand
AAAAAAAAAACCACATAACTTCTACAAATCTAGAAATACATAGCATCTAAAAAGTAAATACAATTCTTCAATAGCACCAAATATCCAATTCCTCTTTCTTTAATTGTTTGATATATTTTTTACAGTTTCTTTGAAGAGTGGTCCACATAAAGTC
Organism: Neotragus pygmaeus; assembly: GCA_006410875.1. Lineage (NCBI taxonomy): Eukaryota > Metazoa > Chordata > Mammalia > Artiodactyla > Bovidae > Neotragus > Neotragus pygmaeus. Next base: position 26,109 of record SJYV01034605.1, on the reverse strand, counting down.
CATTTCAGTGGGTTGATATGTCAGTTTAATCTATTTTAACTTATAGATCCCCCATCTCTCCTTTCTCCCCTGGTAATTTTTGCTTGCTGAAAAAATTAGATGGTTACCCCTGTGGTTTCCTACTGCCTGGATTTGCTGACTTCATCCCCATAGTGTCAGTTAACATGTTTATCTGACCTCTGTACTTCTCGTAGTTCTTTCTTGAGACTTAATCACTTGCAATTTTCTTGTTTATTTGTTTCTTTTTTTGACAAGGCTACTTCATAGGTGGTGTTGCATGCTCTGTCAGAAGTTACAAGTCTGCTGGTCTTTTTTTGTGAGATTAGTAGCTATTTGATAATTGTTATTGCCTAGATCATCATTTGCAAACTGATGATATTCAAATGCTGTTTTAAGAATTACTTTTATGATATACAAATAAAATTAATAATTACATTCTTATTTGTTTTTTAACTGTAATACTTCTACAAAATGATGTGTCCTCTCTTCTTTTTCTCTCTCTCTTTTTTTAAAACTGTAACCATAATATACCTNTAAGAATTACTTTTATGATATACAAATAAAATTAATAATTACATTCTTATTTGTTTTTTAACTGTAATACTTCTACAAAATGATGTGTCCTCTCTTCTTTTTCTCTCTCTCTTTTTTTAAAACTGTAACCATAATATACCTACAGTTCTTATAAGAAAGTCAGGAAAAACGTCTGACTCATTATCTATCATTTTCAAAAAACTGAGTTGGTTCCCCAGCAGACTCCAAGGTGGATTTTGGAGGGGAAGGGTACAATACTGAATGCATAGATTTAAACATTTTTATGTATTTCAATCTATTATAGTTAATATTATTATTGGTATTTGGCCATCTTTGATTAGTGGGAGTCTATTCAAATTGGCTATTAAGTCTTTCAATGTGACTCTAGTAGTTCTTTATAGATTCCTTGGTTTCTCAGACTCATTGCCCCCAAACCTGGATCCAGCCATTTCTCCAAGGAGCTTCTGTTCTTATAGTGAAAGATGGTGGTTAGAGACCAAAACCAGAGGCTAAAATTGCTCAGTACCACAGGGTTGGCCATAGTTTCTAAGTCTTTTCACTGATCAGAGTTAGGAAATGGATATATATTTATTTTATGTTGACCTACAACCAACAACATGATTACTGAAATGACTTGAAATTCTTTTCACAGTACTCTTCTGCATCCCCACTAGGGATTACTGTGATTTTAAAAGTCACTTGGAATAGTTCTTCTCTGTGTGATTATACCATAAATTTGAAACATAGTTGGATTCATTTGTTTCTTTTTCTTTTTGATTTTTAGAGCTTTCTCTTTAAGATTTAATTTTGTTTTATAATTCTCTAAAATATTTGCATGGTCCCAAAGTCATCTCCACATAACAAGATAAATTAAAACAACTCTAGTGTCTATTTCTTTTCCCTCTACCTGCTTCCTGTAAGTGATCATTTAAAAACATATTAGACAGATTTTTTTTTTCAATTATAAGGGAATATGTATGCATGTACTCATATCCCTTCCTCTTTCTTAGATAAGTGGTAAATAACACACATATTCTCTCCACCTTGCTTTTTAACCCAATAATATATCTTGGAGATTTTCCATAATAGTTTACAGAGTTATTTCTCATTTCTTTTGTGGATATATAATTTATAGCTTATTCAGCTAGTCCCCTCCTGATAGGTAGTTGGGTTGCTTCCAATTTTTTGCCATTATTCATAGAATTGAAATAAAGAGCCTTATGCATACTTCTTGTTCATGTTTTTGCCAGTGTGTTATTGGGAGAGAGTCTTAGAAGTGGGACTGCTGGATCAAATTCAATATACATAAATGCATATAAATTCGTATAGATACTGCCAAATTCTTCTTCACAAGTGGTTGCAATATTTTCTGTTCCCATCAGTATTAGATTAACTTCCCTAGAGCTTCACCTTGGCATCCCAGGTATCACATTTATCACATGGTAAATAATCCTCATGACAGTGTGGGAGACGAAGAGATGTGGGTTCAATCCCTGGGTTGGGAAGATTCCCCTGGAGTAGGAAATGGCAGCACACTTCAGTATTGCTAGGAAAATCTCATGGGCAGAGGAGCCTGGCGGACTACAGTCCATGGGATCGCAAAGAGTCGGACATGCCTGAGCAACTGAGGACAGCTCAATACAGAGCTTCACCAACAAAATACACTGACACCTTTGTGGAGCTTTGCCAATCTGATAGATATAAATGGTATCTCAGGTAGGTTTTCGTTTAGTTTTATTTTTTGTATTTTACTATTATGACTGAAATTGAGCATTTTTTATGTGGTTAAAAATCATTTTAACTTTAGAGAGGAGAGTTCAAGATGGGGGAACACTGTGCACCCGTGGCTGATTCATGTTGATGTATGGCAAAAACCATCAGAATATTGTAAAGTAATTATCCTCCAATTAAAAGAAATTAATTGATCGTAAATTTTTTTCTTTTAATTTTTTATGTAAATGGTCCATTCATATCTCTAGCCCACTTCAAAATAAGAGTGTTGCTGACTTTTTTAAATCCTCAATTTTAAATGCTGTCTATGTAATGGAGATATTAACCCTTTAGATTCTAAGTTGCAAATACTTATTTTTTAGTTTGCCATTTATTTTTCCGTTATGCTTATGTTGTTGTTTGAGAATGCAAAATTTTAAAAATTTTGGTAACAAATTTATCAATATTTTAAAATATCAGTAAGTTTGCTTTTAGATTTTGAATTATATCAAGAAAAAATGTCCCCACAGCCAAGTTATAAAGAATTTAGCCTTGTATGGCTTCCTCTTTTACATTTAAATCTAGAATGAATTTGGAATTGATCCTAGAATATAGTGAGGAATGGATACGATTTTATTATTTTCCTTATGACTATCCAGTTTCCTGAATACCATTCACTGAAAAGGCTTGGTTGCAAAGGCTGCCTTGATCAATACTAATTTCCATATGCAGTGGGATTACTTTTAAGTTTTGTCTTATGTTTCAGTGGCCTATCCTTTGTTTACTTTAATCATTGAGACTTTCTAGTATGTTTTATTATCTGGAAGAGCTTTCTCTTCTTCTTTTTTAGTCTTTCATCTTGGCTCTTCTTGCCTTTTTCCTCATACAAATGAAATTTATAAAGAACCCATCTAGCTCTAAAAAAGCAATGTTACTATTTAAAAAATTAGAATTGCATTAAATTTATAAATCAATAGGGAAAACTGGCATCTTTATGCTTTCACGTCTTTATATTTCGGTGCATGGTATTTCTTTCCATTTGGGTCTTTCAGGAGAGTTTTATGGTGGTCTTATATAGATTTTGGACATTTCTTGTTAAATTCATTTAAAGGCATTTCATTTTATTTTTTGCTATCATAAGTAAGATTTTTCTCTTTCATTGTCTTTTTTTTGTTATTTATAGATACAATGGCATTGACTTTTAAGTAACCTGGTACTTTACTAAAATTATGTTATTGTTTGTGTTAAAGTTTTCACATGGAACTTTTCAGATACTCCAGAAAGACCAGCATTTTCCCTCTTGTATTCAAAGTCTTGGTGCTTTCCAATTGTTTTCTGATCACATTGGCTACTACCTCTGACCAGTGTTACACAGTAGTAGAGATAGAACTCATCCTTTTCTTTTTAATTTCTTCAGGAAGGCTACCAGTGTTTTCTTCTTTGAGACAATTTATCATTGAAGAAAGTGTCCAAATACCCTCATTATCCAGATGAGGAATCAAGATGTAGAGCGATCAAGGAAGAACTTGTCTTCAGGTCTGTGGGGCCTCAGTCTCCCCGGCTTAATAATTCCCAGTCTTTACAGCATGCTCCTATTTTTCATTATCTAGACTCCTCTGCCTGCTTCCTCAATATGGACCTGACGTTTTAACAGATCTTAAGAGATTTAAGAGTGACTTAACTTAGTGTGTGGGAAGGGCCTAGAGGCCCCAACTGACAGGACTGTCTCTCCCTTATTTTCTTCAGCAATTCTGCTCCCTCTCAGAGACTCCATGTAGCAAAAGAAGAGCCTCCAAGAAATCAAAACAACTTTTCTTAGAAAGCAGCTTACTGACTACCTATATTACTCAATCAAGAGCCTCAGGCCTCCTTCCCCTTACCTCCTTCCATCCAAGGTATTTCTCCAATCTTACACATCACTCTTCCTCAGAGGAACTCTCAATGTATCTCTCTCTCTTTAGTTACATTTTGGTACTTTAATGTCCCTTATAGATCTACTAACAGAGTGACTACCTTAAGGGCCTGCTCTCACTTCAGAAATTGTATCTATCGAGAAACAGACTGAGTGGTTTGTCTTGGGTAAATGTATTCAAGCTTTAAGGGGTTCTAAAACTGCTCAGGTTCTTCCTCTCTCTGCCTTTCAGGGATAGCAGGTTGTGAATCACAACAGTGACCCTGTGGCCTTTCATTTATTTAGTGGGGGAGGGTTCTTTTCATATCTTTTTTTTTTTTTAACCAAAACAAAACAAAAACCTGCTAGGACCACAAGTGCTGTGAGGAGAGAAACCTGGCCTAGATCTAGATTCCCTGTTTCTGGTAGTTTCCCCAAACAGGTAGATCCTCAGAGTACGGACTCTTTCTCTGCAAGGGACAGAAAGAGAGACTGTGAGAGTGGGGGAAATATTAAAATCAGGCCCATCTGAAATTTGAATCCTTTTGCCTTTTGATAGCTTTGACTTCTTGCCTCCAGCTGACAGCCCTTGACTTTGGAGGTATAGCCGCTGTTTTCTCCCATGGAGACCACTAATTTCGGTGGAGACTTAAGCCTCCATGGTCCCCGTTCCTCCGCCTGCAGCCTCTCCACAGCGCTGGCCTCTGCTCACTCGCGGGGCTCTGACTGTGGCTGCCCCATCTCTGTTCCTGCTCCTTTCATGAGCAGCTCTGAGGCAGGGAGGCTGCCTAATTCCAAGCTTGCAGTGGGCCTATTTGAGGATGAAAGGGCCTGATGTTGCCGCCAGAACTTCTTACCAGCGTTATTCACTTGGCATGAAGTCAGAGCACTAAGCAAGGCCAGAGAGGGAAAGGACCACCTTCTGCCTGAGCTGGTGCTCGGGTCCTCCTTGACCCTTTGGCCACCGTCTGGGAGTTCTTCCATCTGTTTCACTGCTGAGCAGAAGTAGCTGAGAGTTTCTATACTAACACAGCTGAGTCCCTGAGAAAGAGGCTTGAGCGTGATAAAGGACTTCCTATGCATTTAGCTCTAACGAGGACAGGCTTCATACTTTGTGAACCCCAGTGCAAAATGAAAACACAGAGCTCCTTGTGCTTTCCCGCTTTCAAAAAGCAGGAAAAGGGGCGCCTTGAAAGGTATTAGAATTTTCCCTTCTTTCTGGTTTTTCTCTTGACCTGTCATGCTCATTTTTGCTGTTTAATCTTGTAATCCTTCAAATACAGGGGTAATCAAGGCACAAATGCAACCTTCACAGGCACCCAGGGGGCTGTGCCCTGTGATTTGGGGGAGCTGTGAGGCCCGCTACTATGGGGTTACCCAGCTACTGGACTGATGTGCTAGGTCCTGGCCAGGGGTGGGGAAGTCCAGCCAGGCATCTCCCTTTTTACAGACTGGCCACCCTGACATGGAGGACAAGGGACCCCTAAGAATACTGAACCTCAGTACTATGCTGTAGGCACCTGGATCGAGGTGGGGGTGAAATGCTCACCTTTCTCCTGTCACTTGCCTGTTGAATGAACCGTGGTGCTGCGTCTCAGATCTGCCCCCCTGAGATACCACCCTGACCCTCCCTGCCCCTGTGACCAGGCTTTTTCTGGGGGTGGGGCATGGAGGGGTGGTCAGGAGAGGCCTTGAGTTGCAAGGGGTCGCAGGACCTGGCTGTCCCAGAGGGACAGGGGAGCCGAGGCTCCAAGTCCCTGACACACGCTTCACTGTGCTAATGGACTTCACTTACAAAACCCGAATTCAAAGAAACAGCTAGTGAAAGTTTCAATATGGCAGGTGCATGAAGGCTAGGAAGCAACAGTTAGAACTGGACATGGAACAACAGACTGGTTCCAAATAGGAAAAGGAGTACATCAAGGCTGTATATTGTCATCCTGCTTATTTAAATTATATGCAGAGTACATCATGAGAAACGCTGGACTGGAAGAAACACAAGCTGGAATCAAGATTGCCAGGAGAAATATCAATAACCTCAGATATGCAGATGACACCACCCTTATCGCAAAAAGGGAAGAGGAACTAAAAAGCCTATTGATGCAAGTGAAAGAGGAGAGTTAAAAAGTTGGCTTAAAGCTCAACATTCAGAAAACAAAGATCATGGCATCCAGTCCCATCACTTCATGGGAAATAGATGGAGAAACAGTGNCTCTCCAGCATTTATTGCTTGTAGACTTTTGGATAGCAGCCATCTGACTGGTGTGAAATTAATAGAAATTAATTCTGGAATTAATAGAAAATAAATTCCATTACAGATTTTGCTCTCAAGAATCTTGGGTTTATACTCCACTTAGGAATGTGAGATTGTGGCAACCTAGTAATATCTCAGCCTCAGTTTTCTCTTCCATAAAATAAGCATAATTCCTATCTTATAGGGCTGTTATAATTATTAGGGACAATGTATGCAATAATTTGGAACAATGTCTAGAATATAGAAGATGCTCAGTAAATGATAACTGCAGCTGTTTTTACTCTCAATTTTAAACTCCTAGATATCAGGGGTAGTGTCTTTCCACAGTGATTTTCAGATAGAAAGTATGCAAAAATATTTGTAAAAAAAAAAATAGGTGATTCCCTATAAATCCTTTTCATAGTTATAAATCCTTTTCATTGACTGAATTGTTTAGAAGAACAAATTTGAACTTAGATGAGAACTAGGAAAAGTAATGGATGCTCTAGAAATGGATATGGAGGAAACATCTTCACCAGAGAGATACAGAAGAGGAAGAATTGTAAGAATTTGGTCAGAAAGTGTAATGATGAGGGTGGAGGTAGGGAGTCTTTGAATAATTGAACTTCCAAGCTTTAATGAGTCAGGGAAAATGTGAGAAGCAAGTTTAGAGTGGAGAAGAATTTAAATAGTTTAGTTTGAGACATGTTAAGTTTAGTGTGTGTTAGGTAGCTAGAGTTGTTTAGTTGCTAAGTCATGTCCAACACTTTGCAACCCCATGGACCTGTCAGGCTCCTCTATTCGTAGTGTTTTCCAGGCAAGAATACTGGAGTGGGTTGCCATTTTCTTCTCCAGGGAATCTTCCCAGCCCAGGGATCTAACTTGAATCTCCTGCACTGGCAGGTGGATTCTTTACAACTGAGCCACCAGGAAAGCCCAAAGTAGCAAGATACATGAGTCTAAATAGATGGCCTGTAGAGTGTTTCAGAGAGACACTCTCTTGAGAGAGTGAACAAAGGAAGTTCAGAGCTTTTGGCAAGTATATTAAGAATAAGAAGTTTTGAAGTAGTTTTTTAGGCCTCATTAAATCATAGTTTTTTAATGGGTTATATGAGAACTCTAAGCTGTACTTTAGAAAAAATCCTAAGAATTTCCTCCCACCTCAAATGTATAGACCTACTTTTCTAATTTGATACTAACTTACAATATTTTACTGGTCTTTTATTTTGAGAAGCATGTTGAATTTTTAAAAAGTGACAAAATGGAAAATTAAGTCTCATCTGATAACATTAAATCCCAGTAATTTAACACAATAGAAAAATTATCATAGTGCTATTATAAGTAGAATTGTGATATTTTTCTATATTCTTAAAGATTATATCATTTCCTTGCCCTTTTCTTAAAACAAAATAGATTAGCTAATTTTATCCTCCGTGATGAGAACGTAGGTGTCATTTTCAGGCAAACAACCACTCTGCGTTAGCTGCTCTCTTCATGGGGTTTAGCTAAAGGTCTGCTCTCTTCCTCTGCCCAAATTTGCCCTCCCTCCTACAAAATTCTGGCTCAACTGGCCAATTAGGAAGCCTCAGTGTCTTAGGGGAAAAAACTTCTGAAAGCTGAAAAACCACTGCTTAAAAAAAAAATTCTGCTTCCCCACAACTACCGAAGAAGAAATTAAAAAAATTAAGTTATATCAAATAAACTGAGTTTTAGGAAACTTGTATATGAGGTTGCTGTTATTCCTATGAGGCTTCTCTGGTGGCTCAGTGGTAAAGAATCCACCTTCAGTGCAGGAGATATGAGTTCAGTCCCTGAGCTGGGAAGATCCCCTGGAGAAGGAAATGGCAACCCACTCCAATATTCTTGCCTGGAGAATCCCATGGACANTCAGTGGTAAAGAATCCACCTTCAGTGCAGGAGATATGAGTTCAGTCCCTGAGCTGGGAAGATCCCCTGGAGAAGGAAATGGCAACCCACTCCAATATTCTTGCCTGGAGAATCCCATGGACAGAGGAGCCTGGTGGGCTACAGTCTTTGGGTTGCAAAGAGTAGGAGGTGACTTAACGACTAAACAGCAACAACAATAACAATTGTTGCTGTAACAAATTACAACAAACTTAGTAGTTAAAAACAACACAAATTTGTTATTTTATAATTCTGGATGTTAAAAGTCCAAAACGACTCTGAGCAGATTAAAATCAAAGTGTTGGCAGGACTTCAGTTCTTTTCAGATTGTCTATCGTGTAATCTGTTTGCTTGCCCTTTCCAGCTTCCAGAGGTTGCCTGCAGTTCTTGGCTTTTGACCTGCTTCTATCTTCACAGCCAGCAATAGTCAATCAAATCTTTTTGCTCTGCGTAGTTCTGACACTGACGTTTTAAATCTCTCTCTTTTCTATTTCTAAGGATTCTGGTAAGGACCTGGATAATTCAGAATAGTCTCTTCATCTCAGGATCCACTGACTCACAAACTTTATCTGCTCCTTTAATTCCTCTTTTTCATGTGACTGGTATTCACAGGTTCTGGTGATTCATATGTGGGCATTTTAGGGTGGGCACTGTTATTCTACCTATTGTACCTCTTATGGCAGAAAGTGAAGCGGAACTAAAAAACCTCTTGATGAAAGTGAAAGTGGAGAGTAAAAAGTTGGCTCAAAGCTCAACATTCAGAAAACGAAGATCATGACATCTGGTCCCATCACTTCATGGGAAATAGATGAGGAAACAGTGGAAACAGTGTCAGAAATAGTGTCACTTTATTTTTTCGGGCTCCAAAATCACTGCAGATGGTGATTGCAGCCATGAAATTAAAAGACACTTACTCCTTGGAAGAAAAGTTATGACCAACCTAGATAGCATATTGAAAAACAGACATTACTTTGCCAAAAAAGATCCATCTAGTCAAGGCTATGTTTTTTCCTGTGGTCATGTATGGATGTGAGAGTTGGACTGTGAAGAAGGCTGAGTGCTGAAGAATTGATGCTTTTGAAGTGTGGTGTTGGAGAAGACTCTTGAGATTTCCTTGGACTGCAAGGAGATCCAACCAGTCCATTCTGAAGGAGTTCAACCCTGGGATTTCTTTGGAAGGAATGATGAAACTCCAGTACTTTGGCCACCTCATGCAAAGAGTTGACTCATTGGAAAAGACTCTGATGCTGGGAGGGATTGGGGGGAGGAGGAGAAGGGGACGACAGAGGATGAGATGGCTGGATGGCATCACTGACTTGATGGACATGAGTCTGAGTGAACTCCAGGAGTTGGTGATGGACAGGAAGGCCTGGTGTGCTGCGATTCATGGGGTCACAAAGAGTCGGACACGACTGAGCGACTGAACTGAACTGAACTGAGACTTAAACCCCAACTTTGGGGTCTATTAGAGTTTGGGCTCCATAGTGCGGCAGTGGGTCTGCCCCCATGAAGCTGGCCCTGACTCTGACCCCAGTTCTTCCAAGGCTGATAAACTTACACAGTGAAGGGGGAGGGAGACGATCTCCCCAGGCTGCTCACTGGACTGCTGTGCTGTGAACTCCTGAGCCCCGTCCGGGGTCACATTCCATGCTGGGGCTTTGTCCACAGGGACGACACTCTCTTTTCCCCTCTCGCCCTCTTCCTTGTTCTTCTGAAAGTATGCCTGTGTCTCCTCGAGGTTGGTGGTGAAAACTCTTGGTGGAGGTGGAGAGGCTGTGGGAGGCTCTGGGGCAGGGGGGCCTCTTCCCAGGAAAGCTCTGGGAGCTCTCCATTAACACTATCCCCTCTGAATCTTTTTTCTTTTTTCCTTCTCAAACAGCTACAGTGTTGGACATGAAATCATGCTTGGTACATGCTCTGAACTTCTCCACTGCTCCTATAGCTGAGTCTGAGAAGGTTTCACTGAAATGGACTTCCCAGCCCATCCTACTCGTGGGTGACAGGGGTCCATGTTGGGTTCTGTTGGGGGCCCAGACTAGGGAGAAGGGGACATTTTTCTCTAGGTGTCCAACCACCATTCAGTCCCTTTAGGGCTCAGTTACTGAGAGCTTGACCCCAGGCCTTAAGCACAATGTGGGTCCTGAGGAGCCAAAGAAGATCAGGGAGGGCTTCACAGCAGAGGTGCCATTGAAATGGACTTGAAGGATGAGGAGGAGGTGCAAAGAGGGGAGGAAGTGGCTGCAGGTGGAGGAGAGTGGGCTGCCAAGCGTACAGGAGCGTTGTGAAGTGTCAGGAAGGCTGGGGACAGGTGTTTGGAGAGACAGGCAGGAAGCTCCAGGCCAAGAAATCCAAGTGAGGGCAGAGAAGTCCAGGAGCACTCGGCATGTGTGGCTGCCTCTCAGCCCCCATGAGGAGAAGGCGGCACATTCTGAAACAAATGGGCTGTGGAGGTGCGGGGGGCTGATCTCAAGGCCAAAAGGGGTAGAGTGCCTGGGGGACGGGTCCCTCCTGAGCCCTATGGGGACTGGCGGGTGGGAGTCCAGGGCTCCATGACCTGCACCCAGGGAGGCAGTGGGCCCCACTCCCTGAGGGAAGGCATCATTTCTCAGTGCCTGGAAGCTGGGCCTGCTGTTTGGGGATAGATAGGGCTTAGGAGGGAGCGATCTCCCGCGGCCCTTGGGGATGAGGACACTGCTTGGGGATTGGGGAGTAAGGGGTCCTTTTAAGGCCCCATGGTCCCAGTAGCAACCCCAGGGCCCATGGCCCAGCTCCCAGGGGGAGCTCCACCTGCAGCCACTTCCTCCCCTCTTTGCACCTCCTCCTCATCCTTCAAGTCTATTTCAATGGCAGCTCTGCTGTGAAGCCCTCCCTGATCTTTGTGTCTTTGAGGATACCACGCTGCACGCACACAGCCCTTCATAGTCCATGCAGCCCCCTTTCACATCTTATTTCAGTTCATGCTCATAGTGGCCCCTTTCCACTGATGAGGTGTTCATCCATCTCAAAGACAGGGAAAGGGAGGTGTGGGGTGGATGTGCCCCTCACATGGACCAACCATATTTGAAGGGAACTGGTCCCTCTCAGTGCTGACCATCGATCGTGTATGTGGCTCTAGGTATCTGCAGTGCCAGGAGTGAAACTGTCTTTCTAGGCTGTTAGCCACTGATTTTACCAAGTACATGACATTCAGTTAACCCCCTAACAGCTCCACACAGTAGATATAGTGACGCCCAAATTGCAAATGAGGAAACAAGCTCAGAGAAGTTACATAACTCACTCAAAGCCACCCAGCTGGAAGGGAGCAGAGCCAACATCCAAATTCAGGTTCCCCTGACCTTTCCAGGTGCCTAAGTGAGCCTAGTATGTGAGGGCCTAGACACGCAAACGACACAGGACCACATGGCAACCGCCGCAGTGGATGTGTGTGCAGGCTGTCACGAGGCCACAGAGGCACAGCCAGGCCGAGCACACGTAGGGTGTTCGTGGCCTCCCAGGTGGGTGGTGTGGCTGGGACAGGGGTGACTTTGGGAGGGCCCTGTGGACTGAGCTCAGGGTTGTGGATTTAGTCCTGTCGGTGAGAAGAAGCCCAGAGGGTTCGGGCAGGGTCATAACGCAGAGTTTGCATTATGGGTTACATGTGTCCAAAAGACCACTCTGGTGACTGGGTGGAGAATACCAGGTAGAGAGAAGGTGTTAGTAAAACTGAAGGGGGAGGCCTGGAGGCGGATAGCCCACATGGGTCAGTTTTGCAACAGCAACAGAGGAAAAACTGTGTCTTTCTCAGATATGTAGGATTTTCTTTTCTTTTTTTGGATGAAACAGAGCTAGATATGGCTGGAGGACTGGGCCATATGATACAGAAATAATTCCAGGTTGTTCTAACTTAATCTTCAAGTCCATGTTTCATAAAAGAGGAAAAAGGGAACTCTGTATTCATAGCTAGAATCTCAAGTCACTTAAAATGAAAATGGCCCCTATTTGGGGGCTGACTGTCTTGGTGTCCAGCCCACAGCTCTGTACCTGTACCACTCTCAATATGCACTTTTCTGATCTGTAGTCTACCTATGGGCAGGACTTATGCAACTTATTTATCTATGGACTTGCTGGAACACCCATGGCACTATTATACCCATTTTTCAGATAAGGAAACTGAGGTTCAAAGAAGTTGGGTAAGCTGCTAAAGCCTCTGAAGCCAGATTAAGTCAGTCTCTGTTGACTATGGAGTAAGTTTTGTCACTGTACTTTTTGACTTAGGAATTGGGACATTTGACTTATGAACAGTCTGTGTGGCAGCTGAGTGCAAGAAATTATCTGGCAGGAGCTGAAATATTGGAATATTCCAATAAATAAATATTGGAATATTCCAATAAAGAAATATTGGAATAGGGGCATTCTGATGGCTTATAGGACACAAATATTTGGAATTATTACTGTTGGAGAGAACCCTGGAGGAACGGCTGGCCGAGATCTGTCAGCTTCAAGGCCCAGGCTGCTCTGAGATGGCTCTCCCCCCAACACAGATGGATGGGAGCAGAACAGCAGCTCTGAGGAAGAGCCGAGAGGACAGTGCTGGGTGTCCTGTGTTCTGCGCTGTCTGCCGGGCACCAGCTGGCTGTGGGGGAGCCTCCTGGGGGTGAAGCGGGAGGCAAGAGGGGCAAATGGGGAGCCCCTGAGTGTGTCTGCCCAGCACCACCCAGTCAGACACGAAAGAAGGTCTGTGACATCTCCCTGGGAGCTGTGTACTGAGCCTTAGGGTGCAAGGGGTCTGAGCTGGCAGTTCCTGGCTGGACTAGAGGCTGATTTAGCTCAGAGGAATGCCAAGGCCAGCATTTGTGGGAGGAGGGGGACAGAGAAGCCAGCCACCCACAAAGAGACAGACGAAATGTGTAAAGCTGGCTGCGGGCCCAGTGTCAGAACCACAGGCTGCAAGCAGATGTGACTGATGATCTGTGTCCTGCAGAACCACCCTGGAGAGCAGGTCCTGATCAAGCAAGGAGAGAACCTCTGTGCCCTGCCCTGGTAAATAAGGTAGCCACCAGCCACTTGTGGCTGTTTAAATTTGAAGGAATGAAAATGAAATAAAAGAAAAATGTCAGTTCCTCAGTCTCATTAGCCATACATCAAGTGCTCAATAGCCAGAGATAACTAGATGGTATGGATACAGTAGATTTCCATCATTGCAGAACTTCTATCCAAATGTAAATTATCTCAGTAATAATTTTAGTATTGATTAGATGTTGAAATAACATTTAAAATATAAAGAGTTAAATAAAATACACTAATATGAACCTCACATGTTTCTTTTTACTTTTATTACTGTGGGTAGTAAATTTGTCAATTACCTGCATGGCTCAGATTTCTACAGGACAGCCCTGAATTGATGTAGGAACACGCCTCCATCTAGCCATCATCTTTAATGCCACAGCTGTTTGGTGGTGATGATGACTTGATGATGGCTGTAAAAATCCTTTCTTAACACAAAGTTACAGAGTCAGCCTAGGCTGAGGGGAGAAATGCAAGCTTTGGAGCTGGAACAATTTAGGTTCAAATCTCAGCTCTGTTTCTCCATCGGCTGTGTGATTTGGGGCACATAACTTCTTTGTGCCTCAGTTTTCTCATCTGAAAATGCAACCAGTGAACGATCCTCTGCACAGTACTGCTTTGAATCCTAAAGGAGACAGTGTCTGCAGAGGGTCTGGCATGGGCCCGGCCCTGAGGGCACCTTAATAAATGGTGCCCCCTTTTATTCTTTTTATCACTGTCATTAATGTTTTTATCACTGAAGTGTAAGGGGTTATGGTCAATCTCTCTGGCCTCAGGCCACTCACTTCCCTGCCCCCCACCTCCCCTCAGCACCCTTGCTCTCTTTAATGACCCCCAGAGATGGGGCAGCAGGCAGCCAGTCAGCATCCTCTCTCAGGCACTCACCTGCTGGCAGCTGCTGGCCCACGAGGCCCGGAGGGCACCCCAGTTCTCTGAGCGCGTGGCTTTGCTTTCCAGGTGCATGCGCAGCTGTGCCTCCAGCTCCTGGCTGACTTTCTCCAGGGCATGTACCTTGGCCATGTACTCCACCAGGCAACCCCCTAGGTCCTCGACGGCACCGAGGTCCCTCTCCAGGCTGGGGGCGGGTGCCGTGGCCAGGCCTGAGCTCCGCAGGCCCTGCAGGAAGACGCTGCTGATGCCCAGGGCCCTGCGGGTCACGCGGGCACCCAGGCCCCCTGTAGGCCCACTGGGTGTCATCCCTACATAGACCCTGGGTGTCCGGACAAGACCACCCACGGCAACGGTCCTGGAAGCCGGGACGCCGTCCAGGGAGGACGGTGACTGAGCTGCCCTGAAGGACACCTTGTGCCTCTGCAGAGGCATGCTGGAGCTGGCCCCTGCGGGCGCGTCCACCACCACTCGCCTGGTGCTCATCTCCCCTTCTGCCTCTGCTGTGCCTGGGGGACTTACAGAGCACAGTGGTTTTGGGTTTCCAGCCCCAGCCTCCCCGTGACTGGGCCTCTCTGGAAGCTTCCCTGTGCCAGGCCTGCTTTGTCTGCTGTTTTCCATGAGTTTCCACCATTCACCACGCTGAAAGGGCAGTGGCCCGCCCAGGGCTGTGTGCAGAGAGGCACTCAGGCATTCTCAGCAGGATCATGCGCCTGACCTCCTAGATTTTTCTGCGGGTGGTGGGGAGGCTGGATCCGGGTAGGCTGTGGGGGTGGCTCATCTGGGCCTGTGTATTTCACTACCTAGGAGGGCAAGGCCAGCACCCAGCAGTCCCATTTCACAGATGAGAAAACTGAAGCTCAGGGCCATTAGATCAGAAGTAGAGAGAATGGCTGAGCCAGGACTGACTCCAGGTGCTTCAGGGCTAACGTCGGGGCTCTCCAGCTTTACCTGTGCTGCGTGTGTGACTGTTGGCATGTGCCCAGAGATTGACTGTGAACCAGCCTTGGTGGGAGGCAGCCCCAGGGACTCAAAAGAAACAAACTAAGCCTGTTGCTTCTTTCAGGTGCCCTCAGACCCAGCAGCAGATCGAGTCCCTGCCTGGCGCCTCTCTGCCCCCGAGCACAGTGTTCATCAGTTGCCTGACTTAGACCATATTGCTTCCCGTCTCTGCACCTTATTTTCCACGCATTGGCCTGGGCTCTAACTCGCTGATGCACTAGAAGGGGGCTGTGGGCAAATTCAGTTCTCGCACATGTTGGCCATACATGCTCTGGATGTTCCCTGCACCTTGCCTTCCCCATCTGCCAGAAAGCTAGTAAATATAAAAAGAGGTTTTCTGGTTAAAAATTTTAAAGGGTGCTCCAAGCTAGTATTGGATGACACCCTTGGGGNCCATACATGCTCTGGATGTTCCCTGCACCTTGCCTTCCCCATCTGCCAGAAAGCTAGTAAATATAAAAAGAGGTTTTCTGGTTAAAAATTTTAAAGGGTGCTCCAAGCTAGTATTGGATGACACCCTTGGGGTTTTACCTTGTGCCCTCGGTATCCAGAAAGGCTCTTGCAGTCTCCACTGCATTTAAGTTTAACCCTAGAGAAAAGAAGTAACCAAAACCCAGATCTTGCAATGTGGGGATGCACCTCGAGGAGAGAAGGGGAAGTGGTGAGCTGAATGCAGCCAGTACTGTGCACATTCCCATGCTTACTACACTGAGTTCTCAGTTTGACCTCAGGAAGCAGGATCAAGGTTGACATGCACTGCCGTTAGGGCTGTGCACTGCACAACTCCAGGAGTATCATCACACGGCCTATGACCGCCTGTTCTCCCTTGTGTGACGAGAGTCCTGAGGGCTGCGTGACTTACCTGAAGTCTCCTGTCCAGGAAGTGGTGGAGCTGGGATGAGAAGTCTTCTTCTGACTCCAAGTCCAGTGACTTATCTAGAATCCCCCTGTCTCCTAACACCCAGAAAACAGGGTACCTGCCCAAGGTCACACACACAGAGTCAAAAAAGCTGGTCACTTACTGGAACATTCTGTGTGCTCTTTCCTTTTTTTCCCCCTTCTACTTTTTCTATTTGAAATGACATGGAAAGTACTTTATGAATATCAATGTTGAATATATGATTATCAGGCTAAGTAACCAATCAGATCAAGTGAAGGCTGGCAGTGCCCCTTGTTTACTTAGACGAGGCTTTCTTGCTGTGAATGGAAGGCACCCTTTCTTGGTGTACCTGAAGGCCCACGGCTCCCACTAGTCTGCATTATAATGACATCCTCCTAAAACAGGTGATGCTAATGGGCCCCGGGAGCTGCAGGAATTCCAGGATGGATCACTCAACGAACGGAGAGCTCAAGCCACAAAAACTGTTTGCAATGGTGCCACGTTTAGGCACTGTTACCTATGAAATGGTGACACTCTGTGGTCAGGTTAACTTCATATTTCTCTGACTGAAGATATTTACAATACAGTCCGGAGTCCAGGGAGGGGTGGATGAAGAGGATGTATCTTGACACCAATATCTCCAAAGACCCATAGACAAATGACTTTTGGGGGAGAAATCCCAAGCACGTCCTAAAGAATTTGTTTTATCAAGTGATAAACGGCTATTAGCTCATCACACTGATAAAAATCCAACTTACTGTTAAAATAGATACAGATGGATACATGGTGTTGGCACTTAAGGAAGACTTAAAAATTATCTAAAAATGAAAAGAATGCAAAATGTATTAGCAACTTAATCCTCTGGCTAATAAAATAAGTTTATTTATATATACATGATAGCTGAATTCTGTGTATAAGGAAAAATAAGTCATACATCCCACATATGTATATATAACATATGTATCTCTGATTACATATATTATATATAAATTCTACTTTACAAACAGATTTCTTTCTCTATATACACACACATTGATATTTTAAATGCAATCACTGACAGAAATATTATGATAAGTTTGAAAGATCAGACAGCAGTGCACTGGGAAATGAGTCTCAGAGCAACATATAACCTGCTTCCTTGTGGGCTGAAGAATCTTTGAAGAGACACAGTCACCAAACTCATGTTAAGTCCATTCATACGACATGGAGAACACGCAGGTTTAAAGGCCATTTTTTAAAAGGGAAAATGTAGGAAAGGAAAAAGTTATGATAAAAAGACCACAGCAATAACACAAACATATGACTCAACATTCAAGTTCAGGTCCCAATCTGACTATAAGAACATCTATAATCAAAATATACTATCAAACTATCTTTCATTTAGAGAAAGGAAGTGTCAAAGCAGTTATCTTCTCTATCAGCCATTATATATTAGGGGAAAAAATGGATAAGCAGCCATCTCTGGAAGCCCTTCTCCTGTCTCCGGGGGTCTGAGCCTCGGTTTGCGGACCCCGGGGTCTGGGTGGGGCAGCGGGAGACCACTGACGGAGAGACCAGGGAGAGGTGAAGACCCCTGGTGACCCCCAGGCAGGTCGGCAGCGCCCAGCACAGATACAGTGATGTCTTCTGAGAGATCCGCTTTGGCAATCTTATTATTTTAAGATCCTGGGAGGAAGGTTTAGAAAACTACAGCTCCACTGTAGTTTTGGAGCTCCAACTCCAAGGCTTCTTCCACAGACACGTTCCTCGGAGGTGTGATGTGATGGTTTTTTTGAGAAAACAAAGGTGAACCCCCAAACATTAGATCCTTGGGGAAGGGCAAGCATTTCAAAGCTCCGGGGCTGGGATCCACATCCAGACCGTCTCCAGAGAAAGGCACCGTGTCTAATGCATCTGCGGGTGGTGGGAGAATGTGGGGATACACTTGAAGGGAAGCCTCCTTTCCTGCTGGCGGAGGGGAAAGTAATCCTGATGTTAGCACAGTGGGGGCTCCCTGAGGGGGCTGTCAGGGGGCGTGGCCCGAGGAGGTCCTCCTCCGCCTCCACACTCCAGCCTTTGTCCACACCTCGGATGCAATCACCCTGACAGCCAGCGGTGCTCTCACAGGGCTCAGGGCTTCCTCTTCCTTGTCCTCCAGCTGGGAGGCCAGGTGCCCAGTTCCCGTCACTGAGGTGCGGATGAGGGGACAGAAATGGGGTCCTTCACATTGAATCAAGAGGAACTAGAGCTGTAGGAAGCCTCAGAGGCCGTGCATTTGGCCATTTTAATATCCACTTGTACAGGTCAGTCTCTTCTCTCACCTGCCTGGGGCTGCTGGGATCCCCATGTACAAGGACAGTTATTAAGAGAAGCAATCAATGCAACTGCTTTGCTTAGAAATACCTTTATTTTATAAAGGCCATGGATTGTTCCGCCAAGATTTTTTTTTAAACCACACTTATAAAAAAGATGTTGACAATTCTTAGGAAAAAAAAGCTGCTGAAAATGTTTCTCATCAAGTCAGGGTTACACAAAGATTATATTTATAATATATATTTGTATATTGATAAATTAGAGATGAAAGGTAGGGACTGGTAAAGCAAGGGCTGCTGCTTAGTTAGATCTCCGACACTTGATCATTTCCTACAAACAGCGTTTCTTGGCAGAAGGGGTTAACGAGGACCATCCCGGTGTCTCTGTAGTCACCATTGGCCGGGGAGCGGGGCTCTGACAGCTGGTCCTGGAGGACAGAGGGAGGAGACAGGGTGAGCTGGGGAGGGGTCATCAGGTGGCCATTCGTACATACCCACCGGAACATTTACTTCCATTTGGGAGTGCTTGGTAAATATGAAAAAAGTTATTGAAATATAGTTGACATACAAAGTTACATGAATTTCCAGCATACTACATGCTAAGAGGGATTGGGGGCAGGAGGAAAAGGGGACGACAGAGGATGAGATGGCTGGATGGCATCACCGACTCGATGGACGTGAGTCTGAATGAACTCCGGGAGTTGGTGATGGACAGGGAGGCCTGGTGAGCTGCGATTCATGGGGTTGCAAAGAGTCTGACTGAGCGACTGAACTGAACTGAACTGACATAGTGATTTGACATTTACACATATTAATAAATGGTCACCATGATAAGCCTAATAACCATGTGCCCTCAAATAAAGTTATTACAATATTATCGACCGTATCCTTTATGCTGTACCATTACATCCATGAGGCTTATCTGGAGGTTCGTACCTCTTAATCCCCTTTACCTATCTTACCCTTCATCTTAACCACTTGTCATCATCCTCATTGCCCATGCTGGGGTTCAGAGATCTGTTTCCTCTTTTTTCAGATCTTCATAGCAGCTTCCAAAGAAGAGTTCTGCTTCCTGAATCATCTCCACTCTAGGCTGCAAGAGTGTACAGCTGTCCATGGTGTACAGCTTGCTGCCCTAGTGGGCAAAACCTGGTCCGCTTGGGCCCCAGACTCTCCTTCCACCTTTTTTCCACAGACCTCCAGGAGGCCTCACCACTTTTCTTTCCTGAACACACCCAGCGCTTGCTCTCCTCCTTCTTCTCCTGAGATCCACTTGCCAGAACCTGCAGAGCTCTTTCCACCCTCCAGAGTCTTCCCAGAGCCTGGTCAGAATTCTAAGTCTGTTTCTTATAGCACTGGATGTGCTGAGCTGAATGGATCTGAATTTCTGTATGACTGCACAATAGGTGAGTGAAAAATTCCGTCCATCTACACAGCCCCAGAAGGGGGAAAGACTAGAAACAGACAACCCGCTCAGGTCATCTGATCGACTTCGGCCTCAGCCAGGGAGGCAGATGGGGGCTATGCAACAGCAGTTCTGACTCCAGCCCAGGTGTTGACATAGAGAAAAAAAGCCACAGTTGCTCCAGTTCCACACAACGGAAGTCTCAGAGCCTGCAGGCTATTGTAGGCAAAGACTCAGCGGCGGACTTGGGTGTAACCGGTTTAGGCCAGACCAGCTTACAAATGGCTTCAGTTTAAGATGTCATAATTAATACTCTGAAATTTATTTTTAAACAAAACGTGCAGACTTTTTTTATTTTGTTTTCATTGCACTATACTCCCCCCCCAAATGAATAAAAAGTATGCATTTTTTGACAAGTATATATTATTTATGGGTAATAAGGAGAGAAAGGAAGAAAGCCCATTTGTTATAAAATGTCTTCAGAAGACAAGAATGTCCTTCGCTCATCTTAGGGGTGGACATGGGGCCAGCTGTCTAAGAGAGGAGGCCAGGGCGGCGTGTCAGCGAGGGGACAGAAATGCTCTTTCTCCACTGGGCTTTGGGGTTAAGCTGATGGTGAGTTTGGAGCCTGAGATGTGCTGCGGTTTTACAGTCCTCACAAGAGTTTAAGGGCAAACCACGTGGGGGAAGTTATTCTGTTTAAAAAAAAAGAGAAAGTTATATAGAAAATAACTAAGGCAGGAAGAGAAAAAAAAGGAAGGAGGGGAGGGAAAAAGAGGAGAAAGCATGAAAGTTTCCAAACGCTTCTGGGCACCACAATTCTGCCCACACAATTCTGTTTTGCTGTTTTCATCAGCCCAGCAGGGGAGCAGGGTGCCAGGGAAACTTGCTTAGGCGAAGCACTTGGCAGCCTCCAAAGCTGGCAGCCTGGCAGTGAGTTCATGGCCCCATGACTGCGGTGGCTGTGCGGTGGGCAGGGCCTCCGTGCCCAGGGGACAGGGGGCAACTGCTGTTACTGGGAACACAGCAGGACGAGGCGAGCAGGCCGACTGGGAGAGGGTGAGAAACCCCCTCTGAAGCCAGCCAAGCTCGGCGCTGCTGCAGCCCCCGGACCCTGGGTCCTAGCAGGGTCTCTGGCCTGTGTCCCACGGTGTCCGGGGGCTGTGGGTGCTGTCCACCAGGACTGTCTTCTGGCTTTTGGTTTTCATTTACCAATTTGTAAGCAGCTTAGGGTCCCCGGGAACAGAGCCCACACTCAAAGTGGGCCAGCCCTTGGGCCAAGTTACCTGTTTTTTTTTTAATCACTGTGATAGATTTCAGGAACACTCCTACCACCAAATTGTACCCTGGCCACGCTAAAGATCAATGCCATTGCAAGGCCTGTCCCTCTGTTTGTCCTTCGGCTAAGTTTTTTTTTTTTTTTTACTGAGTGTCCACTGTGTGTCAGCCTTTGGGGTGGATGATGGGTAGATCGTGAGCAAAGTTCATTCACGTGATGACCATTTACTGATTACCTACTGCATGCTCAGCACTGCTCTAGGAGCTGGGCACAGGGCGTGAGGAAGCCTCCTGCCCTGGGGCAGCATGCGTTCTAGTAGGTGAGACATAACTCAGCAGTCAACAGAGAGAGAAGGGTACAATGCCAGGGGGAGAGAAGTTCTGAAGAAAAACGAAGCAGGTGGGGACAGAGCACAGGGTCGGGGAAAGATGGGGTTCTAACCTGTGTCGAGCAGTCAGGGGAGGCCTCTCTGAGGAGGTGGCACTGCAGCAGAGGCTCGGAGGAAGTGAGAGATGGAGGCGGCAGGGAGAAGAGCATCTCAGACAGGTGCCAGGATGCGCTTACTCTAGGGACTGAGACCTGTACTCCTGGGGGGCCTGGCAGAGCGGGGAGGAGGTAGTTGGGGCCAGCCTGAGAAAAAGCCCGCCAGGAGGAATCTGGACTTTGTCCAGAGTGTGAGGAGGAGCCCTGTGAGGCTTGGAAGTCATGACTGACATGAGGTCCTCCCTTGAAAAGCTGGTCAGGCTGCCGTGTGGAGGACAGACTGCAAGCGGGGACTGGGGGCTGCAAGCGGTGTCTGGGGGCAACGAGCAGCTGGGAGAGCTGTTTGCAGAGCGGTGGCAACAATCCCGGGTTCGAGGGATGATGGTGGCCCGGGCGGGTGTCGTTGGGGTGGGGGGTGGCCACAGTGCTGGTAGTGAGACCTGCTCACGTGGAGGAAAAGCCGACGGACTAGGGGCTGTTGATGGACGGGAGGTGGGGTGTGTCAAGGAGAAGGTGGCCAGCAGTGCCGTCTGAGGGGAAACACCAGGGGCGTCCGGGTGTTGAGGTGGCAGGGAAACGCGGAGAGGTCAGTCTCAGGCTGTTCACTCTGAGATGCCCGCTAAATGTGCGCATCGGTAGCTGGGCACATGGGTCTGGGGCTCAGGGGAGATGGCCAGGCTAGAGCAGACCTTGATAGTCATGGTGAGAAATGGGACTTAGAGTCATGGAACTTTCTCACAGAGAAGAGAAGCTGTGGGAGCACTGAGCCTGGGCCTCCTGTGACCGGAGCTTGGGGAAAGGACAGGGGGCCATGATGGAGGTTCAGGAGGAGCTGCTGGGGGTGGGAGGGAACAGGACAGGATGGGCTGGGATGCCAGTGAAGAAATGGTTTAAGGAGGAGGTGACTGAACATGCCAATACTGCTAGTAGGTGGAGTAAAATCAGTGCCTTAGAACTGCCCCTCGGGGTTAGCGGTGTTGGGGCAACTGGCTACTCTAGTAGGGGAGAGAGATTCAAAATTGTCATGTCAGACCTGTGGCTGTGTAGTTACAACCCTGGTATATGCCACAGTGGAAAAGCACAGGAGCTGAAACCTGATGATAGGAGAGGGTGCCCAGCTCGGCAGTCAGGGGAGGCTTCTGAGGAAGTGATGGTTGGACTGCACCCTGAGTGGTGGGTAGGAGTCACTGAGTGGACAGTGAGGGGGATGCCCAGGAGGGACAAGAGACACGCTAGGGGAGGGAAGAGCTTATGCACAGCCGTGCGGTGCGAAATAACTTGGTGCCATAATGAAATGAAAAGAAATCCAAAGTCATCTGAGTTTCGCAGATGAGGGAGAGGGCATGACATGAGGCTGAAGCGCTGGGTGGGGACAGGTTCACCTCCAGGCCCTGAAAAGACTTTGAACTTCGACTTACCGGCAATGGGAAGCTACGGAAGAGTTTTGAGCACAGGTGTGACGTGATCACAGGCATGTCTACAAGCGCTCATCTGGATGCTGGGGGGATGGGTCTGCAGGAGGGGCGGGGACTGTTCCACCAGAAGCACACTCAGCCCCACCCCCACCGTTGCCTAGCTGACCACCAGTCTTCTCCTGGGACATCTCAGCTGCTGCTGCTGCTGCTAAGTCGCTTCAGTTGTGTCTGACTCTGCGAGACCCCAGAGACGGCAGCCCAGCAGGCTCCCCCGTCCCGGGGATTCTCCAGGCAAGAACACTGGAGTGGATTGCCATTTCCTTCTCCAATGCATGAAAGTGAAAAGTGAAAGTGAAGTCACTCAGTCGTATCCGACTCTTCGCGACCCCATGGACTGCAGCCCACCAGGCTCCTCCATCCATAGGATTTTTCAGGCAAGAGTACTGGAGTGGGGTGCCATTGAATTCCTCACTTATTTCTCATCTGTCTTTCTGTCCTCTCATCCATTCAGCCATCCACTAACCCATCCTTCCTTTCCTTCTTATCCATTCACTGATGATGACCATCAGCACAATCTTTCTACAACTAGGTCACAAAAAGCTTAACTTTCATTGACTCTCCGCTGTCCAAGACTAATGCACAAACTCCACCCAACTTCATCCAAGGCCGTGCCTAATCCATTTACTTCTCCTGGGGCACCCTGGCCCCTGCCCCACCCTTCTGTGAGAGTGGAAAGAGCAGTGGTCTCTGTAGTCAGAACATGGGGTTCAAAGCCCAGCTCCCTCACTGGCCGGGCTGGGGTTTCCTACACTCATTTACCCTGCCAGCCCTTGCTCTGCGAGGCTCTCTTCCGCGGGTTTTGCAGCCCTCTAACTCTCACCATATTCCTCTCGTATCCTACTCTCCCCGTGTTATCTGAATGATGCCAAGGTCCAGTACCTTAACCACAACTCGGAGCCTGGAACCCTTCCGGGCAAGCTCCCACCTTCACAGTCCCCTGAACGCCTGCCACCAAACTGCCCTCAGTGAACAGTTGTTGGCCTGTTCCCAGAAACCCAAAGTCCCAAGAAATGTGCCTCGCCAAGCAGATGCCCTTTTGGCGGGGCTGGGGCGGGGCCCCGCAGCTCAGGACCCTGCAGGTTCGTACCGCCAGGAGGAGGCTGGAGAGGCGGGCGGGTGCCCCTCACCCGGTGGCAGTCCTCCCAGGGGCAGCCCTTGGTTTGGGGCTCGTTACCTCAGAGGTTTCCAGGGACTGGATCTCCCTGGGAAGCTCCACGGCATGCTTGCTGAAGTAGTCCATGGTGATGGCGTTGTTCCAGTAGCTCAGACTGTTCTCGGGGTTGGCCGGCTTCTTCTTCCTCCGCAGGCAGCACACGGTCAGCAGGACCGCTGCAGAGAGAGTCCCCGTTAGGGAGAGGGAGGGGCGGCGAGCGGGGCCAGTATCGCGGGAGGGAGGCCAGCCTCCAGGTGGGACCGTGAAAGTCACGCATCCAGCCACTTGCCCCGCTTGTTCATTAGGTCAACAAATATCTATAAACGTGGAGCGCCTGCTTTGTGCCAGGTGCTGGGGACGGAGGAGAGAAGAAAAAGACAGGACCGCCNAGGGAGGGTGGGGTCCTCCCTGAGAAGGTAAATCACTGAGCTGAAATCCAAGTGGGGCTGGGGTCCGAATGCATGTTACAGGTAACAGGTACAAATGAAGAGGTGAGCCTTCCAGGTAGAGGAAATGATATGTACAGAAGCCCCAAGGTGAGAGGCAGCACTTAGGAAGAGTAGAGCAGTTGACAGCATGGACTCTGAAATCAGAACGCATGAATTTAAAGCCAGCTTTTTCACTTCCAGCGACCTGGCCCAAGTTATTTAACTTTCTACTTTAGCTTCCTTATCTGTAAGATGGGGCAAAAATAGTACCTGCTTCATGAAGAATAAAAACACCACCTACCTCAAGGAGCATTAGATGAGGATATTTATAAAACACTGAGGACCCTGATACAGCATAGGAGCTACATAAGTTGTTTGTAAAATATAAATTGATATAAGGCTAGTATGGGCAGTGATTTCAAAGTGTGGTCTGTGGACCTCTGGGAGTCTCTAGGTTCAAAACTGTTTTCAAAATAATACTTGGATCTTATTGGCCTTTTTCATTGTCTTGACATTTGCATTTATGTTGCGAAAGTAATGGTAGTGAAACTGTCCACAGCTTAGGCACAAATCAGGACAAAACACCAGATGTACTAGTAGCTGTTACATTTTGCCCTGCTGTGTACTCTCAGGTAAGGGGACGGGGGAGCCAGTTTCACCTAAAAATGTCTATGGAAACAACAGGAAACATTATTAATTTAATAAATTAATTTTAATCCATTAAACTTTGACTACACGCCTTTTTAACATTCTACATGATGAAATAGGAAATATTGATAATGCAAGTCCACTTATATCAAAATATGGTACTTGTCTTGAGGAAAACCATCCATTGTGGAATCAGTCATTTTTTCCTTTATAAATAGACTAGCACTTTTACTTGAAAGAATGACCGACAAACTATGTTATCTATGTTGGGTATCTGGCAGATATTCTCTCAAAACTGGAAAAAAGATGAGCCTACCATTTCAAAGAAAACAACTGACAGTATTTGAAAAAATGTGAGCTTTTAGGCAGAAATTAGAATTTTGGAAAACTTTTACCTCCCACTGAGAGCTTGATAGTTTCCTAATACTTAAAGGCTTTTCTGTTAAGGTCAGTGGTGATACTGAAAATTGTGCTTTTAAAATATTGCATAACGTGTCAATATTTAGAAGATCTACCTAACTCAGTAAACAAAATTTCCAAAAGATCAATAGATTTTAAGAGTATGAAAAGTTCATGGATATGGTTTCAGATGCACCTTGCACCTAATCCTTTAGGAAACTACTACTTGCCCAACTTTGGTGTATAATCAGGAGAAAAGCCAAAATTATCTCAAAAGGCTATAAAATACTCCTACTTCTTCCAACTAAATATTGGCATGAGGCAATATTCTTCGTACAGGCCAACCAAAACAATGCATCACATCAAGCTGCATTCAGAAGCAGATGTAATTATAAAGCTGTCCCTATTAGCCATATACAAAAACACCTGCAAAAATCTAAAACAATGCCATTCTTTTCAATA